>JAJQXZ010000070.1:2500-41297 GCA_021613375.1 Megaleporinus macrocephalus | reverse complement strand
CAGTTTTAAATCTGCAGTTTTAGATCTACAGTGTTAGATCTACAGCGTTATATCTAGTGTTAGATCTGCAGTGTTAGATCTACAGTTTTAGATCTACAGTGTTAGATCTACAGTGTTAGATCTGCAGCGTTAGATCTGCAGTTTTAAATCTGCAGTTTTAGATCTACAGTGTTAGATCTGCAGCGTTAGATCTGCAGTTTTAAATCTGCAGTTTTTAGATCTACAGTGTTAGATCTACAGCGTTATATCTAGTGTTAGATCTGCAGTGTTAGATCTACAGTTTTAGATCTACAGTGTTAGATCTACAGTGTTAGATCTACAGCATTAGATCTGCAGCGTTAGATCTACAGCGTTAGATCAACAGCGTTAGATCTGCAGCGTTAGATCTGCGGGTTTAGATCTACAGTGTTAGATCTACAGTTTTAGATCTACAGTGTTAAATCTACAGTGTTAGATCTGCAGTGTTAGATCTACAGTTTTAGATCTACAGTGTTAAATCTACAGTGTTAGATCTGCAGTGTTAGATCTGCAGTGTTAGATCTACAGTTTTAGATCTACAGTGTTAGATCTACAGTGTTAGATCTAGTGTTAGATCTGCAGTGTTAGATCTGCAGTGTTAGATCTACAGTTTTAGATCTACAGTGTTAGATCAAGTGTTAGATCTACAGCGTTAGATCTACAGCGTTTGATCTAGTTTTAGATCTACAGTGTTAGATCTACAGCGTTAGATCTACAGCATTAGATCTGCAGCGTTAGATCTAGTGTTAGATCTACAGTGTTAGATCTGCAGCATTAGATCTAGTGTTAGATCTACAGTGTTAGATCTACAGTGTTAGATCTACAGTGTTAGATCTGCTGCGTTAGCTCTACAGTGTTAGATCTACAGTGTTAGATCTACAGCGTTAGATCTGCAGCTTTAGATCTACAGCATTAGATCTACACTTTTAGATCTACAGCGTTAGATCTACAGTGTTAGATCTACAGTGTTAGATCTACAGCGTTAGATCTACAGCGTTAGATCTACAGTGTCAGATCTACAGCGTCAGATCTACAGCGTTAGATCTACAGTTTTAAATCTACAGTGTTAGATCTACAGTTTTAGATCTGCAGTGATAGATCTACAGTTAGATCTACAGTTTTACATCCACAGTGTTAGATCTACAGTGTTAGATCTACAGCGTTAGATCTGCAGCTTTAGATCTACAGTGTTAGATCTACAGCGTTAGATCTGCAGCGTTAGTTCTACAGCGTTAGATCTACAGTTTTACATCTAGTGTTAGATCAGCAGTGTTAGATCTACTGTTTTAGATCTACAGTGTTATATCTACAGTGTTAGATCTAGTGTTAGATCTGCAGTGTTAGATCTACAGTTTTAGATCTGCAGTGTTAGATCTACAGCGTTAGATCTGCAGCGTTAGATCTGCAGTGTTAGATTTACAGTTTTAGATCTACAGTTTTAGATCTACAGTGTTAGATCTAGTGTTAGATCTGCAGTGTTAGATCTACAGTGTTAGATCTACAGTTTTAGATCTGCAGCGTTAGATCTACAGCGTTAGATCTGCAGTGTTAGATCTGCAGTGTTAGATCTACAGTTTTAGATCTACAGTGTTAGATCTACAGTGTTAGATCTGCAGCATTAGATCTGCAGCGATAGATCTACGGTGTTAGATCTACAGTGTTAGATCTACAGTTTTAGATCTACAGTGTTAGATCTGCTGTGTTACATCTACAGTGTTAGATCTGCAGTGTTACATCTACAGTGTTAGATCTACAGTGTTAGATCTGCAGTGTTAGATCTACTGTTTTAGATCTACAGTGTTATATCTACAGTGTTAGATCTAGTGTTAGATCTGCAGTGTTAGATCTACAGTTTTAAATCTACAGTGTTAGATCTACAGTTTTAGATCTGCAGTGATAGATCTACAGTTAGATCTACAGTTTTACATCCACAGTGTTAGATCTACAGTGTTAGATCTACAGCGTTAGATCTGCAGCTTTAGATCTACAGTGTTAGATCTACAGCGTTAGATCTGCAGCGTTAGTTCTACAGCGTTAGATCTACAGTTTTACATCTAGTGTTAGATCAGCAGTGTTAGATCTACTGTTTTAGATCTACAGTGTTATATCTACAGTGTTAGATCTAGTGTTAGATCTGCAGTGTTAGATCTACAGTTTTAGATCTGCAGTGTTAGATCTACAGCGTTAGATCTGCAGCGTTAGATCTGCAGTGTTAGATCTACAGTTTTAGATCTACAGCTTTAGATCTGCAGTGTTAGATCTACTGTTTTAGATCTACAGTGTTAGAACTACAGTGTTAGATCTAGTGTTAGATCTGCCGTGTTACATCTACAGTGTTAGATCTACAGTTTTAGATCTGCAGCGTTAGATCTACAGCGTTAGATCTGCAGTGTTAGATCTGCAGTGTTAGATCTACAGTTTTAGATCTACAGTGTTAGATCTACAGTGTTAGATCTGCAGCATTAGATCTGCAGCGATAGATCTACGGTGTTAGATCTACAGTGTTAGATCTACAGTTTTAGATCTACAGTGTTAGATCTGCTGTGTTACATCTACAGTGTTAGATCTGCAGTGTTACATCTACAGTGTTAGATCTACAGTGTTAGATCTGCAGTGTTAGATCTACTGTTTTAGATCTACAGTGTTATATCTACAGTGTTAGATCTAGTGTTAGATCTGCAGTGTTAGATCTACAGTTTTAAATCTACAGTGTTAGATCTACAGTTTTAGATCTGCAGTGATAGATCTACAGTTAGATCTACAGTTTTACATCCACAGTGTTAGATCTACAGTGTTAGATCTACAGCGTTAGATCTGCAGCTTTAGATCTACAGTGTTAGATCTACAGCGTTAGATCTGCAGCGTTAGTTCTACAGCGTTAGATCTACAGTTTTACATCTAGTGTTAGATCAGCAGTGTTAGATCTACTGTTTTAGATCTACAGTGTTATATCTACAGTGTTAGATCTAGTGTTAGATCTGCAGTGTTAGATCTACAGTGTTAGATCTACAGTTTTAGATCTGCAGTGTTAGATCTACAGCGTTAGATCTGCAGCGTTAGATCTGCAGTGTTAGATTTACAGTTTTAGATCTACAGTTTTAGATCTACAGTGTTAGATCTGCTGTGTTACATCTACAGTGTTAGATCTGCAGTGTTAGATCTACAGTGTTAGATCTACAGTGTTAGATCTGCGGTGTTAGATCTGCAGTGTTACATCTACAGTTTAAGATCTACAGCGTTAGATCTGCAGTGTTAGATCTGCAGTGTTCGATCTACAGTTTTAGATCTACAGTTTTAGATCTGCAGTTTTAGATCTGCAGTGTTAGATCTGCAGTGTTTGATCTACAGTTTTAGATCTACAGTGTTAGATCTACAGCGTTAGGTCTGCAGCGTTAGATCTGCAGTTTTAGATCTACAGTTTTAGGTCTGCAGTGTTAGATCTACAGTTTTAGATCTACAGTGTTAGATCTGCAGTGTTAGATCTACAGTGTTAGATCTGCAGTGTTAGATCTACAGTGTTAGATCTACAGCGTTAGATCTACAGCTTTAGATCTACAGTGTTAGATCTAGTGTTAGATCTACAGTGTTAGATCTGCAGCGTTAGATCTGCAGCGTTAGATCTACAGCGTTAGATCTACAGTTTTAGATCTAGTGTTAGATCTGCAGCTTTAGATCTACAGCGTTAGATCTACACTTTTAGATCTACAGCGTTAGATCTACAGTGTTAGATCTACAGTGTTAGATCTACAGCGTTAGATCTACAGCGTTAGATCTACAGTGTCAGATCTACAGCGTCAGATCTACAGCGTTAGATCTACAGTTTTAAATCTACAGTGTTAGATCTACAGTTTTAGATCTGCAGTGATAGATCTACAGTTAGATCTACAGTTTTACATCCACAGTGTTAGATCTACAGCGTTAGATCTGCAGCTTTAGATCTACAGTGTTAGATCTGCAGCGTTAGATCTGCAGCGTTAGTTCTACAGCGTTAGATCTACAGTTTTACATCTAGTGTTAGATCTGCAGTGTTAGATCTACTGTTTTAGATCTACAGTGTTATATCTACAGTGTTAGATCTAGTGTTAGATCTGCAGTGTTAGATCTACAGTTTTAGATCTGCATTGTTAGATCTACAGCGTTAGATCTGCAGCGTTAGATCTGCAGTGTTAGATTTACAGTTTTAGATCTACAGTTTTAGATCTACAGTGTTAGATCTGCTGTGTTACATCTACAGTGTTAGATCTGCAGTGTTAGATCTACAGTGTTAGATCTACAGTGTTAGATCTGCGGTGTTAGATCTGCAGTGTTACATCTACAGTTTAAGATCTACAGCGTTAGATCTGCAGTGTTAGATCTGCAGTGTTCGATCTACAGTTTTAGATCTACAGTTTTAGATCTGCAGTTTTAGATGTACAGTTTTAGGTCTGCAGTGTTAGATCTACAGTTTTAGATCTACAGTGTTAGATCTGCAGTGTTAGATCTGCAGTGTTTGATCTACAGTTTTAGATCTACAGTGTTAGATCTACAGCGTTAGGTCTGCAGCGTTAGATCTGCAGTTTTAGATCTACAGTTTTAGGTCTGCAGTGTTAGATCTACAGTTTTAGATCTACAGTGTTAGATCTGCAGTGTTAGATCTACAGTGTTAGATCTGCAGTGTTAGATCTACAGTGTTAGATCTACAGCGTTAGATCTACAGCTTTAGATCTACAGTGTTAGATCTAGTGTTAGATCTACAGTGTTAGATCTGCAGCGTTAGATCTGCAGCGTTAGATCTACAGCGTTAGATCTACAGTTTTAGATCTAGTGTTAGATCTGCAGTGTTAGATCTACTGTTTTAGATCTACAGTGTTAGATCTAGTGTTAGATCTGCAGTGTTAGATCTGCAGTGTTAGATCTACAGTTTTAGATCTACAGTTTTAGATCTACAGTGTTAGATCTACAGTGTTAGATCTAGTGTTAGATCTGCAGTGTTAGATCTACAGTGTTAGATCTACAGTTGTAGATCTGCAGCGCTAGATCTACAGCGTTAGATCTGCAGTGTTAGATCTACTGTTTTAGATCTACAGTTTTAGATCTACAGTGTTAGATCTAGTGTTAGATCTGCGGTGTTAGATCTGCAGTGTTAGATCTGCAGTGTTAGATCTACAGTTTTAGATCTACAGCTTTAGATCTGCAGTGTTAGATCTACTGTTTTAGATCTACAGTGTTAGAACTACAGTGTTAGATCTAGTGTTAGATCTGCCGTGTTAGATCTACAGTGTTAGATCTACAGTTTTAGATCTGCAGCGTTAGATCTACAGCGTTAGATCTACAGTTTTAGATCTAGTGTTAGATCTGCAGTGTTAGATCTGCAGTGTTAGATCTACTGTTTTAGATCTATAGTGTTAGATCTAGTGTTAGATCTGCAGTGTTAGATCTGCAGTGTTAGATCTGCAGCGTTAGATCTGCAGCGTTAGATCTACAGCGTTAGATCTACAGTTTTAGATCTAGTGTTAGATCTGCAGTGTTAGATCTGCAGTGTTAGATCTACTGTTTTAGATCTATAGTGTTAGATCTAGTGTTAGATCTGCAGTGTTAGATCTGCAGCGTTAGATCTGCAGAGTTAGATCTGCAGTGTTAGATCTACAGTGTTAGATCTGCAGCGTTAGATCTACAGTGTTAAATCTGCAGTGTTAGATCTACAGTGTTAGATCTACAAGTTTAGATCTACAGTGTTAGATCTACAGTGTTAGATCTAGTGTTAGATCTACAGTGTTAGATCTACAGTGTTAGATCTGCAGCGTTAGATCTACACTTTTAGATCTACAGTGTTAGATCTGCAGCGTTAGATCTACAGTGTTAGATCTGCAGTGTTAGATATGCAGCGTTAGTTCTGCAGCGTTAGTTCAACAGCGTTAGATCTGCAGCATTAGATCTACAGTGTTAGATCTGCAGCGTTAGATCTACAGCGTTAGATCTGCAGTGTTAGATCTACAGTTTTAGATCTACAGCTTTAGATCTGCAGTTTTAAATCTGCAGTTTTAGATCTACAGTGTTAGATCTACAGCGTTATATCTAGTGTTAGATCTGCAGTGTTAGATCTACAGTTTTAGATCTACAGTGTTAGATCTACAGTGTTAGATCTGCAGCGTTAGATCTGCAGTTTTAAATCTGCAGTTTTAGATCTACAGTGTTAGATCTGCAGCGTTAGATCTGCAGTTTTAAATCTGCAGTTTTAGATCTACAGTGTTAGATCTACAGCGTTATATCTAGTGTTAGATCTGCAGTGTTAGATCTACAGTTTTAGATCTACAGTGTTAGATCTACAGTGTTAGATCTACAGCATTAGATCTGCAGCGTTAGATCTACAGCGTTAGATCAACAGCGTTAGATCTGCAGCGTTAGATCTGCGGGTTTAGATCTACAGTGTTAGATCTACAGTTTTAGATCTACAGTGTTAAATCTACAGTGTTAGATCTGCAGTGTTAGATCTACAGTTTTAGATCTACAGTGTTAAATCTACAGTGTTAGATCTGCAGTGTTAGATCTGCAGTGTTAGATCTACAGTTTTAGATCTACAATTTTAGATCTGCAGTTAGATCTACAGTGTTAGATCTAGTGTTAGATCTGCTGTGTTAGATCTGCAGTGTTAGATCTACAGTTTTAGATCTACAGTGTTAGATCAAGTGTTAGATCTACAGCGTTAGATCTACAGCGTTTGATCTAGTTTTAGATCTACAGTGTTAGATCTACAGCGTTAGATCTACAGCATTAGATCTGCAGCGTTAGATCTAGTGTTAGATCTACAGTGTTAGATCTGCAGCATTAGATCTAGTGTTAGATCTACAGTGTTAGATCTACAGTGTTAGATCTACAGTGTTAGATCTGCTGCGTTAGCTCTACAGTGTTAGATCTACAGTGTTAGATCTACAGCGTTAGATCTGCAGCTTTAGATCTACAGCATTAGATCTACACTTTTAGATCTACAGCGTTAGATCTACAGTGTTAGATCTACAGTGTTAGATCTACAGCGTTAGATCTACAGCGTTAGATCTACAGTGTCAGATCTACAGCGTCAGATCTACAGCGTTAGATCTACAGTTTTAAATCTACAGTGTTAGATCTACAGTTTTAGATCTGCAGTGATAGATCTACAGTTAGATCTACAGTTTTACATCCACAGTGTTAGATCTACAGTGTTAGATCTACAGCGTTAGATCTGCAGCTTTAGATCTACAGTGTTAGATCTACAGCGTTAGATCTGCAGCGTTAGTTCTACAGCGTTAGATCTACAGTTTTACATCTAGTGTTAGATCAGCAGTGTTAGATCTACTGTTTTAGATCTACAGTGTTATATCTACAGTGTTAGATCTAGTGTTAGATCTGCAGTGTTAGATCTACAGTTTTAGATCTGCAGTGTTAGATCTACAGCGTTAGATCTGCAGCGTTAGATCTGCAGTGTTAGATTTACAGTTTTAGATCTACAGTTTTAGATCTACAGTGTTAGATCTGCTGTGTTACATCTACAGTGTTAGATCTGCAGTGTTAGATCTACAGTGTTAGATCTACAGTGTTAGATCTGCGGTGTTAGATCTGCAGTGTTACATCTACAGTTTAAGATCTACAGCGTTAGATCTGCAGTGTTAGATCTGCAGTGTTCGATCTACAGTTTTAGATCTACAGTTTTAGATCTGCAGTTTTAGATCTGCAGTGTTAGATCTGCAGTGTTTGATCTACAGTTTTAGATCTACAGTGTTAGATCTACAGCGTTAGGTCTGCAGCGTTAGATCTGCAGTTTTAGATCTACAGTTTTAGGTCTGCAGTGTTAGATCTACAGTTTTAGATCTACAGTGTTAGATCTGCAGTGTTAGATCTACAGTGTTAGATCTGCAGTGTTAGATCTACAGTGTTAGATCTACAGCGTTAGATCTACAGCTTTAGATCTACAGTGTTAGATCTAGTGTTAGATCTACAGTGTTAGATCTGCAGCGTTAGATCTGCAGCGTTAGATCTACAGCGTTAGATCTACAGTTTTAGATCTAGTGTTAGATCTGCAGCTTTAGATCTACAGCGTTAGATCTACACTTTTAGATCTACAGCGTTAGATCTACAGTGTTAGATCTACAGTGTTAGATCTACAGCGTTAGATCTACAGCGTTAGATCTACAGTGTCAGATCTACAGCGTCAGATCTACAGCGTTAGATCTACAGTTTTAAATCTACAGTGTTAGATCTACAGTTTTAGATCTGCAGTGATAGATCTACAGTTAGATCTACAGTTTTACATCCACAGTGTTAGATCTACAGTGTTAGATCTACAGCGTTAGATCTGCAGCTTTAGATCTACAGTGTTAGATCTGCAGCGTTAGATCTGCAGCGTTAGTTCTACAGCGTTAGATCTACAGTTTTACATCTAGTGTTAGATCTGCAGTGTTAGATCTACTGTTTTAGATCTACAGTGTTATATCTACAGTGTTAGATCTAGTGTTAGATCTGCAGTGTTAGATCTACAGTTTTAGATCTGCAGTGTTAGATCTACAGCGTTAGATCTGCAGCGTTAGATCTGCAGTGTTAGATTTACAGTTTTAGATCTACAGTTTTAGATCTACAGTGTTAGATCTGCTGTGTTACATCTACAGTGTTAGATCTGCAGTGTTAGATCTACAGTGTTAGATCTACAGTGTTAGATCTGCTGTGTTAGATCTGCAGTGTTACATCTACAGTTTAAGATCTACAGCGTTAGATCTGCAGTGTTAGATCTGCAGTGTTCGATCTACAGTTTTAGATCTGCAGTTTTAGATCTACAGTTTTAGGTCTGCAGTGTTAGATCTACAGTTTTAGATCTACAGTGTTAGATCTGCAGTGTTAGATCTGCAGTGTTTGATCTACAGTTTTAGATCTACAGTGTTAGATCTACAGCGTTAGGTCTGCAGCGTTAGATCTGCAGTTTTAGATCTACAGTTTTAGGTCTGCAGTGTTAGATCTACAGTTTTAGATCTACAGTGTTAGATCTGCAGTGTTAGATCTACAGTGTTAGATCTGCAGTGTTAGATCTACAGTGTTAGATCTACAGCGTTAGATCTACAGCTTTAGATCTACAGTGTTAGATCTAGTGTTAGATCTACAGTGTTAGATCTGCAGCGTTAGATCTGCAGCGTTAGATCTACAGCGTTAGATCTACAGTTTTAGATCTAGTGTTAGATCTGCAGTGTTAGATCTACTGTTTTAGATCTACAGTGTTAGATCTAGTGTTAGATCTGCAGTGTTAGATCTGCAGTGTTAGATCTACAGTTTTAGATCTACAGTTTTAGATCTACAGTGTTAGATCTACAGTGTTAGATCTAGTGTTAGATCTGCAGTGTTAGATCTACAGTGTTAGATCTACAGTTGTAGATCTGCAGCGCTAGATCTACAGCGTTAGATCTGCAGTGTTAGATCTACTGTTTTAGATCTACAGTTTTAGATCTACAGTGTTAGATCTAGTGTTAGATCTGCGGTGTTAGATCTGCAGTGTTAGATCTGCAGTGTTAGATCTACAGTTTTAGATCTACAGCTTTAGATCTGCAGTGTTAGATCTACTGTTTTAGATCTACAGTGTTAGAACTACAGTGTTAGATCTAGTGTTAGATCTGCCGTGTTACATCTACAGTGTTAGATCTACAGTTTTAGATCTACAGTGTTAGATCTAGTGTTAGATCTGCGGTGTTAGATCTGCAGTGTTAGATCTGCAGTGTTAGATCTACAGTTTTAGATCTACAGCTTTAGATCTGCAGTGTTAGATCTACTGTTTTAGATCTACAGTGTTAGAACTACAGTGTTAGATCTAGTGTTAGATCTGCCGTGTTAGATCTACAGTGTTAGATCTACAGTTTTAGATCTGCAGCGTTAGATCTACAGCGTTAGATCTACAGTTTTAGATCTAGTGTTAGATCTGCAGTGTTAGATCTGCAGTGTTAGATCTACTGTTTTAGATCTATAGTGTTAGATCTAGTGTTAGATCTGCAGTGTTAGATCTGCAGTGTTAGATCTGCAGCGTTAGATCTGCAGCGTTAGATCTACAGCGTTAGATCTACAGTTTTAGATCTAGTGTTAGATCTGCAGTGTTAGATCTGCAGTGTTAGATCTACTGTTTTAGATCTATAGTGTTAGATCTAGTGTTAGATCTGCAGTGTTAGATCTGCAGCGTTAGATCTGCAGAGTTAGATCTGCAGTGTTAGATCTACAGTGTTAGATCTGCAGCGTTAGATCTACAGTGTTAAATCTGCAGTGTTAGATCTACAGTGTTAGATCTACAATTTTAGATCTACAGTGTTAGATCTACAGTGTTAGATCTAGTGTTAGATCTACAGTGTTAGATCTACAGTGTTAGATCTGCAGCGTTAGATCTACACTTTTAGATCTACAGTGTTAGATCTGCAGCGTTAGATCTACAGTGTTAGATCTGCAGTGTTAGATATGCAGCGTTAGTTCTGCAGCGTTAGTTCAACAGCGTTAGATCTGCAGCATTAGATCTACAGTGTTAGATCTGCAGCGTTAGATCTACAGCGTTAGATCTGCAGTGTTAGATCTACAGTTTTAGATCTACAGCTTTAGATCTGCAGTTTTAAATCTGCAGTTTTAGATCTACAGTGTTAGATCTACAGCGTTATATCTAGTGTTAGATCTGCAGTGTTAGATCTACAGTTTTAGATCTACAGTGTTAGATCTACAGTGTTAGATCTGCAGCGTTAGATCTGCAGTTTTAAATCTGCAGTTTTAGATCTACAGTGTTAGATCTGCAGCGTTAGATCTGCAGTTTTAAATCTGCAGTTTTAGATCTACAGTGTTAGATCTACAGCGTTATATCTAGTGTTAGATCTGCAGTGTTAGATCTACAGTTTTAGATCTACAGTGTTAGATCTACAGTGTTAGATCTACAGCATTAGATCTGCAGCGTTAGATCTACAGCGTTAGATCAACAGCGTTAGATCTGCAGCGTTAGATCTGCGGGTTTAGATCTACAGTGTTAGATCTACAGTTTTAGATCTACAGTGTTAAATCTACAGTGTTAGATCTGCAGTGTTAGATCTACAGTTTTAGATCTACAGTGTTAAATCTACAGTGTTAGATCTGCAGTGTTAGATCTGCAGTGTTAGATCTACAGTTTTAGATCTACAATTTTAGATCTGCAGTTAGATCTACAGTGTTAGATCTAGTGTTAGATCTGCTGTGTTAGATCTGCAGTGTTAGATCTACAGTTTTAGATCTACAGTGTTAGATCAAGTGTTAGATCTACAGCGTTAGATCTACAGCGTTTGATCTAGTTTTAGATCTACAGTGTTAGATCTACAGCGTTAGATCTACAGCATTAGATCTGCAGCGTTAGATCTAGTGTTAGATCTACAGTGTTAGATCTGCAGCGTTAGATCTAGTGTTAGATCTACAGTGTTAGATCTACAGTGTTAGATCTACAGTGTTAGATCTGCTGCGTTAGCTCTACAGTGTTAGATCTACAGTGTTAGATCTACAGCGTTAGATCTGCAGCTTTAGATCTACAGCATTAGATCTACACTTTTAGATCTACAGCGTTAGATCTACAGTGTTAGATCTACAGTGTTAGATCTACAGCGTTAGATCTACAGCGTTAGATCTACAGTGTCAGATCTACAGCGTCAGATCTACAGCGTTAGATCTACAGTTTTAAATCTACAGTGTTAGATCTACAGTTTTAGATCTGCAGTGATAGATCTACAGTTAGATCTACAGTTTTACATCCACCGTGTTAGATCTACAGTGTTAGATCTACAGCGTTAGATCTGCAGCTTTAGATCTACAGTGTTAGATCTACAGCGTTAGATCTGCAGCGTTAGTTCTACAGCGTTAGATCTACAGTTTTACATCTAGTGTTAGATCAGCAGTGTTAGATCTACTGTTTTAGATCTACAGTGTTATATCTACAGTGTTAGATCTAGTGTTAGATCTGCAGTGTTAGATCTACAGTTTTAGATCTGCAGTGTTAGATCTACAGCGTTAGATCTGCAGCGTTAGATCTGCAGTGTTAGATTTACAGTTTTAGATCTACAGTTTTAGATCTACAGTGTTAGATCTGCTGTGTTACATCTACAGTGTTAGATCTGCAGTGTTAGATCTACAGTGTTAGATCTACAGTGTTAGATCTGCGGTGTTAGATCTGCAGTGTTACATCTACAGTTTAAGATCTACAGCGTTAGATCTGCAGTGTTAGATCTGCAGTGTTCGATCTACAGTTTTAGATCTACAGTTTTAGATCTGCAGTTTTAGATCTGCAGTGTTAGATCTGCAGTGTTTGATCTACAGTTTTAGATCTACAGTGTTAGATCTACAGCGTTAGGTCTGCAGCGTTAGATCTGCAGTTTTAGATCTACAGTTTTAGGTCTGCAGTGTTAGATCTACAGTTTTAGATCTACAGTGTTAGATCTGCAGTGTTAGATCTACAGTGTTAGATCTGCAGTTTTAGATCTACAGTGTTAGATCTACAGCGTTAGATCTACAGCTTTAGATCTACAGTGTTAGATCTAGTGTTAGATCTACAGTGTTAGATCTGCAGCGTTAGATCTGCAGCGTTAGATCTACAGCGTTAGATCTACAGTTTTAGATCTAGTGTTAGATCTGCAGCTTTAGATCTACAGCGTTAGATCTACACTTTTAGATCTACAGCGTTAGATCTACAGTGTTAGATCTACAGTGTTAGATCTACAGCGTTAGATCTACAGCGTTAGATCTACAGTGTCAGATCTACAGCGTCAGATCTACAGCGTTAGATCTACAGTTTTAAATCTACAGTGTTAGATCTACAGTTTTAGATCTGCAGTGATAGATCTACAGTTAGATCTACAGTTTTACATCCACAGTGTTAGATCTACAGTGTTAGATCTACAGCGTTAGATCTGCAGCGTTAGTTCTACAGCGTTAGATCTACAGTTTTACATCTAGTGTTAGATCTGCAGTGTTAGATCTACTGTTTTAGATCTACAGTGTTATATCTACAGTGTTAGATCTAGTGTTAGATCTGCAGTGTTAGATCTACAGTTTTAGATCTGCAGTGTTAGATCTACAGCGTTAGATCTGCAGCGTTAGATCTGCAGTGTTAGATTTACAGTTTTAGATCTACAGTTTTAGATCTACAGTGTTAGATCTGCTGTGTTACATCTACAGTGTTAGATCTGCAGTGTTAGATCTACAGTGTTAGATCTACAGTGTTAGATCTGCGGTGTTAGATCTGCAGTGTTACATCTACAGTTTAAGATCTACAGCGTTAGATCTGCAGTGTTAGATCTGCAGTGTTCGATCTACAGTTTTAGATCTACAGTTTTAGATCTGCAGTTTTAGATCTACAGTTTTAGGTCTGCAGTGTTAGATCTACAGTTTTAGATCTACAGTGTTAGATCTGCAGTGTTAGATCTGCAGTGTTTGATCTACAGTTTTAGATCTACAGTGTTAGATCTACAGCGTTAGGTCTGCAGCGTTAGATCTGCAGTTTTAGATCTACAGTTTTAGGTCTGCAGTGTTAGATCTACAGTTTTAGATCTACAGTGTTAGATCTGCAGTGTTAGATCTACAGTGTTAGATCTGCAGTGTTAGATCTACAGTGTTAGATCTACAGCGTTAGATCTACAGCTTTAGATCTACAGTGTTAGATCTAGTGTTAGATCTACAGTGTTAGATCTGCAGCGTTAGATCTGCAGCGTTAGATCTACAGCGTTAGATCTACAGTTTTAGATCTAGTGTTAGATCTGCAGTGTTAGATCTACTGTTTTAGATCTACAGTGTTAGATCTAGTGTTAGATCTGCAGTGTTAGATCTGCAGTGTTAGATCTACAGTTTTAGATCTACAGTTTTAGATCTACAGTGTTAGATCTACAGTGTTAGATCTAGTGTTAGATCTGCAGTGTTAGATCTACAGTGTTAGATCTACAGTTGTAGATCTGCAGCGCTAGATCTACAGCGTTAGATCTGCAGTGTTAGATCTACTGTTTTAGATCTACAGTTTTAGATCTACAGTGTTAGATCTAGTGTTAGATCTGCGGTGTTAGATCTGCAGTGTTAGATCTGCAGTGTTAGATCTACAGTTTTAGATCTACAGCTTTAGATCTGCAGTGTTAGATCTACTGTTTTAGATCTACAGTGTTAGAACTACAGTGTTAGATCTAGTGTTAGATCTGCCGTGTTACATCTACAGTGTTAGATCTACAGTTTTAGATCTGCAGCGTTAGATCTACAGCGTTAGATCTGCAGTGTTAGATCTGCAGTGTTAGATCTACAGTTTTAGATCTACAGTGTTAGATCTACAGTGTTAGATCTGCAGCATTAGATCTGCAGCGATAGATCTACGGTGTTAGATCTACAGTGTTAGATCTACAGTTTTAGATCTACAGTGTTACATCTGCTGTGTTACATCTACAGTGTTAGATCTGCAGTGTTACATCTACAGTGTTAGATCTACAGTGTTAGATCTGCAGTGTTAGATCTACTGTTTTAGATCTACAGTGTTATATCTACAGTGTTAGATCTAGTGTTAGATCTGCAGTGTTAGATCTACAGTTTTAGATCTGCAGTGTTAGATCTACAGCGTTAGATCTGCAGCGTTAGATCTGCAGTGTTAGATTTACAGTTTTAGATCTACAGTTTTAGATCTACAGTGTTAGATCTGCTGTGTTACATCTACAGTGTTAGATCTGCAGTGTTAGATCTACAGTGTTAGATCTACAGTGTTAGATCTGCGGTGTTAGATCTGCAGTGTTACATCTACAGTTTAAGATCTACAGCGTTAGATCTGCAGTGTTAGATCTGCAGTGTTCGATCTACAGTTTTAGATCTACAGTTTTAGATCTGCAGTTTTAGATCTGCAGTGTTAGATCTGCAGTGTTTGATCTACAGTTTTAGATCTACAGTGTTAGATCTACAGCGTTAGGTCTGCAGCGTTAGATCTGCAGTTTTAGATCTACAGTTTTAGGTCTGCAGTGTTAGATCTACAGTTTTAGATCTACAGTGTTAGATCTGCAGTGTTAGATCTACAGTGTTAGATCTGCAGTGTTAGATCTACAGTGTTAGATCTACAGCGTTAGATCTACAGCTTTAGATCTACAGTGTTAGATCTAGTGTTAGATCTACAGTGTTAGATCTGCAGCGTTAGATCTGCAGCGTTAGATCTACAGCGTTAGATCTACAGTTTTAGATCTAGTGTTAGATCTGCAGCTTTAGATCTACAGCGTTAGATCTACACTTTTAGATCTACAGCGTTAGATCTACAGTGTTAGATCTACAGTGTTAGATCTACAGCGTTAGATCTACAGCGTTAGATCTACAGTGTCAGATCTACAGCGTCAGATCTACAGCGTTAGATCTACAGTTTTAAATCTACAGTGTTAGATCTACAGTTTTAGATCTGCAGTGATAGATCTACAGTTAGATCTACAGTTTTACATCCACAGTGTTAGATCTACAGCGTTAGATCTGCAGCTTTAGATCTACAGTGTTAGATCTGCAGCGTTAGATCTGCAGCGTTAGTTCTACAGCGTTAGATCTACAGTTTTACATCTAGTGTTAGATCTGCAGTGTTAGATCTACTGTTTTAGATCTACAGTGTTATATCTACAGTGTTAGATCTAGTGTTAGATCTGCAGTGTTAGATCTACAGTTTTAGATCTGCATTGTTAGATCTACAGCGTTAGATCTGCAGCGTTAGATCTGCAGTGTTAGATTTACAGTTTTAGATCTACAGTTTTAGATCTACAGTGTTAGATCTGCTGTGTTACATCTACAGTGTTAGATCTGCAGTGTTAGATCTACAGTGTTAGATCTACAGTGTTAGATCTGCGGTGTTAGATCTGCAGTGTTACATCTACAGTTTAAGATCTACAGCGTTAGATCTGCAGTGTTAGATCTGCAGTGTTCGATCTACAGTTTTAGATCTACAGTTTTAGATCTGCAGTTTTAGATGTACAGTTTTAGGTCTGCAGTGTTAGATCTACAGTTTTAGATCTACAGTGTTAGATCTGCAGTGTTAGATCTGCAGTGTTTGATCTACAGTTTTAGATCTACAGTGTTAGATCTACAGCGTTAGGTCTGCAGCGTTAGATCTGCAGTTTTAGATCTACAGTTTTAGGTCTGCAGTGTTAGATCTACAGTTTTAGATCTACAGTGTTAGATCTGCAGTGTTAGATCTACAGTGTTAGATCTGCAGTGTTAGATCTACAGTGTTAGATCTACAGCGTTAGATCTACAGCTTTAGATCTACAGTGTTAGATCTAGTGTTAGATCTACAGTGTTAGATCTGCAGCGTTAGATCTGCAGCGTTAGATCTACAGCGTTAGATCTACAGTTTTAGATCTAGTGTTAGATCTGCAGTGTTAGATCTACTGTTTTAGATCTACAGTGTTAGATCTAGTGTTAGATCTGCAGTGTTAGATCTGCAGTGTTAGATCTACAGTTTTAGATCTACAGTTTTAGATCTACAGTGTTAGATCTACAGTGTTAGATCTAGTGTTAGATCTGCAGTGTTAGATCTACAGTGTTAGATCTACAGTTGTAGATCTGCAGCGCTAGATCTACAGCGTTAGATCTGCAGTGTTAGATCTACTGTTTTAGATCTACAGTTTTAGATCTACAGTGTTAGATCTAGTGTTAGATCTGCGGTGTTAGATCTGCAGTGTTAGATCTGCAGTGTTAGATCTACAGTTTTAGATCTACAGCTTTAGATCTGCAGTGTTAGATCTACTGTTTTAGATCTACAGTGTTAGAACTACAGTGTTAGATCTAGTGTTAGATCTGCCGTGTTACATCTACAGTGTTAGATCTACAGTTTTAGATCTGCAGCGTTAGATCTACAGCGTTAGATCTGCAGTGTTAGATCTGCAGTGTTAGATCTACAGTTTTAGATCTACAGTGTTAGATCTACAGTGTTAGATCTGCAGCATTAGATCTGCAGCGATAGATCTACGGTGTTAGATCTACAGTGTTAGATCTACAGTTTTAGATCTACAGTGTTAGATCTGCTGTGTTACATCTACAGTGTTAGATCTGCAGTGTTACATCTACAGTGTTAGATCTACAGTGTTAGATCTGCAGTGTTAGATCTGCAGTGTTACATCTACAGTCTTAGATCTACAATGTTAGATCTGCAGTGTTAGATCTGCAGTGTTCGATCTACAGTTTTAGATCTACAGTTTTAGATCTGCAGTTTTAGATCTACAGTTTTAGATCTACAGTGTTAGATCTACAGTTTTAGATCTACAGCGTTAGATCTACAGTTTTAGATCTACAGTGTTAGATCTGCAGTGTTAGATCTACAGTGTTAGATCTACAGCGTTAGATCTGCAGCTTTAGATCTACAGTGTTAGATCTAGTGTTAGATCTACAGTGTTAGATCTGCAGCGTTAGATCTGCAGCGTTAGATCTACAGCGTTAGATCTACAGTTTTAGATCTAGTGTTAGATCTGCAGTGTTAGATCTACTGTTTTAGATCTACAGTGTTAGATCTGCAGTGTTAGATCTGCAGTGTTAGTTCTACAGTTTTAGATCTACAGTTTTAGCTCTGCAGTGTTAGATCTACTGTTTTAGATCTACAGTGTTAGATCTACAGTGTTAGATCTAGTGTTAGATCTGCAGTGTTAGATCTACAGTGTTAGATCTACAGTTTTAGATCTGCAGCGTTAGATCTGCAGTGTTAGATCTACTGTTTTAGATCTACAGTGTTAGATCTACAGTGTTAGATCTAGTGTTAGATCTGCAGTGTTAGATCTGCAGTGTTAGATCTGCAGTGTTAGATCTACAATTTTAGATCTACAGCTTTAGATCTGCAGTGTTAGATCTACTGTTTTAGATATACAGTGTTAGATCTACAGTGTTAGATCTGCTGTGTTACATCTACAGTGTTAGATCTGCAGTGTTAGATCTGCAGTGTTAGAACTGCAGTGTTAGATCTACAGTTTTAGATCTACAGTTTTAGATCTACAGTGTTAGCTCTACAGTTTTAGATCTACCGTTTTAGATCTGCAGTTTTAGATGTGCAGTGTTAGATCTACAGTTTTAGATCTGCAGTGTTAGATCTACAGTTTTAGATCTACAGTGTTAGATCTAGTGTTAGATCTACAGTGTTAGATCTGCTGTGTTACATCTACAGTGTTAGATCTGCAGTGTTAGATCTGCAGTGTTAGATCTACAGTTTTAGATCTACAGTTTTAGATCTACAGTTTTAGATCTACAGTGTTAGCTCTACAGTTTTAGATCTACCGTTTTAGATCTGCAGTTTTAGATGTGCAGTGTTAGATCTACAGTTTTAGATCTGCAGTGTTAGATCTACAGTTTTAGATCTACAGTGTTATATCTACAGTGTTAGATCTACAGTTTCAGATCTACAGTGTTAGATCTAGTGTTAGATCTGCAGTGTTAGATCTGCAGTGTTAGATCTACAGTTTTAGATCTACAGTTTTAGATCTACAGTGTTAGATCTACAGTTTCAGATCTACAGTGTTAGATCTGCAGTGTTAGATCTGCAGTTTTAGATGTGCAGTGTTAGATCTACAGTTTTAGATCTGCAGTGTTGGATCTACTGTTTTAGATCTACAGTGTTAGATCTAGTGTTAGATCTACAGTGTTAGATCTGCTGTGTTACATCTACAGTGTTAGATCTACAGTGTTAGATCTGCAGTGTTAGATCTGCAGTTTTAGATGTGCAGTGTTAGATCTACAGTTTTAGATCTGCAGTGTTAGATCTACAGTTTTAGATCTACAGTGTTATATCTACAGTGTTAGATCTACAGTTTCAGATCTACAGTGTTAGATCTAGTGTTAGATCTGCAGTGTTAGATCTGCAGTGTTAGATCTACAGTTTTAGATCTACAGTTTTAGATCTACAGTGTTAGATCTACAGTTTCAGATCTACAGTGTTAGATCTGCAGTGTTAGATATACAGTGTTAGATCTGCAGTTTTAGATCTACAGTTTTAGATCTACAGTTTTAGATCTGCAGTGTTAGATCTACTGTTTTAGATCTACAGTGTTAGATCTGCAGTGTTAGTTCTACAGTTTTGGATCTACAGTTTTAGATCTACAGTTTTAGATCTACTGTGTTAGATCTACAGTTTCAGATCTACAGTGTTAGATCTGCAGTGTTAGATCTACAGTTTTAGATCTGCAGTGTTAGATCTACAGTTTTAGATCTACAGTGTTATATCTACAGTGTTAGATCTACAGTTTCAGATCTACAGTGTTAGATCTAGTGTTAGATCTGCAGTGTTAGATCTGCAGTGTTAGATCTACAGTTTAAGATCTACAGTTTTAGATCTACAGTGTTAGATCTACAGTTTCAGATCTACAGTGTTAGATCTGCAGTGTTAGATATACAGTGTTAGATCTGCAGTGTTAGATCTACAGTTTTAGATCTACAGTTTTAGATCTGCAGTGTTAGATCTACTGTTTTAGATCTACAGTGTTAGATCTACAGTGTTAGATCTAGTGTTAGATCTGCAGTGTTAGATCTACAGTGTTAGATCTACAGTTGTAGATCTGCAGCGCTAGATCTACAGCGTTAGATCTGCAGTGTTAGATCTACTGTTTTAGATCTACAGTGTTAGATCTACAGTGTTAGATCTAGTGTTAGATCTGCAGTGTTAGATCTGCAGTGTTAGATCTGCAGTGTTAGATCTACAGTTTTAGATCTACAGCTTTAGATCTGCAGTGTTAGATCTACTGTTTTAGATATACAGTGTTAGATCTACAGTGTTAGATCTGCTGTGTTACATCTACAGTGTTAGATCTGCAGTGTTAGATCTGCAGTGTTAGAACTGCAGTGTTAGATCTACAGTTTTAGATCTACAGTTTTAGATCTACAGTGTTAGCTCTACAGTTTTAGATCTACCGTTTTAGATCTGCAGTTTTAGATGTGCAGTGTTAGATCTACAGTTTTAGATCTGCAGTGTTAGATCTACAGTTTTAGATCTACAGTGTTAGATCTAGTGTTAGATCTACAGTGTTAGATCTGCTGTGTTACATCTACAGTGTTAGATCTACAGTGTTAGATCTGCAGTGTTAGATCTGCAGTGTTAGATCTACAGTTTTAGATCTACAGTTTTAGATCTACAGTGTTAGCTCTACAGTTTTAGATCTACCGTTTTAGATCTGCAGTTTTAGATGTGCAGTGTTAGATCTGCAGTGTTAGATCTGCAGTGTTAGATCTACAGTTTTAGATCTACAGCTTTAGATCTGCAGTTTTAGATCTACTGTTTTAGATATACAGTGTTAGATCTACAGTGTTAGATCTGCTGTGTTACATCTACAGTGTTAGATCTGCAGTGTTAGATCTGCAGTGTTAGAACTGCAGTGTTAGATCTACAGTTTTAGATCTACAGTGTTAGCTCTACAGTTTTAGATCTACCGTTTTAGATCTGCAGTTTTAGATGTGCAGTGTTAGATCTACAGTTTTAGATCTACAGTGTTAGCTCTACAGTTTTAGATCTACAGTGTTAGCTCTACAGTTTTACATCTACCGTTTTAGATCTGCAGTTTTAGATGTGCAGTGTTAGATCTACAGTTTTAGATCTGCAGTGTTAGATCTACAGTTTTAGATCTACAGTGTTAGATCTAGTGTTAGATCTACAGTGTTAGATCTGCTGTGTTACATCTACAGTGTTAGATCTACAGTGTTAGATCTGCAGTGTTAGATCTGCAGTGTTAGATCTACAGTTTTAGATCTACAGTTTTAGATCTACAGTGTTAGCTCTACAGTTTTAGATCTACCGTTTTAGATCTGCAGTTTTAGATGTGCAGTGTTAGATCTACAGTTTTAGATCTGCAGTGTTAGATCTACAGTTTTAGATCTACAGTGTTATATCTACAGTGTTAGATCTACAGTTTCAGATCTACAGTGTTAGATCTAGTGTTAGATCTGCAGTGTTAGATCTGCAGTGTTAGATCTACAGTTTTAGATCTACAGTTTTAGATCTACAGTGTTAGATCTACAGTTTCAGATCTACAGTGTTAGATCTGCAGTGTTAGATATACAGTGTTAGATCTGCAGTGTTAGATCTACAGCTTTAGATCTACAGTGTTAGATCTGCTGTTACATCTACAGTGTTAGAGCTGCAGTGTTAGATCTACAGTGTTAGATCTACAGTTTCAGATTTACAGTGTTAGATCTGCAGTGTTAGATCTACAGTTTTAGATCTAGTGTTAGATCTACAGTTTTAGATCTACAGTTTTAGATCTACAGTTTTAGATCTGCAGTTTTAGATCTACAGTTTTAGATCTACAGTTTTAGATCTGCAGTGTTAGATCTACAGTTTTAGATCTACAGTTTTAGATCTGCAGTGTTAGATCTGCAGTTTTAGATCTAGTTTTAGATCTGCAGTGTTAGATCTGCAGTTTTAGATCTACAGTTTTAGATCTACAGTTTTAGATCTGCAGTGTTAGATCTACAGTTTTAGATCTACAGTGTTAGATCTGCAGTGTTAGATCTACAGTGTTAGATCTACAGTGTTAGATCTGCAGTGTTAGATCTACAGTGTTAGATCTACAGTTTTAGATCTACAGTGTTAGATCTGCAGTGTTAGATCTACAGTGTTAGATCTACAGTGTTAGATCTACAGTTTTAGATCTACAGTGTTAGATCTACAGTTTTAGATCTACAGTGTTAGATCTACAGTGTTAGATCTACAGTGTTAGATCTACAGTTTTAGATCTACAGTGTTAGATCTACAGTGGTAATTGGTGACGTGCAGTACTCTACTGCTGCTCTCAGCTTTGGGGTGCCTCAGGGGTCCGCTCTGGGGCTGATATTGTTTATGTTCTGTACGGTTACTCCGGCGCTGTGGGGAGGGGCCGTCTCGTCCACCCACCAGCAAGCCCCTCACTCTGATTGCTGTTCCGGCTGCTTGTGCTGTGCTTCTCGAGAGGTTTCTTACTTTCTGTTGTTTGTGCGATTCTTTGCCAACAATTTCAAACAAATCTGCTCAAATTCACGAGCGGATTAGTCTCCAGGCCGGGGGGCTTTATCACAGATCCCCAAAATGTGTGCCACTGGAAAATCAGGGCTAAAGCCACGCAGCACACACTCGGCATTAGGAACATTCCTCCCCGACAATCCTATTCAGAGCTTACAGAGCAGCTAAGTCCAGCTCACCGAGGAAAGTTCTGACTGGTCCAGACGTCTGGTTCCATTGACTTACATTCAAAGTAAAGCATGTTTTTCCTTCTCCTGTAGAAATACCAGTCTGGAGGGTTTTGTTCTGATGGTGATAATTTAGTGAGACAGCTGCAGATATAAAATAATAGTGTAAAACTGTAAGCCTGATGATCTGGACGTTGTGAATACTGTGTAAAGCGCCCCCTGCTGGTTAATGCATTCGGTATTCACCATCACCGCCACATTAAAGTTTTTACTGATGTAGCTCTGTTAGCTCGGTCTTGAGTCGAGTCGCTGCTGCTGAGCTGTACGTGTTACTGTGGTTGCGTTAGATTCACTGATGGTGTTTACAGTGGTGGTGGTGATGGTGTTTACAGTGGTGGTGATGGTGATATTTACAGTGGTGGTGATGGTGTTTACAGTGGTGGTGGTGGTGGTGATGGTGTTTACAGTGGTGGTGATGGTGTTTACAGTGGTGGTGGTGATAGTGTTTACAGTGGTGGTAATGGTGTTTACAGTGGTGGTGGTCGTGTTTACAGTGGTGGTGGTCGTGTTTACAGTGGTGGTGATGGTGTTTACAGTGGTGGTGGTGATGGTGTTTACAGTGGTGGTGATGGTGATATTTACAGTGGTGGTGATGGTGTTTACAGTGGTGGTGATGGTGTTTACAGTGGTGGTGATGATGTTTACAGTGGTGGTGATGGTGTTTACAGTGGTGGTGATGATGTTTACAGTGGTGGTGATGGTGTTTACAGTGGTTGTGATGGTAACCAGGGGTCTCCATGTCTACAACACTAATCTACACATTGTATTTACTATGAAACCCACCAGTGAAGCTACACGTGTCTCCTGAGTTTATCTGGATGTTGATGGTAAAATGTGGAAGATCTGAAAATACTAGGTTTTCTTTGGGGACTATTTGAACCTTACAGCGTCCTGCATGTATCCCTCCACCATGAATGGAGTTTAAGACTGAGATCTTCTCTAAACTATCATAAACAGTGTCTCAGAATCAGACAGTGTATTTATAACTATTTCATGTTTGATGTTATGAAAACTGGAAGTGATGCCAGAACATTTTAATGATTGATGTTCACAGAACTCGGTTTGGCTCCTCAGTAAGATCAGCAGTTTGTTGGGTTGTTTTTCTGCTGAACGTTCTGGAACTCAGAGCGTGTCTTTCTGTTCTCTCTATAAATCAGGATCTTCTGTTCGTTCACTAGTTTAACTCACTGAGCTTCAGTAACCTACCTGTGATGAGGTGTTTGGTAACCGAGGTAAGTATGAGGTGTTGACTGTCCAGCTCCAGCAGCTCGTCTCCGTCCAGTCCTGGACCTGAAGCCTCAGATGTGTCCTTCTGCTGCTTCTCTGTTTGGGGAAGTGAAGGAAATCTAAATCTGGGTTGTTTTTATTGCTGAACGTGTAAAATGTGCCGCAGCTTTTAGGCGTCAGCAGTTTTTCTAATCTAGCTCCAGCACTGCGGTCAGTGTGTTCAGATAACAGGAAGTGATCCACTGGTCAGCCTTTTATATATACATGTATCAGCTCCACTGACCATACAGGACCTCCACTCACTGTCCACTGTATCAGCTCCACTGACCATACAGGACCTCCACTCACTGTCCACTGTATCAGCTCCACTGACCATACAGGACCTCCACTCACTGTCCACTGTATCAGCTCCACTGACCATACAGGACCTCCACTCACTGTCCACTGTATCAGCTCCACTGACCATACAGGAGCTACACTCACTGTCCACTGTATCAGCTCCACTGACCATACAGGACCTCCACTCACTGTCCACTGTATCAGCTCCACTGACCATACAGGAGCTCCACTCACTGTCCACTGTATCAGCTCCACTGACCATACAGGAGCTACACTTACAGACTGTAGTTCATCTGATTCTCTGTATACTTTATTACTCTGTTCTTTAATGATCAGGACCCCCACAGGACCACCACAGAGCAGATACTATTAGGGAGGTGGCCTGATCTCGTAGCTGCGTCCTCTTTAGGAGACGGTCCTCACGCTTGCTTGACGTTCTTGAGTGTCCTGAAGCTTCTTCACTGCAGCTGAACCTCTCTCCTGGAAGTTGTTGATGATTGGATGAATGGTTGATTGGGGAGTCTCTCGTCTGTGAAACCCTTCTGATGCAATGCGATGATGACTGCACATGTTGTTTTGGAGGTAACCATGGTTACTAAAAAAACACTTCAAAGAACCACCACCATTTTAAAGCAGCCAGTCTGCTCTTCTACTCAGCAGGACAGAGTGATATCAGCTGTCTCATCCTCAATAAGCTTTTCTCCTGAGCTAACGAGTTCATCACTGAAATGATGTGTGAGGTCGTTCTGTAGGGCTGGAATGACGTTCATCTGATCATCTTCACCATCTAGCGTTCATACACATCACCACTAGAAGAACTGACAACCACAATTTGTGCCATCCTCAAAACTTGTGGTCACGATTGTAGACTGATCAAATACTGATACACAGCCGAAGTATTCTTCTGTCTCAGTTCACTTTTGGTAGAATTGAGCTTCTTCAACTCTGTCTCCATAAGACCAGGCAGAAGAATTTCTAGAGAAGATCCTGATCCTGATCTGTACGGGTTAGAACCGTGAACACAGTAGACTCCGGCTACACCACTCCAAGCAACATAAAGAAACATCACTGCTAATGGGCTGCTGGTGCGAGTATGAAATCTGGAACGCAGAGACGCCGTGGAGCTGCTCCCCACAGGAAGTGACATCAAACCCCACCAGCATTCCTCTACATCATCTGTGGGCAATATGGCTGACACGACACAGAAACAACAGACTACAGAGGAATCCGTCGGTCTAGACGAACCCCAAACCTCCTGACCAGCTCCTCTGTTCTCGGTGGACTTCAGAAGGAAACCGATGAACATGGAGAGGAGAAGAAACAACAGAAAGAGGAGAGACGAGGGGAGGTTCTACTCAGGTTCTGAGTCTATGTTCCTCGCTGAAGAGAAGAATAACAGGACCTGGAGAAGTCGTGAGCACCTTTCTGGAGTACAGGACAGCATGTGAGAAGTTTAGGACACGGATTTATACTCAACTTCTCCTTCTCCTTCTCTGGTCCAGATTCCACAGAACAATGTGGAGCTGCTCCACAACTGGACGCGACCTCAAACATGGCCAACATTCCTCTCCAGCATCTGTGAGCAATACGGCCGACACGACACAGTAACACTGGAACAACAGAGGAATCTCTCAGGCTGGACGAGTTCCAGACCTCCTCAGCAGCTCTGCTCACGAGAGGAGATCACGAGAAGAGATCACGAGAGGAGAACACGAGAGGAGAATAAACGCTGTTACACGGCAAACACTTATTTGTGGTTTTTCAGAAATTTAATTCAAACACGTGTGACTGAAAGCCTGTACGTCTGAACTTCTGCAGGAATATCACAAACACAAACCTCCTGGACCCTTCCAGAACAAGTTCTCTCCATCACAATCCTTTCTTCATGATCATGGAGAACCGTGTTCCATCTATCAGTCCTTTAGAACAATGTTCTCCTTCATTAGTAATCTTCTTCATGAGAACATTGACTCTCAGTCTTCTAAACAGAATTCTTGTCTTCACGATCTTCTAGGTTACTGTTCCCTCTAACAGTCTTGTACAACAATGTTCCTTTTTTTATGATCATGTAGAACAGTGTCCCATCCATCAATCTTCTAGAACAAAGTTCTCCTTCATTAGCATTTTAGAAAAAAATTCTTGTCTTCATGATCTTATAGAACACTGTTCTATCACGATCTTCTAGAACAAGGTCCCCTTTAACACAGTCTTGTACAACAATGTTCCTTTCTTCATGTGATCATGTAGAACAGTGGTCCGTCTTCTTCAGCAATGACACCACAGTCTTCTTGATCAATGTTCTCCATTATTGTTTTAGAACAAATATCCTTCCTTCATGATCAGTCAACAATGTATCAATCAATCAACAATGTTCTCATTTGTCCTTTAGATAAGAAGTTATCTTCATGGCCTTCTGGAACGATGTCCTCTTCTTCGTGATCAACAATAATTACAATCTTCTAGAACAATATTCCCTCCATCATAATCTTGTACAATGTCATGAAGAAGAGAACACGGTCCTACAACAACCTTAATTTTTTCATGATCATGTTCCCTCCATCAGATTCTTCTGGAACAATGTTCTCTTTTCACGGTCTTCTAGAACACTGCTCCCTCAGATTCTTCTTCTTCTTCACGGTCTTCTAGAACACTGCTCCCTGAGATTCTTCATCTTCTTCACGGTCTTCTAGAACACTGCTCTATCAGATTCTGCTTCTTCACAGTCTTCTAGAACACTGCTCCATCAGATTCTTCTTCTTCACGGTCTTCCAGAACACTGCTCCCTCAGATTCTGCTTCTTCTTTACAGTCTTCTAGAACACTGCTCCCTCAGATTCTTCTTCTTCATGTTCTTCTTCACCAGATACTTCTAGAACAATGTTCTCTTCTTCATGGCCTTCTAGGACACTGCTTCCTCATATACTTCTAGAAAGCTGGATGTTCTCTGAAGACTATCGTCAAAACTTTAACTGACACTAAAAGAATGCTGCTGAGATTCTACTCATATATATGAAGCTGGTGTGCGTTAAGCTGATGGTTTCTGAAAGTAGGGTGGGCTCAGTGTTCAGTGTAGTGGGTGTGTAGTGTTCAGTAGAGTAAAGTTGATATGTAGTGGTCAGTAGAGTGTAGTGCGTGTGTAGTGGTCGGTAGAGTGAAGTTGATATGTAGTGATCAGTACAGTGTAGTGGGTGTGTGGTACAGTGTAGTTGGTATATATTGTTTTTTTTCTTTAGTGTAGTGTTAGTGTGTAGTGGTTGGTACAGTGGAGAGGGTGTGTAGTGGTTCAGGAGTAGTGGAGTGTGTGTAGTGGTAGGTACAGTGTAGTGGTCAGTACAGTGTAGGGGCTGTACAGTAGTGTAATGCTGTAATGTAGTGGGTGTGCAGTGGGTGTGTAGTGGTCGGTATAGTGTAGTGGGGGTGTAGTGGTTGGTACAGTGGAGTGGGTGTGTAGTGGTCAGTACAGGTGAGTGGGTGTGTAGTGGTTGGGACAGTGTAGTGAGTGTGCAATGGTCGGTACAGTGAAGTGGCTGTGTAGTGGTCGGTACAGTGGAGTGGGTGTGTAGTGCTTGGTACAGTGTAGTGGGTGTGTGGTGTTCGCTACAGTGTAGTGAGTGTGCAATGGTCAGTACAGTGGAGTGGGTGTGTAGTGGACAGTACAGTAAAGTGGGTGTGTAGTGATCGGTAAAGTGGAGTGTGTGTAGTGGAAGGTACAGTGTAGTGGTCAGTACAGTGTAGGGGCTGTACAGTAGTTGGTATAATGTAGTAGGTGTGCAGTGGTTGTGTAGTGGTCAGTACAGTGGAGTGGGTGTGTTGTGATCGGTACTGTGTAGTGGTTGGTACAATGTAGGGCCTGTATAGTAGTAGGTACAGTGGAGTGGGTGTGTAGTGGTCAGTACAGTGGAGTGGGTGTGTAGTGGACGGTACAGTAGAGTGGGTGTGTAGTGATCGGTAAAGTGGAGTGTGTGTAGTGGAAGGTACAGTGTAGTGGGTGTGTAGAGGTTGGGACAGTGGAGTGGGTGTGCAGTGGTCAGTACAGTGGAGTCGGTGTGTAGTGGTCGGTATAGCCAAAGGGTGTGTAGTGGTCAGTTCAGTGAAGTGGGTGTGTAGTGGATGGTACAGTGTAGTGGTCAGTACAGTGTAGGGGCTGTACAGTAGTTGGTATAATGTAGTAGGTGTGCAGTGGTTGTGTAGTGGTCAGTGCAGTGGAGTGGGTGTGTTGTGATCGGTACTGTGTAGTGGTTGGTACAATGTAGGGCCTGTATAGTAGTAGGTACAGTGGAGTGGGTGTGTAGTGGTCAGTACAGGTGAGTGGGTGTGTAGTGGTTGGGACAGTGTAGTGAGTGTGCAATGGTCGGTACAGTGAAGTGGCTGTGTAGTGGTCGGTACAGTGGAGTGGGTGTGTAGTGGTTGGTACAGTGTAGTGGGTGTGTGGTGTTCGCTACAGTGTAGTGAGTGTGCAATGGTCAGTACAGTGGAGTGGGTGTGTAGTGGACGGTACAGTACAGTGGGTGTGTAGTGATCGGTAAAGTGGAGTGTGTGTAGTGGAAGGTACAGTGTAGTGGGTGTGTAGAGGTTGGGACAGTGGAGTGGGTGTGCAGTGGTCAGTACAGTGGAGTCGGTGTGTAGTGGTCGGTATAGCCAAAGGGTGTGTAGTGGTCAGTTCAGTGAAGTGGGTGTGTAGTGGATGGTACAGTGTAGTGGTCAGTACAGTGTAGGGGCTGTACAGTAGTTGGTATAATGTAGTAGGTGTGCAGTGGTTGTGTAGTGGTCAGTGCAGTGGAGTGGGTGTGTTGTGATCGGTACTGTGTAGTGGTTGGTACAATGTAGGGCCTGTATAGTAGTAGGTACAGTGGAGTGGGTGTGTAGTGGTCAGTACAGGTGAGTGGGTGTGTAGTGGTTGGGACAGTGTAGTGAGTGTGCAATGGTCGGTACAGTGAAGTGGCTGTGTAGTGGTCGGTACAGTGGAGTGGGTGTGTAGTGGTTGGTACAGTGTAGTGGGTGTGTGGTGTTCGCTACAGTGTAGTGAGTGTGCAATGGTCAGTACAGTGGAGTGGGTGTGTAGTGGACGGTACAGTACAGTGGGTGTGTAGTGATCGGTAAAGTGGAGTGTGTGTAGTGGAAGGTACAGTGTAGTGGGTGTGTAGAGGTTGGGACAGTGGAGTGGGTGTGCAGTGGTCAGTACAGTGGAGTCGGTGTGTAGTGGTCGGTATAGCCAAAGGGTGTGTAGTGGTCAGTTCAGTGAAGTGGGTGTGTAGTGGATGGTACAGTGTAGTGGTCAGTACAGTGTAGGGGCTGTACAGTAGTTGGTATAATGTAGTAGGTGTGCAGTGGTTGTGTAGTGGTCAGTGCAGTGGAGTGGGTGTGTTGTGATCGGTACTGTGTAGTGGTTGGTACAATGTAGGGCCTGTATAGTAGTAGGTACAGTGGAGTGGGTGTGTAGTGGTCAGTACAGGTGAGTGGGTGTGTAGTGGTTGGGACAGTGTAGTGAGTGTGCAATGGTCGGTACAGTGAAGTGGCTGTGTAGTGGTCGGTACAGTGGAGTGGGTGTGTAGTGGTTGGTACAGTGTAGTGGGTGTGTGGTGTTCGCTACAGTGTAGTGAGTGTGCAATGGTCAGTACAGTGGAGTGGGTGTGTAGTGATCGGTAAAGTGGAGTGTGTGTAGTGGAAGGTACAGTGTAGTGGGTGTGTAGAGGTTGGGACAGTGGAGTGGGTGTGCAGTGGTCAGTACAGTGGAGTCGGTGTGTAGTGGTCGGTATAGCCAAAGGGTGTGTAGTGGTCAGTTCAGTGAAGTGGGTGTGTAGTGGATGGTACAGTGTAGTGGTCAGTACAGTGTAGGGGCTGTACAGTAGTTGGTATAATGTAGTAGGTGTGCAGTGGTTGTGTAGTGGTCAGTACAGTGGAGTGGGTGTGTTGTGATCGGTACTGTGTAGTGGTTGGTACAATTTAGGGCCTGTATAGTAGTAGGTACAGTGGAGTGGATGTGTAGTAGTCAGAAAATTGTAGTGAGTGGTACAGTGTAGTGGGTGTGTAGTGATCAGTGCAGTGCATTGGGTGGGTAGTAATGGGTACTGTTTAGTGGTCAGTACAGTGTCGGGGCTGTGTAGCAGTCTGTATAACGTAGTGGGTTTGTAGTGGTCAGTACAGTGTAGAGGGTGTATAGTTATCAGTATAATGTAGTGGGTGTGTAGTGCTCGGTACAGTGGAGTGGGTGTGTAGTGGTTGGTAAAGTGGAGTGGGTATGTAGGGGACAGTACAGTGTAGTGGGTGTGTAGTGGTTGGTGCAGTGTAGGGGCTGTATAGCAGTCAGTATAATGTAGTGGGTGTGTAGTGGTTGGTACAGTGGAGTGAGTGTGTAGTGGTCAGTACAGTGTAGGGGCTGTATAGTTGTTGGTATAAGGTAGTGGGTCTGTAGTGGTTGGTACAGTGGAGTAGGTGTGTAGTGATAAATACTGTGGTTATAATGGTCGGTACAGTGTAGGGGCTGTATAGTAGTCAGTATAATGTAGTGGATGTGTAGAGTGTTTGTGTAGTGATCGGTACTGTGTTGTGGTCAGTACAGTGTAGGGCTGTATAGTAGTTGGTATAAGGTAGTGGGTGTGTAATGGTTGTTACAGTGGAGTAGGTGTGTAATGTTCAGTACAGTGTAGGGGGTGAATAGTGGTCAGTGTAGTGCAGTGGGTGTGTAGTGGTTGGTCCAGTGTAGTTAGTGTGTAGTGATCAGTACTGTGTAGTGGTCGGTATAGTGTACACTACCTTCACCTACCTGTTACAGGTAAACTGTAACGCTACCTTCACCTACCTGTGTACAGGTAAACTGTAACGCTACCTTCACCTACCTGTGTACAGGTAAACTGTAACGCTACCTTCACCTACCTGTGTACAGGTAAGCTGTAACGCTACCTTCACCTACCTGTGTACAGGTAAACTGTAACGCTACCTTCACCTACCTGTGTACAGGTAAACTGTAACTCTACCTTCACCTACTTGTGTACAGGTAAACTGTAACACTACCCTCACCTACCTGTGTACAGGTAAACTGTAACACTACCTTCACCTACCTGTGTACAGGTAAACTGTAAGACTACCTTCACCTACCTGTGTACAGGTAAACTGTAAGACTACCTTCACCTACCTGTGTACAGGTAAACTGTAAGACTACCTTCACCTACTTGTGTACAGGTAAACTGTAAGACTACCTTCACCTACCTGTGTACAGGTAAACTGTAACTCTACCTTCACCTACATGTGTACAGGTAAACTATACCACTACCTTTACCTACCTGTGTACAGGTAAACTATACCACTACCTTTACCTACCTGTGTACAGGTAAACTGTAACACTACCTTCACCTACCTGTGTACAGGTAAACTGTAACACTACCTTCACCTACCTATGTACAGGTAAACTGTAACCTTACCTTCACCTACCTGTGTACAGATAAACTGTAACACTACCATCACCTACCTGTGTACAGGTAAACTGTAACACTACCTTCACCTACCTGTGCACAGATAAACGGTAACACTACCTTCACCTACCTGTGCACAGATAAACTGTAACACTACCTTCACCTACCTGTGTACAGGTAAACTGTAACACTACCTTCACCTACCTGTGCACAGGTAAACTGTAACACTACCTTCACCTACCTGTGTACAGGTAAACTGTAACTCTACCTTCACCTACTTGTGTACAGGTAAACTGTAACACTACCTTCACCTACCTGTGTACAGGTAAACTGTAAGACTACCTTCATCTACCTGTGTACAGGTAAACTGTAACTCTACCTTCACCTACCTGTGTACAGGTAAACTGTAACTCTACCTTCACCTACATGTGTACAGGTAAACTATACCACTACCTTTACCTACCTGTGTACAGGTAAACTATACCACTACCTTTACCTACCTGTGTACAGGTAAACTGTAACACTACCCTCACCTACCTGTGTACAGGTAAACTGTAACACTACCCTCACCTACCTGTGTACAGGTAAACTGTAACTCTACCTTCACCTACCTGTGCACAGATAAACTGTAACACTACCTTCACCTACCTGTGCACAGGTAAACTGTAAGACTACCTTCACCTACCTGTGTACAGGTAAACAGTAACACTACCTTACCTACCTGTGTACAGGTAAACTGTAACTCTACCTTCACCTACTTGTGTACAGGTAAACTGTAACACTACCTTCACCTACCTGTGTACAGGTAAACTGTAAGACTACCTTCACCTACCTGTGTACAGGTAAACTGTAACTCTACCTTCACCTACCTGTGTACAGGTAAACTGTAACTCTACCTTCACCTACATGTGTACAGGTAAACTATACCACTACCTTTACCTACCTGTGTACAGGTAAACTATACCACTACCTTTACCTACCTGTGTACAGGTAAACTGTAACACTACCCTCACCTACCTGTGTACAGGTAAACTGTAACACTACCCTCACCTACCTGTGTACAGGTAAACTGTAACTCTACCTTCACCTACCTGTGTACAGATAAACTGTAACACTACCTTCACCTACCTGTGTACAGGTAAACTGTAACACTACCTTCACCTACCTGTGCACAGATAAACTGTAACTCTACCTCCACCTACCTGTGTACAGGTAAACTGTAACACTACCTTCACCTACCTGTGCACAGGTAAACTGTAACACTACCTTCACCTACCTGTGTACAGGTAAACTGTAACTCTACCTTCACCTACCTGTGTACAGGTAAACTGTAACACTACCTTCACCTACCTGTGTACAGGTAAACTGTAACACTACCCTCACCTACCTGTGTACAGGTAAACTGTAACACTACCTTCACCTACCTGTGTACAAGTAAACTGTAACTCTACCTTCACCTACCTGTGTACAGGTAAACTATACCACTACCTTTACCTACCTGTGTACAGGTAAACTATACCACTACCTTTACCTACCTGTGTACAGGTAAACTATACCACTACCTTTACCTACCTGTGTACAGGTAAACTATACCACTACCTTCACCTACCTGTGTACAGGTAAACTGTAACACTACCCTCACCTACCTGTATACAGGTAAACTGTAACACTACCTTCACCTACCTGTGTTTATAAAATCACCTGCTCCAGAGTTAAGGTTGAGGTTTAGGAAACATTAGTCCAAATAAGATTTACAATAATGTTAATAATATTTAGTTATACACGCAATTTTAAAATAATTAATTCAGTCATTAAAGTGAAACATATTTAAATATTTTCAACTTTAGAAAAATGAAAATGTTCCACAGTCGTAGCTCCGGCGGACATGATCCACACAGGTTCTGGAAGAAGCACACAGACACGTGTTCCTCTGGTAGATAGTTTATATGTGATTGATGGATTTTTCTCTGCAGTACATCATAAAAAACACACACGGTAACAAGGTCCAACAGGTACAGCCCAAACCGCTCGAGACAGGAAGTGAGAACGTTCATCTAATAAACAAATCAAAATAAACAATAAACATCGTCATCTTCACTGACCTCGACAAATCATCCGGACCATTTGGTAACCGTGGTAACTGCTTTAATCAAAAATATCCGCTGATATCTGAGAAGACGAGAACTGATACGTTTGTATTTACAGACAGAATGAGTTCAAATAGTATGTAGACTTTATAGATATTTATATATTTATATAGATTTCTCTCTCTGTAGTTCCACTAGTGATCAGTCGTCTAGTCCAGTTATTGATCCGCTTCATCCTGAGCCTCAATTCAGTCCGTCTGAACGGAACCAGACTCCGCCTCTCCGTGAGGCCACCGCCTCCCATTGCCGTGAGCTGTACACACCGGCCCCTCCGAGCCACTCGCATCCCAAACCCTGTTTCCTGGAGCGTCTCGACCTTTCACTCTCTACGCTCACCCCAGCGCCGTGCCGAGAACCTGGGGATCCGATCTGAGATCCGATACGGGAATATGAGTCCAGCTATAGAGATACTGTAAGAAAGGAGTTCTGATACGCAGTACAGAGACCTGGTTCTCCGCGTCACTGACAGCGTCTCTCTGAGCGGAACGCTGTTCTGATTCTTCTGGTTTGGGGTTATTTAGTGTTTGATGGTATCGTGGTTGGTTCTGTTCTGAGTTTTACAGTCAGCATTCAGTAAAGGGTTCTGATATAGAACTGCTGCTGATCAACATTCCTAGCAACTCTCCAGAACCTGCTTAGTCACACTCAGTAATCTAGAACCTGCTTACACTAGCACCCATTCACACTCAGTTATCTAGAACCTGCTTACACCAGCACTCATTCATGCCCAGTTATCTAGAACCTACTCACAGTAACACTCTTTTATGCCAGGTTATCTAGAACCAGCTTACACTAGCACTCATTCACACTCCGCTAATTACAACTTGCTCACATTACTACACATTCACACCAGGTTATCTAGAACCTGTTCACACTACAACTCATTCACACTCAGCTATCCAGAATCTGCTTACACTAGCACTTGTTCACACTCATTCATCTAGAACCTGCACACACTACTACTCATGCACACTCAGTTATACAAAACCTTCTTACACTACCACTCATTCACCCTCAGTTATCTAGAACCTGCTCACAGTAACACTCTTTTACGCCAGGTTATATAGAACCTGCTTACACTACCACTATTCCAGTCATCCAGAACCTGCTTACAATTACAACTCTGTGTTATCTAGAACATGTTTACAATACTGCTTATTTAGTTATCTAGAACCTGCTTTCTCCACCACTCATACTCACCCTCCATCATTTAGAAATTCCTTGCATTACCACTCATCACCACAGTGTTATCTAGAATCTGTTCAAACTACAACTCGTATTCACACTTAGTTGCATAAAACATGATCACCCCTTCTCACTAGGTTATCAAGAACCTGCTTACACTACCGCTCATACACTCAGTTATCTAGAATGTTTACCACTTATTTTATAAACTGGCCAACATTGGATTTAGAGAACATGTTCTAATTTGTTTTAGTCTACAGGAATCAGTAGACCTTCTCAGAAGGTCCTGAAGGTTCTCCTCTCCAAGTCAAATGCCCTGACCCACCAATCCATTGTGGAACAGCTAATTGAGTCTGAATATTATCAGATATCTTTACTAAAGACTTTACTGTAGAACTGGAGTGTACAGAGTACTACAGGAGCGTGGAGGCTGATGATGGTTTCAGGACGTTCCTGGTTCTTCCATATCTTCAGTATCACTGTATCTGTATTAAACACTGCTGCACTGATCCGACTGAAGTTCAACACTCGGGGGAAGGTGAAAGTAACCGGTTGCTAGCATGTTGCTAACACTATAGTGAATCTAATACAGATGGGTATTTAGTTCATAGTCAGACTGTAGTTACTGCATTCCTCCACCGGAGAGTCGCCCCATCTTCTTAGCATTGTGGGTAAATTTCATGATGAATGGATTAAAAGAAAAAAACCCAAAATGAAGCGTAAAGAAGTCTGATTATATGAACGTACAGTAAAGCAAAGTATGTTTACAGAGTTTTGTTTATGTTTATGGTTATTATTTCAATATTTTCTGTGGTGATATTGTTTCAATACATGAAGAGTTAATATTTTATTAAAATTAGAATTTATATAATATAAATCACAAATACATTTTTTGGTATTAAAAAAATAAAATTAACTTTAATAATAAACTGCAATATGAAAGGATCTCCTGGCTCTAGTGGAGGAGTTGAAGTATCTGGGGGTCTTGTTCTCGAGTGAGGGGAGGGTGGAGTGGGATGTTGTCAGGCAGGTGCAGCGTCTGCAGTGATGTGGGTCTGGACCGGTCTGGTGAAGAGAGAGCTGAGCCAAAAGGTAAAGTTCTCTATTTACCGGTCAGTCTATGTTCCTACTCTCACCTGTGGTCAGGAGCTCTGGGTAGTGACTGAAACCACGAGATCACGGATACGAGCTGCCGAGATGAGTCTTCTCCGTGGGGTGTCGGGTTTCATCCTCAGAGATAGGGTGAGGAGCTTGATTATACGGGGGAGGCTCAGAGTTGAGACGCTACTCCTCCATGTCAAGAGGAACCCGCTGAGGTGGTTCGGGTATCTGGTTAGGATGCCTCCTGGACGCCTCCCTGTGGAGGTGTTCCAGACATGTCCAACCAGGAGGAGACCCCAGGGAAGACCCAGGACATGGTGGAGGGATTATATCTCTTGGCTGGCCTGGGAACACCTCGGCATCCCCCCGGAGGAGCTAGAGGAGGTGGCTGGGGAGAGGGAGGTCTGTCTGTTTAGCGGTAGATAACTGATGGATGGATGGAAACTGCTATAGATGAATATATTTAAGGTCTCAGAGAAGCTTCTATGAATAATACTGTATATATGTAGAAGATAACAGACGTATGGAGACTTAGAGCAGTTTAGAGTGAGGATCCTAACAGGCATGTGTTTGGACTGTGGGAGGAAACCGGAGAACCCGGAGGAACCCACTCAAGCACGTGGAGAACATACACACTCCACACAGAACCACCCAGACCGGGAATCCAACCCAGATCATCTTACTGTGACCACTAAACCACCGTGCTGACCAGAACCTGCTGAGGTCGTTCTTTAAATCCATTCATCATAAAATTTACACACACGCTTAAAAACAGGCCCATGAGATCAGACCAGATCAAATCAGATCAGAGCAGATCAGATCAGATCAAATCAGACCAGATCAAATCAGATCGGATCAGATCAAATCAGATCAGATCAGATCAGATCAGACCAGACCAGACCAGACCAGACCAGAGCAGATCAGATCAAATCAGACCAGATCAAATCAGACCAGATCAAATCAGATCGGATCAGATCAAATCAGATCAGATCAAATCAGATCGGATCAGATCAAATCAGATCAGATCAGATCAGATCAGACCAGACCAGACCAGAGCAGATCAGATCAGATCAGATCAAATCAGACCAGATCAAATCAGATCAGATCAGACCAGACCAGATCAGATCAGATCAGATCAGAGCAGAGCAGAGCAGATCAGATCAGACCAGACCAGATCAGATCAGATCAGATCAGAGCGGAACACACGCAGCTACAGGGATCCGGGATTCTCAGCGCTTCCACTGGGAAAAGTCTGGAACGCTCCAGAAAACAGATCCAACATAATCAAACAGAACACCTGCACAGCTCCAAACACAAACATACAGAAAAACACAGGAGCGTCATAAGAATAAACAACAACAACAAAACATAAACAATCAACAGCTTCAGTACCGACAGCGTTACAGAGCTCAAGCTTGGCATCCTACATTCAGCACTGCAGGAGAGATAGGCACTCTCACGGACCACTCAGCCCCGGGGGTCCCGCCACCTCTGGCACTCATTCACACAGCAAGCAGCTTCTGGAACCACCTTTAACCTCTCATGGCAAGATTAAGCAGGGCCGGACCCCCTGCGCACCCCTCCCCCCCACCCTTTACTACAAAAGCAGCAGAACGATTTAAAAGAGCGAACGCGGACGGACCCTGCGCGCTGGAGTACACTCTTAGAACACCGGTACCGGAACGGGTTCTTTGGTGAGAACATCGTAGAAGAACCACTTCTGGGCGTGGTTCTCAAACTGGACATCCACAGCTTTGCTCCTCCCAACACAGGGACCGAGCAAACCTGTGGAACGCAGGGAAGAACCTGCAGGGTAAAGTTTAGAGATTCTGTACCAACAAATGTTCTTTTTTTCTAGAACCGTACGTCTAAGAACAATTTACAAAACTTAATATTTTAAGGGTGTACCTACAGGTTCCTCCACAGATGTTCATCTAGCTGGGTGGAACACAAACACTCTCCCCAAGTCCCAAAGTTCATACTCACTGAGACGCACACGCAGACAGACAAACAGGACTAGATAATACTGTAGTAGAGAACCCGTTCCGTAGAGATATGAGAAGGCTCATGGTCTGCAGACAGATAGACAGTACAAACATCACACTCAGGCATCTGGAAATCAGCACGGAGCTCTCGCGGGTGCTTATCTACAGCCTAGTAAGAGCTGAGGGGACCTTCTAGGGAATAAAACCAAAATAAAAGGTTCTCTGCATTTCACTCAGAGGCACTAGACGTTTCTCCATCACTACAAAAACATTATCTGGAATTCTGAGGTCCGAGATTGTGACTGGCTAAAACGGGAAAAGGGACAGGAAGAGGAGAAGAGCTCCCTTAGGAGTGACCACAACTGTCAGCAGCTTTCATCTGGAAGGGAGCTTCTAGATCCGTCAATGTCTTCTAGAGCACAGCAGTGTTCTAGAACAGCTATGCATGGTTTATCTGCCTTTCAGAAATCTTCCAAGCTTTTCCTTCCATACTCGAGAACCAAGTTCTTTCCTGATCTTCTAGAACAGTGTCCCATAATGATGCTCTAGAAGAAAGGTCCAACACAAATGCATGGAACTAAGTTCCACTGCATGGTTCTAGAACAGTGTCCCATTACGATGCTCCAAAACAAAGTTCCACTGCATTGTTCTAGGACAGTGTCCCACAAAGATGCTGCAGAACAAGGCTCTATCACCATCTCCTAAAACAATGCTCTGGAATTCCATTAACGCTGCTCTAGAACAATGTTCCATCTTGAATAGCAACCTCTCGTCACAGTCTTCTGGAGCTTCATTATGATCTTCTACAACCACTTTCCATCAGCATCTTCCAGAAATCATAATCCATAATGACGCTCTAGAACAGCGTTCCTTTGTGATGTTCCAGATCTAGACCATGTTGTAAAACAATGTTTCAGCGACTATGTTCTAGTAAAATGTAGAAAGTGACGCTCTAGAGCAAAGACCCATCACCACCACCTTCTGAAAAAAGCTTCAGAATTCGTTGACACTGTTCCAGAATGATGGAACTTCATAACCAGAACAGTGTTCTCTCCATCACAGTCCTCTGGAAAGAAGGTTCATTATGATCTTTTATAACCATGTCCCATCAGGATCTTCCACAAATCCATACTGCTGCTCTAGAACAACGCTCCTTGGGGAGTGGTGCTCCGCAATGATGACATGAAACAACATTGCAGTGATGTTCTAGAAAAAACTGGCGCATC
>JAJQXZ010000069.1:0-41420 GCA_021613375.1 Megaleporinus macrocephalus | reverse complement strand
GTTGTAAAAACGAGCGTAAATGTGATAGTTCTTGTGAAAAATGTAGGTGCCCTATTCTCTTCTGTTAGGTTTTGCCTCTTTGGCAGTGCCTCAGTTTTGAAGGAAAGCTAAGAATCAAACATTTTTAAGGCAATCTGCCAAATGCTGTTTTTTTCACATCCATAGTGTTCAAAGTCAGATTAGCCAAAGAAACATCAATTGGTTCTTTCTTCAAAGAAAAACTGAGGCAAAACGAGCCCACAACGTAAGCATGTTGCCAGATTAATCTTGTCTGAGTTAACCTACTTAGTATACTATTCAGTTGAAATTGAAGGACCCTCTTTTGGCGATAAAAGGCTTGTCACCAGGGCCTGGATAGCTCAGTCGGTAGAGCATTAGACGTTTAATCTGAAGGTCCAGGGTTCAAGTCCCTGTTCGGGTGGACCAGGAAGAAACTTATTACTGCTCGTGTGAAGCATGGTGTTTGCCGGAACAGTGGCACGTAACGCCTGCTCTTCTCTGAGAGCGAACAATTATCTGATCGCAGATTGGAAGAAGTCAAAATAAACAGTTGAGCCCCACACACAAGTCTTTGACCCCAACATGATTTGAACACACAACCTTCTGATGCGGAATCAGACACGCTACCATTGTGCCACAAGGTCCACCCAATAGCCACTATTTCCAAATGCATAGTGTGTCGGTAAAGGTTTAGCAGTGTTGTAAACACGAGCGTAAATGTGATAGTTCTTGTGAAAAATGTAGGTGCCTTATTCTCTTCTGTTAGTTTTGCCTCTATGGCAGTTCCTCAGTTTTGAAGGAAAGCTAAGAATCAAACATATTTAAGGCAATCTGCCAAATGCTGTTTTTTTCACATCCATAGTCTTCAAAGTCAGATTAGCCAAAGAAACTTCAATTGGTTCATTCTTCAAAGAAAAACTGAGGCAAAACGAGCCCACAATGTAAGCATGTTGCCAGATTAATCTTGTCTGAGTTAACCTACTTAGTATACTATTCAGTAGGAATTGAAGGACCCTCTTTTGGCGATAAAAGGCTTGGCGTCAGGGACAGGATAGCTCAGTCGGTAGAGCATCAGACTTTTAATCTGAGGGTCCAGGGTTCACAAGTCCCCTGTTCGGGCGGACCAGGATGAAATTTATTACTGCTCGTGTGAAGCATAGTGTTTGCCGGAACAGTGGCACGCAACGCCCACCCTTCCTGAGAGGCGAACGCTTATCTGATCCAAGATTGGAAGAAGTCAAAATAAACGAGTCGTGCCCCAAACACAAGTCTTTGACCCGACGTGATTTGAAACACGCAACCTTCTGATCTGGAGTTCAGTATGCACTACCGATAGCGCACGAGGTCCACCCCAGAGCCCCTACTTTCCAAACGCATAGGGTGTCGGTAAAGGTTTAGCAGTGTTGTAAAAACGAAGCGTAAATGTGATAGTTCTTGTGAAAAATGTAGGTGCCCTAATCTCTTCTGTTAGTTTTGCCTCTATGGCAGTGCCTCAGTTTTGAAGGAAAGCTAAGAATCAAACATTTTTAAGGCAATCTGCCAAATGCTTTTTTTTTCACATCCATAGTCTTCAAAGTCAGATTAGCCAAAGAAACTTCAATTGGTTCATTCTTCAAAGAAAAAAACTGAGGCAAAACGAGCCCACAACGTAAGGCATGTTGCCAGATTAATCTTGTCTGAGTTAACCTACTTAGTATACTATTCAGTGAAATTGAAGGACCCCTCTTTTTGGGCATAAAATGGCTTGGCGTCAGGGACCCGGATAGCTCAGTCGGTAGAGCATCAGACTTTTAATCTGAGGGTCCAGGGTTCAAGTCCCTGTTCGGGCGGACCAGGACGAAATGTATTACTGCTCGTGTGAAGCATAGTGTTTGCCGGAACAGTGGCGCGTAACGCCCGCCCTTCCCTGAGAGCGAACGCTTATCTGATCCAAGATTGGAAGAAGTCAAAATAAACATTCGTGCCCCAAACACAAGTCTTTGACCCCGACGTGATTTGAACACGCAACCTTATGATCTGGAGTCAGACGCCCTACCGTTGCGCCACGAGGTCCACCCACATGCAGATCTATCCAAATGGATAGGGTGTCGGTAAAGGTTTAGCAGTGTTGTAAACACAAGCGTAAATGTGATAGTTCTTGTGAAAAATGTAGGTGCCCTATTCTCTTCTGTTAGTTTTGCCTCTATGGCAGTGCCTCAGTTTTGAAGGAAAGCTAAGAATCAAACATTTTTAAGGCAATCTGCCAAATGCTGTTTTTTTCCAATCCATAGTCTTCAAAGTCAGATTAGCCAAAGAAACTTCAATTGGTCATTCTTCAAAGAAAAACTGAGGCAAAACGAGCCCACAACGTAAGCATGTTGCCAGATTAATCTTGTCTGAGTTAACCTACTTAGTATACTATTCAGTTGAAATTGAAGGACCCTCTTTTGGCGATAAAAGGCTTGGCGTCAGGGACAGGATAGCTCAGTCGGTAGAGCATCAGACTTTTAATCTGAGGGTCCAGGGTTCAAGTCCCTGTTCGGGCGGACCAGGATGAAATTTATTACTGCTCGTGTGAAGCATAGTGTTTGCCGGAACAGTGGCGCGTAACGCCCGCCCTTCCCTGAGAGCGAACGCTTATCTGATCCAAGATTGGAAGAAGTCAAAATAAACAGTCGTGCCCCACACACAAGTCTTTGACCCCGACATGATTTGAACACACAACCTTCTGATCTGGAATCAGACACGCTACCGTTGCGCCACGAGGTCCATCCAATAGCCACAATTTCCAAATGCATAGTGTGTCGGTAAAGGTTTAGCAGTGTTGTAAACACGAGCGTAAATGTGATAGTTCTTGTGAAAAATGTAGGTGCCCTATTCTCTTCTGTTAGTTTTGCCTCTATGGCAGTGCCTCAGTTTTGAAGGAAAGCTAAGAATCAAACATTTTTCAGGCAATCTGCCAAATGCTGTGTTTTTCACATCCATAGTCTTCAAAACTGAGGCAAAACGAGCCCACAATGTAAGCATGTTGCCAGATTAATCTTGTCTGAGTTAACCTACTTAGTATACTATTCAGTTGAAATTGAAGGACCCTCTTTTGGCGATAAAAGGCTTGTCACCATGGCCTGGATAGCTCAGTCGGTAGAGCATCAGACTTTTCATCTGAGGGTCCAGGGTTCAAGTCCCTGTTCGGGCGGACCAGGATGAAATTTATTACTGCTCGTGTGAAGCATAGTGTTTTGCAGGGAACAGTGGCGCGTGAACGCCCGCCCTTCCCTGAGAGCGAACGCTTATCTGAACCAAGATTGGAAGAAGTCAAAATAAACAGTCGTGCCCACACACAAGTCTTTGACCCCCAACGTGATTTTGAACACGCGCAACCATCTGATCTGGAGGTCAGACGCGCTAGACCCGGTTGCGCCACGAGGTCCACCCAGAAGGCCACTATGTCCAAACGCATAGGGTGTCGGGTAAAGGTTTAGCAGTGTTGTTAAATGTGATAGTTCTTATGAAATATTTAGGTGCCCTATTCTCTTCTGTTAGTTTTAACCTCTATGGCAGTGCCTCAGTTTTGATGGAAAGCTAAGAATCAAACATTTTTAAGGCAATCTGCCAAATGCTGTTTTTTTTCCACATCCATAGTCTTCAAAGTCAGATTAGCCAAAGAAACTTCAACTGGTTCATTCTTCAAAGAAAAACAGAGGCAAAACGAGCCCACAACGTAAGCATGTTGCCAGATTAATCTTGTCTGAGTTAACCTACTTAGTATACTATTCAGTTGAAATTGAAGGACCCTCTTTTGGCGATAAAAGGCTTGGCGTCAGGGCCCGGATAGCTCAGTCGGTAGAGTATCATACTTTTATTCAAAGGGTCCAGGGTGCAAGTCCCTATTCGGGTGGACCAGGACGAAGTTTATTACTGCTCGTGTGAAGCATAGTGTTTGCAGGAACAGTGGCGCGTGACGCCCACCCTTCCCTGAGAGCGAACGCTTATCTGATCCAAGATTGGAAGAAGTCAAAATAAGCAGTCGTGCCCCACACACAAGTCTTTGACCCCGACGTGATTTGAACACGCAACCTTCTGACCTGGAGTCAACGCGCTACCGTTGCGCCACGAGGTCCACCCAGAAGCCCCTATGTTCAAACGCATAGGGTGTCGGTAAAGGTTTAGCAGTGTTGTAAATGTGATAGTTCTTATGAAAAATGTAGGTGCCCTATTCTCTTCTGTTAGTTTTGCCTCTATGGCACTGCCTCAGTTTTGATGGAAAGCTAAGAATCAAAACATTTTATAAGGCAATCTGCCAAATGCTGTTTTTTCACATCCATAGTCTTCAAAGTCAGATTAGCCCAAAGAAACTTCAACTGGTTCATTCTTCAAAGAAAAACAGAGGCAAAACGAGCCCACAACGTAAGCATGTTGCCAGATTAATCTTGTCTGAGTTTACCTACTTAGTATACTATTCAGTTGAAATTGAAGGACCCTCTTTTGGCGATAAAAGGCTTCACGTCAGGGCCTGGATAGCTCAGTCGATAGAGCATCAGACTTTTAATCTGAGGGTCCAGTGTTCAAGTCCCTGTTCGGGCGGACCAGGACGAAATTTATTACTGCTCGTGTGAAGCATAGTGTTTGCCGGAACAGTGGTGCGTAACGCCCGCCCTTCCCTGAGAGCGAACGCTTATCCGATCCACGATTGGAAGAAGTCAAAATAAACATTCGTGCCCCAAACACAAGTCTTTGACCCCAACGTGATTTGAACACACAACCTTGTGATCTGGAGTCAGACGCCCTACCGTTGCACCACAAGGTCCACCCAGAAGCCGCTATTTCCAAACGCATAGGGTGTCGGTAAAGGGATAGAAGTGTTGTAAACACGAGCGTAATGTGATAGTTCTTGTGAAATATTTAGGTGCCCTATTCTCTTCTGTTAGTTATGCCTCTATGGCAGTGCCTCAGTTTTGGAAGGAAAGCTAAGAATCAAACATTTTTAAGGCAATCTGCCAAATGCTGTTTTTTTCACATCCAGAGTCTTCAAAGTCAGATTAGCCAAAGAAACTTCAATTGGTTCATTCTTCAAAGAAAATCTGAGGCAAAACGAGCCCACAACGTAAGCATGTTGCCAGATTAATCTTGTCTGAGTTAACCTACTTAGTATACTATTCAGTTGAAATTGAAGGACCCTCTTTTGGCGATAAAAGGCTTGGCGTCAGGGCCCGGACAGCTCAGTCGGTAGAGTATCAGACTTTTATTCTGAGGGTCCAGGGTGCAAGTCCCTATTCGGGTGGACCAGGACGAAGTTTATTACTGCTCGTGTGAAGCATAGTGTTTGCAGGAACAGTTGCGCGTAACGCCGCCCTTCCCTGAGAGCGAACGCTTATCTGATCCAAGATTGGAAGAAGTCAAAATAAACAGTCGTGCCCCACACACAAGTCTTTGACCCCGACGTGATTTGAACACGCAACCTTCTGATCTGGAGTCAGACGCGCTACCGTTGCGCCACGAGGTCCACCCAGAAGCCGCTATTTCCAAACGCATAGGGTGTCGGTAAAGGTTTAGCAGTGTTGTAAACACGAGCGTAAATGTGATAGTTCTTGTGAAAAATGTAGGTGCCCTATTCTCTTCTGTTAGTTTTGCCTCTATAGCAGTGCCTCAGTTTTGAAGGAAACTAAGAATCAAACATTTTAAAGGCAATCCGCCAAATGCTGTTTTTTTCACATCCATAGTCTTCAAAGTCAGATTAGCCAAAGAAACTTCAATTGGTTCATTCTTCAAAGAAAAACTGAGGCAAAACGATCCCACAACGCAAGCATGTTGCCAGATTAATCTTGTCTGAGTTAACTTACTTAGTATACTATGCAGTTGAAATTGAAGGACCCTCTTTTGGCGATAAAAGCATAGGCATCAGGGCCTGGATAGCTCAGTCGGTAGAGCATCAGACTTTTAATCTGAGGGTCCAGGGTTCAAGTCCTTGTTTGGGCGGACCAGGACGAAATTTATTACTGCTCGTGTGAAGCATAGTGTTTGCCGGAAGAGTGGTGCGTAACGCCCGCCCTTCCCTGAGAGCGAACGCTTATCCGATCCAAGATTGGAAGAAGTCAAAATAAACAGTCGTGCCCCACACACAAGTCTTTGACCCCCGACGTGATTTTAACACGCAACCTTCTGATCTGGAGTCAGACGCGCTACCGTTGCGCCATGAGGTCCATCCAGAAGCCGCTATTTCCAAACGCATAGGGTGTCGGTAAAGGTTTAGCAGTGTTGTAAACACGAGCGTAAATGTAATAGTTCTTGTGAAATATTTAGGTGCCCCTATTCTCTTCTGTTAGTTTTGCCTCTATGGCAGTGCCTCAGTTTTGAAGGAAAGCTAAGAATCAAACATTTTTAAGGCAATCTGCCAAATGCTGTTTTTTTTCACATCCATAGTCTTCAAAGTCAGATTAGCCAAAGAAACTTCAATTGGTTCATTCTTCAAAGAAAAACTGAGGCAAAACGAGCCCACCAACGTAAGCATGTTGCCAGATTAATCTTGTCTGAGTTAACCTACTTAGTATACTATTCAGTTGAAATTGAAGGACCTCATCTTTGGGGATAAAAGCTTGGTGTCAGCGCCCGGATAGCTCAGTCGGTAGAGCATCAGACTTTTAATCTGAGGGGTCCAGGGTTCAAGTCCCTGTTTGGGCGGACCAGGACGAAATGTATTACTGCTCGTGTGAAGCATAGTGTTTGCCAGAACAGTGGCGCGTAACGCCCGCCCTTCCCTGAGAGCGACCGCTTATCTGATCCAAGATTGGAAGAGGTCAAAATAAATAGTCGTTCCCCACACACAAGTCTTTGACCCCGACGTGACTTGAACACACATCCTTCTGATCTGGAGTCAGACGCGCTACCGTTGCGCCACGAGGTCCACCCAGAAGCCACTATGTCCAAACGCATAGGGTGTCGGTAAAGGTTTAGCAGTGTTGTAAATGTGATAGTTCTTATGAAAAATGTAGGTGCCCTATTCTCTTCTGTTAGTTTTGCCTCTATGGCACTGCCTCAGTTTTGATGGAAAGCTAAGAATCAAACATTTTTAAGGCAATCTGCCAAATGCTGTTTTTTTCACATCAATAGTCTTCAAAGTCAGATTAGCCAAAGAAACTTCAATTGGTTCATTCTTCAAAGAAAAACTGAGGCAAAACGATTCCACAACATAAGCAAGTTGCCAGATTAATCTTGTCTGAGTTAACCTACTTAGTATACTATTCAGTTGAAATTGAAGGACCCTCTTTTGGCGATAAAAGGATAGGCATCAGGGCCTGGATAGCTCAGTAGGTAGAGCATCAGACTTTTAATCTGAGGGTCCAGGGTTCAAGTCCCTGTTTGGGCGGACCAGGACGAAATTTATTACTGCTCGTGTGAAGCATAGTGTTTGCCGGAAGAGTGGTGCGTAACGCCCGCCCTTCCCTGAGAGCGAACGCTTATCCGATCCAAGATTGGAAGAAGTCAAAATAAACAGTCGTGCCCCACACACAAGTCTTTGACCCCAACGCGATTTGAACACACATTCTTCTGATCGGGAGTCAGACGCGCTACCGTTGCACCATGAGGTCCACCCAGAAGCTGCTCTTTCCAAACGCATAGGGTGTCGGTAAAGGTTTAGCAGTGTTGTAAACACGAGCGTAAATGTGATAGTTCTTGTGAAATATTTAGGTGCCCTATTCTCTTCTGTTAGTTTTGCCTCTATGGCAGTGCCTCAGTTTTGAAGGAAAGCTAAGAATCAAACATTTTTAAGGCAATCTGCCAAATGCTGTTTTTTTCACATCCAGAGTCTTCAAAGTCAGATTAGCCAAAGAAACTTCAATTGGTTCATTCTTCAAAGAAAATCAGAGGCAAAACGAGTCCAGAACGTAAGCATGTTGCCAGATTAATCTTGTCTGAGTTAACCTACTTAGTATACTATTCAGTTGAAATTGAAGGACCCTCTTTTGGCGATAAAAGGCTTGGCGTCAGGGCCCGGATAGCTCAGTCGGTAGAGTATCAGACTTTTATTCTGAGGGTCCAGGGTGCAAGTCCCTATTCGGGTGGACCAGGACGAAGTTTATTACTGCTCGTGTGAAGCATAGTGTTTGCAGGAACAGTGGCGCGTGACGCCCGCCCTTTCCTGAGAGCGAACGCTTATCTGATCCAAGATTGGAAGAAGTCAAAATAAACAGTCGTGCCCCACACACAAGTCTTTGACCCCGACGTGATTTGAACACGCAACCTTCTGATCTGGAGTCAGACGCGCTACCGTTGCGCCACGAGGTCCACCCAGAAGCCACTATGTCCAAACGCATAGGGTGTCGGTAAAGGTTTAGCAGTGTTGTAAATGTGATAGTTCTTATGAAAAATGTAGGTGCCCTATTCTCTTCTGTTAGTTTTGCCTCTATGGCAGTGCCTCAGTTTTGAAGGAAAGCTAAGAATCAAACATTTTTAAGGCAATCTGCCAAATGCTGTTTTTTTCACATCCATAGTCTTCAAAGTCAGATTAGCCAAATAAACTTCAATTGGTTCATTCTTCAAAGAAAAACTGAGGCAAAACGAGCCCACAACGTAAGCATGTTGCCAGATTAATCTTGTCTGAGTTAACCTACTTAGTATACTATTCAGTTGAAATTGAAGGACCCTCTTTTGGCGATAAAAGGCTTGGCGTCAGGGCCCGGATAGCTCAGTCGGTAGAGCATCAGACTTTTAATCTGAGGGTCCAGGGTTCAAGTCCCTGTTCGGGCGGACCGGGACGAAATTTATTACTGCTCGTGTGAAGCATAGTGTTTCCCGGACAAGTGGCACCTAACGCCCACCCTTCCCTGAGAGCGAACGCTTATCTGATCCAAGATTGGAAGAAGTCAAAATAAGTAGTCGTGCTCCACACACAAGTCTTTCACCCCGACGTGATTTGAACACACAACCTTCTGATCTGGAGTCAGACGCTCTCCCGTTGCGCCACAAGGTCCAACCACATCCAGATCTTTCCAAATGGATAGGGTGTCGGTAAAGGTTTAGCAGTGTTGTAAAAACAAGTGTAAATGTGATAGTTTCTTGTGAAATATTTAGGTGCCCTATTCTCTTCTGTTAGTTTTGCCTCTATGGCAGTGCCTCAGTTTTGAAGGAAAGCTAAGAATCAAACATTTTTAAGGCAATCTGCCAAATGCTGTTTTTTTCACATCCATAGTCTTCAAAGTCAGATTAGCCAAAGAAACTTCAATTGGTTCATTCTTCAAAGAAAAACTGAGGTAAAACGAGCCCACAATGTAAGCATGTTGCCAGATTAATCTTGTCTGAGTTAACCTACTTAGTATACTATTCAGTTGAAATTGAAGGACCCTCTTTTGGCGATAAAAGGCTTGGTGTCAGGGCCCGGATAGCTCAGTCGGTAGAGCATCAGACTTTTAATCTGAAGGTCCAGGGTTCAAGTCCCTGTTCGGGCGGACCAGGACGAAATGTATTACTGCTCGTGTTGTTTATTCTATAGCGAGACCGTGTCGATGCTTTGAAGAAAATCTCCGATGACGGCAGACTTCACTTGTAAATATATAAGTTTAATTTACAAAGAAAAGAACAGTGTCAAACAGATACATATTTCTACATATCTGGAGAGGGCTCCGCCAATCTAAGCTTCTCTGACTCCTGTAGGATAAGTTCGTAACTTAAATACACCAGTTGTTTTTCCGGTCAAAGGTATATGACGTGTGTCCCTCTGAACCAGACATATGGGGAATAACCTATGGCACACTACATTTCATGAGACACTGAAAAGCAGGAAACTAAAAAGGCTGTTCTCACGTTTTTAGCTGAGGTCCCTAAATTATATCTCACAGTTGCTGTCAAACATATGTATGGGAGAATGTACTTTTCCTAACAGGGAAATTAGTAAAGACAATGGTGCGATGGGCCTCACTTCCTGCGGCCTCTTCCTTGTTTTTTACAAAGACATGTTCACACAGCATATACGACAGAAAATACACCACATATTTCCCCCCTTCGGGACTCAAAAGAGTCCCGATACATGTTCTCAGCTTATGACAAAAGCAATTCCTCCTAACACATAACTTTGTGGAGTGTGAGAGCGAAAACCTGTCAGGCAGCTATCATTCATAAAATATCCATCAAACAATCTGGACAGGAAAAAAATCTCTCACGATCCCTCTGCCCCAGGCGACCACATAAAGTACTCCAGACCAATTCTAAAAGAGGAATTTTACAATTCATATAATGATGTGCCTTGAGCAAATACATATGAAAACCTCAGAAAATAAAATCAAAACAATGTCCAAATTCAGGCTGGTCGACCCATCGGACCCTCCAATGGACCTGTCCCTGCCTAACACCTATATCCCTCAACATCGAAAAAGAAAAAAAAAACATCTGAGGCCCCAATGTACTCACTCAATAACAAAATCATCATTCTTCAAACAATTAGAACAAAGAACATGTTATACATTTCAGTATTACTCATGCAATGTAAATTCAAAAACTAAATAAGACTTATGTTTTACTGAGATTAGCATTACACTGTAACTACTCTATCAATGTCACAGATTTCAATATAACAGATGAAAACTAGTACTATGCAAATAGATATGTGTTATAACATATATCACACTGTGACTCTTCAGCAGCATCGAATCTTCATGATGTAGCGACAACATGTGGATTCCAGGCATTGTAGCACAGTGTCTGTATTCAGAAATCCTCCAGTCCCTTCTTATTGTCCATGTTTAGATGTCTGAACAGCCAACCAGCTCTACAGTAGTCTTCCCATGTTATCCTAAAGAGAAAGGAAAAACACCGCCAACCAGTATCTTTTGCAAAAACAACAAATACAGGTTAAGATATTAATTATAGATTATCACCTTATATGTAATATGAACTTCACCATAACATACTTTCACATTACTCCAGAGTATAAATCACCTTTCCATTTCCCCCTTTAAATGCATTACGTTACAATAAAGACTACTAAATAACTGAAAGATAAAAAATAAATGCTAAATGTATTATACTATAAGATAATCAAAATGGATACTTGTCCACCAATTCACCTTCCATTACCACTTCCTCATCATTGTCAGTATCAATCCTTTGTAGTAACGGCATCTGAACTGAATACCAGGCAGCACAACTCCAATCCATCTCAACAACATAGCCTTTGCACATGTCAACAACAATGTACAAAAACAGAACATCACACACAAAGATATAAGAGCCGCTATCATAACCTGAGCCAACATTGCTCCCAACGGTCCAAATTTCTCCAGCAACCAAGCATTTGCAGACCATCCTGCTCCTGCCGAAGGACCGAATGCATCCCTTATATTCTTCAAGGCATCTATAACACTCGTCATATTATCAGTACTATCAGGAATCAAAGTATAACAGGCATCTCCTGTTAAGTTCAAAGCCATACACAAACCACCTTGCTTAGCCAAAAGGTAATCAAGAGCCATGTCATGTTTCAACAATGTCAGTCTGTGACTCTTCTGAGTATTTGTCAAATATTCAAAACCTTTTATAGTCTCATTTGCAAAACCTTGTAGGGTGTAGGTAATATTATCAATATGATCAGCCAAAAATGTCACACCGTACCATGGAAACAAGCCTATACCCCATTTCTCTCCTAAACTTATCCTCCAATGGTAGGACTCAAGTTTATGAAATTGTGCCATTTCTCTTTTTCTCCTACTACCAGAAACAACATTAGACTGAATCTCATCTGGGACCTCTCCCTTTTGAATAGTAAAAACCTCGTATGGAAGCTTCAAAGTCGCCATATAACAGCATCCTGTCCATCCATACGGTAAAAATATATGTGCCTTATCACCACAAACCCACCAAATATCCTGAAAATTACCTATAGTCACATTTCCAGGAATATTCTGATGTCGCACCATTAAAACTCTACTCCGTCTACGATGTGGTATCTGAAAAACCACCTTATGCAACTGACCCACAGCCTTAGATTTATATTCACCCATATTCATCATATACTTATTACAATCTGAAATTCCCATAAACACTCCAGGCCCATTGTGAGCATCCTTTGAACAAAAACAATCTTCAGCCGCCACAGATTTCACTTCCAATGCATCAGGAATCGCTTTTATCATGTTTTCATGCTGATCAAGTAGATTCACATACGGCAACTCTCTTAACCAGGAACAATTATGCTTAGGCCTGAACAAATGTACTGACAAAGCCATCCATGTATCTTGTGCTGATTGTTGCTGATATAACAACCACGACAATACATAAGACTGACATTTAGCAAGTAACGGCTCTGGGACCGTCTCTAAAACTGAAGGCCATGTGCTTGGCGTAGGAACTTCACCACGCATGGACAATTCAACTTCCTAACTGATCTTACAGAATGAGTCAACTGCTGATACCACAGGTTCCTACCCGCCCATGAATCTACAATTTGTAACACTGAGGAATCAAATCCATATGCCTTCCACTTAGTCTCTCTCTTTTGTAATGCTCTATAATGGTCAGTCATGTCCTCTGGTAACCTATCAAAGTCAAAAAACTCCTCGTCCACTCCTGAAATAGTCCCCTGAATGGAAGAATCCATGGCACTCACATCCACTTTCTGTTCTCTCCTTTCAAAAACCTCTTCACTACTATTCGCACTCAACTCTACCACATGGTGCTGAGTTACATTTACTACTTCCTTAAAGTTCAAAAGTGTCACATCAAGCATCTCCGTCACATTTGCAGGGCGACAGAAATGTTGTCCCCGTCTTATTGTCAAAGGTCGCTCTTGTCCCAACCTTATGTGTAGTATTTCCCAAAGTGACAGAAGTAGAAGTTGTCACCATTGTTGTAGTAACCTCAATCTCCTTCAAAGTCATAGCTGAAGTAGTAACCTGAACTGATTTATTAACACTCTTAATTGTGTCTAATGCTAAAGTATTCAACTGTGTAATGTTCACCCTTGGAGTGCTTACTGTGATAGCTCTCTCCTGAACCCTCAAATCTTTTATCATAAGTACCACATAACGAGTTATGTAACCCCCTGTCCATACATTAAAAAACTGAAGAATTTTAAACTCTGGTTCAAATAAGTACATGTATACTCCCCTTGATCTTCCCATGTAACATTACGCACAGCAAGAGAACAGTCATCCCTAACTTTCAACCATCTCATATCATTATACAGAAGATACTTCCTCTTTTCTTGAGGCACTGTATCAACTTCAAATCCAGCTAACACATCTTCACCTCGACTATTTTTCCATATGGGAGGATCATTGCCACCCACATTAAGCCTACTACATTTACAGGGGAGATGAACCGTTCGTCCTAACTTAACTCTAACGACTGTCTTCAAAAGATTTGGCGTTGTCATTATCATCTGAGGCGCTAACGTAGTTAAGTGTGACACATTCATACTTTCAGTGACTCTCAATGATGGAAGTGTAGAGTTACCTACTGTCACTTCAATCTTAGTTTTCGTAATGTTTTGGTCTAATCCTTTCCCTAACTGGCCTTGGACTTCTTTGACTAACTGGCTCTCTAAATTCTCCTTCAGTGGGATCACCCCCCTTTGAAACCTTTGATGCTTCGCACCCCCCTGGAATAGACTCTGCTGCTTCTGGGACATATTGAAAGTCAATGTCACCAAATCTTCCTTCCTGTCCAGCAACTGCAGAGTCATTCCTGGCCTCATCAGAAAAATGAACAGAATTATCATCACTGTCTTCAACATGGACAATCTCCTCTTCTGGATTCTGATTTTCGAGATCCTCACACCTCTCTTCTTCTTTCGTCTGCATATTCCCCTCCTGGTTCTCTCGAACCGTCAACATCTCGGCTCTGTGAGCGTCGTGCTTCTTCCTTTGGTGCTTTAACACAATGTGATAAATGATACCACGTTGGAGACCCTTTAACCTGAACTGCAGTTCCTGTACTACGAACAACTTCAAATGGTCCTTCACGGCGTTCGTTATACCACTTCCTTCTAAACACCTTCACAAACACCTTATCTCCAGGCTGCACTGTACTCCCCTTTTGCTCATCAAGCCTCTCCTGTACCTCCTCTTTTCTCTGCCTGTCAGAAACGTACGTAAAAATTCTTTTATGCAGATGAGCCATGTATGTTACATACGCTCGCATCTCATCTTCCAAAAGACCTAGGCTTGGGCCCTTTCCACTAATACGCAAACAAGGCGTTGGCATTCGCCTTCCCGTAATCAGCTCATGAGGTGTCATATGCAAATCACGCAGCTCACTTGAGCGACACACCATTAATGCCAGTGGAAGCGCCTCTATCCAATTTAAACCTGTGTGCTGACAAATCTTAACAATGCGATTTTTCAAAACACCATTCATTTTTTCACAGATTCCCTGACTCTGTGGGTGATAAACTGCACCAAGACGCTGTTTAATTCCCAGCTTTTGCAAAATCAGTCTCACCGTCTTATCCACAAACTCTTTCCCATTATCTGAGGATATCCGATCTGGAAGTCCCCACCTGCTTATAACCTCTCTACACAAAAACTTGGCAACTGATTGAGCATCCTTACGCTTCGTCGCATACGCCTCAGGCCACCGGGAAAATCTGTCAATTACAACTAACATATATCTCTTCCCTTCAACTGGTTTTATCATGTCAACAAAGTCCACAACCAACTCACGCATAGGACCCCTCGGAGTCGGAATGTAACCAGGTGGAACCATCACACCCCTCCGAATATTATTTTTCAGACAAATCATGCACCTACCAATAACATAATCAATCTGTTCAAGCAAACAGGGGTGCCCAAAAACCATACTCCTTCATAATCTTTCTTCTAACTTCACCCCTTGCTACATGAGCTAACCCATGTGCCTCCTGAATCATCAGTCCTAGCAAGTCTGGAGGTGCTATAATCAGCCCCTCATGACTTCTCCAAAGACCAGTAGCATCTTGAGTGGCACCTCGATCCAGCCACAACTGCTTATCCATTTCGGAAGCAGCTTCCTGCATCAAAATCACATCCTTAAGTGTAATTTTGTCTTCCAAATCCATCTCATGAGTAACCAGAAAAACTTTACCCAATTTGTCTGCTCCTGTAATGGCTTTTGCAGCTTCATCAGCTGCTCTATTCCCTTGTGTAACCTTTGACACATCCATTTTATGTGCTGCACACTTAGCTATCGCTATTTCTTTAGGTTTCATCATAGCATGCAACAACTTCATTATCTGAGCGTGATGCTGTATTGGGGAACCATCCGCTTTCTTAAATCCTCTATTCTTCCAGACGGCTCCGAATAGATGACAGACATTGTGGCCATACGCACTATCGGTATATATGTTTACCTCGTTTACCTTCCGCCAACAAACATGCTTCAGTTAACCCAACAAGTTCAGCAAGCTGCGCGGATGCAGGCTGTGGTACTACTCCAGCCTTCTCAACAACAAATCCAGTTCCTTGAGCTTTTACAACTGCATAACCAGCACTCAATTTATCTCCCACACGATAACAGGACCCATCAGTCCAATACTCCAAGTCCGCGTCCTGCAGTGGAAGGGCTTGCAAATCTGATCTAAGCCTTGAATATTTCTCTGCTTCTTGAACACAATCATGTGGCTCACCATCCTCAGGAGTTGGCAAATTCTCAGCTGGATTCACCGTGACACACCTAGCTAGGGTGACATCTTCCTGCTCCAAAAGCCTATGGTAATCTCTAAGTCTAGGCATAGTCAACGTATATTTACCATAGTTCAAAAGATTTCTGAGACTGTGATGAGTAAGTATTGTCACCGGATACCCCATTGTGACAGATGATGCCTTATCATACATTAAAAAAACTCCTACCATTGCCCTATAACACAGTGGCAGCCCCAGTTCTACGTCCGAATAAGCAGTAGAATAATAAGAAATAGGTTGAGGATTTGTTCCCATTCCAGTTGGCTGACAAAGAACTGCACATGCATATTTACCCCCAGTAGAAGTAGATACATACAACAAAAAATTCTTAGAGTAATCCGGAAGCGCTAACGCAGGAGCCTCTTGCAACCTCTGCTTGATTGTCTCAAATGCCACAAGGCCATCCTGTGTCCAAGAAAGATTACAATGTAGTTGAGCATTCCCAGTATCTTTAATCATAGCTCTCAAAGGCCCCGTCAAACTAGCATAATCTTCTACCCATGCTGATGAATAACCAGCAATACCAAGAAATGTCATCATTTCTCTAACTGTTCTGGGCTTAGGAGCCTTACGGATAGCTTCCAACTGACTATCAGAAATGCTTCTATGTCCCTGCGTTATTGTTTGACCCAAATAAACTACCTTCTCCTGACAATATTGCAACTTCTTCTGAGAGGCCTTGTGTCCTTTTTCTGCCAATATCTGTAGCAATGTAATTGAGTCCTTATGGCATGTTTCCTCATCTGGTGAACAAATAATAATATCATCTACATACTGAACAACAGTACTCTTTAAAATCTGATCTATCCCTGCCAAATCATCCTTCAGTACTTTATTGAAAATATGAGGACTATGCTTAAACCCTTGTGGCAATCTCTTATACTCATAAAACTGCCCATTGTATGTGAATCCAAATATACCCTGACTTTCTATACTAAGTGGAACACTAAAAAATGCACCACATAAGTCTAACACTGTGAAATGTGTCGCATTTGGAGGAATTTGAGCTAACAAAGTATGCGGATCCGGCACTTCTGCTGAAAAATCAGCTACTACTTCATTTACTGCTCTCAAATCATGTACCAGACGATAAGAACCATCTGGCTTTTTCACAGGTAACAAAGGTGTATTACTCTGTGGATTCTGCGTTATCTTCAAAACCCCTGCTTTTAAAAGTCCCTCAATTTGTGGTTCAATCCCTTGAATTGCCTCTTCCTTCAGTGGATACTGGTTCCTCCAAGGAGGTCTAACTCCTGGTCGAAGATCCACTTTCACTGGTTGGGCTGATTTCACAAGTCCAATATCAGTACTATGTTGAGACCACAACCATTCTGGAACTTTTCGCAGCATTTCCTCTTTCTTAAAGTCTGTGTCCATCTTAGCACTACAAATTGACTCATGTGTCATCAACACAGTTTGTGGCTGTCCATGTCCTTCAGCAGTAATCATGATTTTAATAAATCGCTGATCTTCACTTCTCCAGATGGCAAGATTCTCCTTTATTGGTACGAAGACAGCTTCCTCTGCTTCAGCCATCATTTCTCCTATATGCTTCTGCTCATATTCTTCAGACACCAACAAGGTCACATGTGGCACACTCTTTTCAATATCAAATTCTTTGAGCAAATAATCATCTCGATCTATCTTCATGGCTGCTCCTTGAGGTCCTAAAATTATGCAACATGAACGAAGTTCAATTTGCTTTGGTTGACGACTCAACCATTCATGTGAATTCGATTGAACAGCATTCTTAAAATACTTAAGCGTACAATGAAGTGGATACTCTGGAGGCTTTGCATCCGGCATGTTGGCCACAATGAACTTCTCCCATATTTTTGCTGGCTTCAAAAAATCTGCACTAAGATTTCCAATCCAAAATACTGAAGAAGCTTCAGTTTCCGATGCCATCAATAATTGGTGTGCACCATCATTTGGCACTTCTACCAGACAGCCGTCAGGCGTACACTTTATTGTGCAGTTCAATCTACACAAAGCATCTCTTCCCAAGAGTGCAATTGGCGTATGTTCTGATACCAGTATGGGTATTGTAGTCTTCTGATTTTTATAGCAGAGCTCAATTGGTTCTGTGAGAGGAATCAGCTGTTTCATTCCCTCAAACCCGATTGTCCGAATCCATTGACCAGACATGGGGAGATGTATAGCGTCTTCAGGCCGAATACAGGTGAAAGCAGCTCCACTATCTGCCATGACTTCCAATGATCGATCGTTTATTTTCACCTTTATTGTTGGATCCTTCTCCGGCCCTGATGCTACCAGCTGACACCCCCCTTTCGAGTCCTCCGGGCACCTCTAAAACCCTGGTTCCGGCCCTCTATAAGGGTTCACCGGTCCCCTGAATGGCCTTGGTCGGCCCCTGAATCCTCCTCTGTAATTTCCTCTGAAATTTCCTCCTGGCATATTGCACTCACGAGCAAAGTGACCAAACTGTCCACAATTATAGCACACTTCTGAAGGCTGTTGAAAACTCGGAATGAACCCTCTTCCTCTTCCTAAATTTCCTCGACCTCTTCCTCTCCAGGTCTGCACTTGACCAAAAGCTGGCTGTGGACAGGAAACAACTGGAACCACTGATGGCGGCTGAGACAATTGGGGCTGGACCTGATTCTGCTGCAGTTGTGTTAATGGTTGATTCGGCGGAGGCTGACTCTGTATTACCAGTGCCTGCTTTTTCTCCTTCTTCTTATTATCCACTAGTTGTATTTGGTTCAGTTTCCTGAGAGTCTCTTGGTCTTGCTCCTTTTGATCATGTTCCTTTTTCCTGTATAGCTCCACTTGATGGGCTATATGATCCGTATAAACACTCTTTGCCATGCTTCCAAGACCAACCACTTCTGCCAGTTTACTCCTCACCGGTAGGGGCAGTCCCTTCTGTATTTTGGCTCGCAGAATGGACTGCTCCATTTGATTCGAGTCAGGGTCACTTCCTGTAACATTCCTCCACACTTGATGGGCTCTGGACACATAAGCTCTTGGATTTTCTTCCTGTCCCAGTGGCTCAATCAGAATATTATCAGGATGTACATTTGTCAGAAATGTATCTCTCAAAGCTCTCCACACTCGACCTCTATTCGCAGAAAACAGCTCTGGATCATTCACAGCTGTCCCCACATATCGATGAAGTCCAGCCTTCTGTAAAATTTCTTCCATGGCTGGAACCCCCAGAAGATTAGCCAATAGTCTTTTGATGTCACCTATTGCAGGCTGCGTCCCTACCATGATTTCCTCCAGTTTTGAAATCCAAGGATGTGCTCCATCCTGAAGAGTGGGCAGCTTCTCAAGTATATCTGACATATCAGTATTCTGCCAAGGCTTGTACTCCAAACTCTGTCCTCGGACAACCACTGGACACATCTTCTTGTGTGTCTTCCCTTTTCTGGAACGTAGTACATACTTCATACCTGATTTTAAGGAATCTTCCTTCCGCAGCTCTTTCTTCCGTGTCTGCAGCTCCCTTAATTGGTTCTCCAATGCTTTTCGACTTTCCAAGCCGGTGGATTTATCCAAGTATGAAAGACATTGATCTATACTTCTTTCAACCTCTTTTAAAGCCCTCTGTTTGTCCTCTTCTATTCTGGTGCTAGATGTTGTTGGAAAGAAGCCTCTTGAAGACAAAAAATCTCTGTCCAAATCTTCATCACTGTCTCCATATTCACTTTCCTCAGAACTAGCATCTGAGTCTTCTTTTCTCCAGGTTTTATCTCCCCTCTTTTCTGCTCTCTGCAACATTCGCCTCACCTCAGGATCATATCCTCCCATGATCTCTGCCAAATCACTGTGATCATCATCTCCAGGTTCCACCTTCCTCATTCTCAGTTCACCCTTTGTTTCCAAACGTGTCATTTTCTTCTTACTTTTGGAACTTGGATACATCCTTATGATTGTTTCCGCTTGTCCCTTTTCTATTATTTGGTCATCTTCATCTGTGATTTGATAATTACCCTCTTGACTGATGACTGGGAGCTGAGGATATACTTCTTCAAACTTCACCTCCTTCTCATAAGGTGGGGGTCTCTTCACTGGAGCCATATGTGAATATGGTGCATTAATGTCTGCCAGCAATTTTTCTGTCTCCTTTGCATTCTCTCCCATTTCTACTGTGGCTCTAGCCTTCTTATCTTTTGCAGCATTAATCAATTTTTGACTCTCACTTTCAAATAACTGGAGAACACCAAGCTCCACCTCTCTTTTTTCTTTACGCTTCTTCCCTGTTTTACCCTTCTTTTGATCAGCCTTGTATGTAGACACAAGCACCTGCATTGTTTTAATCACATCAGGATTAAGGGTTCCCTCCACCGGCCATGGTTGGTCAATTTCAGGCCAACGCTTATACCACTTCTCTGATAGCTTTGCGATGCCTTTAACTAAAGGATTACTCTTCTGCACTATATCAACAGGAGTAATTACATTCGAAGATTTAATGTCCTTTTTCGACATTGTAATAACTTCCTTATGTTACCTCAATTTGTAAAATAAAAACCCAAATTACTATGATTAAGATTACTTAAAATATCTAAATCACTTTTCCCTATTTTTTTTTCTTCACCTCAAACCACTATTTGCCAGTAATAAAAATAAAAATAATTTGCCAACTCCAAAGGAAATTAAAATGTAATAGTAATTTACAATACTAAATCCACCTAGAATTCTAACCAAACACCCAAATAGTCTTATCAAATTATTAAAATAAAAGAAAGTCCAATCCCCCTTAAAAGTCACACACTCCCACAAAGAACAAACTACCACCAAATTGCGTCAATATCACATCCCCAGTATAACTCAGATAAAAAATAAACCATACATAAACAATAAAACTCAGTTTTTCAACAAAATTCAACCAATATATATCCCCACAATTAATTGAATACATTGACTACTCAATCCGTTGCCAAGCTTCCTTCTTTTCTTTCACCCATAAACAAATAAGTATACTTTAGCATTTAGCAATAATACATATCCTTATAATAACATAATAAGTAAAAGCAGATTAAATGTGTCAACAATAATGACCATAAATGAACATACAAATACACATATGTATAATACAAGTGTTTGTTGAAAGAGTCTGTGGATAAGTGCACCTGATTAAAGTCGACTGCTCTCAGTGACGTCAGTTCTGGTGAGCACTGCAGCCCCCCTCCTTGACACTTCCTCCTCTCTCTCTCATCGGAGTGGAGTGAAAAAAAAAGAAACACAAATCAGAACTAAGTCCTCTTAACCACACTTCAACAAGATTGTTCAATTATCAGCACTTTAATTAATTTTCATAAATTCTTCCTTTAAACAGCACACGCCCAACGTCATCAAAAAAAAGATTCCAATTTATTTTACTAAATCAACATCTAAACACCTCACTAGACACCATCCATATTACCCATGCTTATGCACACAAAGTATCCTTACTAATCTTTTCACTTCAAATTATTAAAAAAAATTCACAAACGTCCTTTTTTGGGGGCTCATAAATATTTAACCAATAAAAAATTGTCCCTAGAGTAAAAGACTTAGACACAGAGTTACCAAAAGTCCTCTTTTCTGAGGTCCATCTGTGATTAAAGTCCTCACTCTAGGGCTCATATATGTTATATTTATTTATTTATTTATTTTTACTTGAACGTCCCCCATAGAAAGGCTCATATGTTTTAACTTATTCAAAAACACTTGCCTTTATAAGGCTCATATAATTATTTATTTATTCATTCATTTATCATTACATATATATATATTTAACTATAACCTTATAAATGACTAAATCACCTTATCCTCAAACAAAACTACATATATGTCTATATTCAAAAATAAAATCCCAACCTGTATCTATTTCTTCCCACTGACAAAAGAAAAAAACACAATGAGGAGGGACCAATTCCCCCTCACTCAAACAGACACCCGCACACACACAGAACCACTGTACGTAGACACACCCTTTTAACTACATACATACATACTCACACTCAGACACGCTACGCACACACATGACTTAAAGCAAACAATACCACACACTCATAGCTGAGGCCTCTGATCATTAACACACACACATAGCCGGCCACACACACAGAGCAACAGAAAGGGATCCCCCCTTAACAGAACACAAAGCTGCTCACACACAAGGGCAGGCCCACCAAAAATCTTTTTCTAAGAAACACAAATCAATCCTAATAACACTGTTTTTCCCTATAGCATGCTTTTACCTTTTTCTCATCTCTTTAACTTCTATTCTCTCTCTCTCTTTTCTCTAAATTTCCTCTATTTCTCTGTATTACTTTTCTCTTTTTCTCTTTATTGTCTCTTTATTATCCTATATTCTCTGTATTCTCTTCTTTTTTCCATATCTCTTAATTTTCTCTTATTTCTCTGTATTCTCTTCTCTTTTTTTCCTCTTTTTCACTTCTTCACTATTTCCTATTCTGTGACGTCACTTCTCTTCACTTTTTCTACTCTTTTTCCCAAAGCAAAGTGTTTACGCATGAAAAAATACATGTCTTACAGTACACACAGATAAAAGGGCCCTAATCTGCTATCCTCGCATGGTATTTTTAAGTGTTACTAACTAAGCTGTATACAACACTTCAAATACTTTTCCCTTATTAATTCTCAACATTCCCCCCTTATTGTGATGGTCTACCATCACAATAAAACAAAATTTAGAATGAAGATGAACTCCAAACACCAACACAATGCCGCACAAAAGATTCTTGCCGGTGCAACCAGCCCACAAAGGGACCCAACAGACAAACTAACACCCCAGCAAGTGAGAACAAACTCACCTGACTTGCTAGCACGGAGTGAAGGTCAGCACAGGTACAGGTACCATTCGTGGGCCACAGGTCACAGCACGTCCAGTCCCGTGACGCCAAATTTCGATGCTTTGAAGAAAATCTCCGATGACAGCAGACTTCACTTGTAAATATATAAGTTTAATTTACAAAGAAAAGAACAGTGTCAAACAGATACATATTTCTACATATCTGGAGAGAGCTCCGCCAATCTAAGCTTCTCTCCTGTAGGACTCCTGTAGGATAAGTTCGTAACTTAAATACACCAGTTGTTTTTTCCGGTCAAAGGTATATGACGTGTGTCCCTCTGAACCAGACATATGGGGAATAACCTATGGCACACTACATTTCATGAGACACTGAAAAGCAGGAAACTAAAAAGGCTGTTCTCACGTTTTTAGCTGAGGTCCCTAAATTATATCTCACAGTTGCTGTCAAACATATGTATGGGAGAATGTACTTTTCCTAACAGGGAAATTAGTAAAGACAATGGTGCGATGGGCCTCACTTCCTGCGGCCTCTTCCTTGTTTTTTACAAAGACATGTTCACACAGCATATACGACAGAAAATACACCACACTCGTGTGAAGCATAGTGTTTGCCGGAACAGTGGCGCGTAACGCCTGCCCTTCCCTGAGAGCGACCGCTTATCCGATCCATGATTGGAAGAAGTCAAAATAAACAGTTGTACCCCACACACAAGTCTTTGACCCCGACGTGATTTGAACACGCAACCTTCTGATCTGGAGTCAGACGCTCTCCCGTTGCGCCACAAGGTCCAACCGCATTCTGATCTTTCCAAATGGATAGGGTGTCGGTAAAGGTTTAGCAGTGTTGTAAACACGAGCGTAAATGTGATAGTTCTTGTGAAATATTTAGGTGCCCTATTCTCTTCTGTTAGTTTTGCCTCTATGGCAGTGCCTCAGTTTTGAAGGAAAGCTAAGAATCAAACATTTTTAAGGCAATCTGCCAAATGCTGTTTTTTTCACATCCATAGTCTTCAAAGTCAGATTAGCCAAAGAAACTTCAATTGGTTCATTCTTCAAAGAAAAACTGAGGCAAAACGAGCCCACAACGTAAGCATGTTGCCAGATTAATCTTGTCTGAGTTAACCTACTTAGTATACTATTCAGTTGAAATTGAAGGACCCTCTTTTGGTGATAAAAGACTTGGCGTCAGGGCCCGGATAGCTCAGTCGGTAGAGCATCAGACTTTTAATCTGAGGGTCCAGGGTTCAAGTCCCTGTTCGGGCGGACCAGGACGAAATGTATTACTGCTCGTGTGAAGCATAGTGTTTGCCAGAACAGTGGCGCGTAACGCCCGCCCTTCCCTGAGAGCGACCGCTTATCTGATCCAAGATTGGAAGAGGTCAAAATAAATAGTCGTGCCCCACACACAAGTCTTTGACCCCGACGTGACTTGAACACGCAACCTTCTGATCTGGAGTCAGACGCGCTACCGTTGCGCCACACGGCCCACCCACATGCAGATCTTTCCAAACGCATAGGGTGTCGGTAAAGGTTTAGCAGTGTTGTAAACACGAGCGTGAATGTGATAGTTCTTGTGAAATATTTAGGTGCCCTATTCTCTTCTGTTAGTTTTGCCTCTATGGCAGTGCCTCAGTTTTGAAGGAAAGCTAAGAATCAAACATTTTTAAGGCAATCTGCCAAATGCTGTTTTTTTCACATCCATAGTCTTCAAAGTCAGATTAGCCAAAGAAACTTCAATTGGTCCATTCTTCAAAGAAAAACTGAGGAAAAACGAGCCCACAACGTAAGCATAGTGCCAGATTAATCTTGTCTGAGTTAACCTACTTAGTATACTATTCAGTTGAAATTGAAGGACCCTCTTTTGGCGATAAAAGGTTTGGCGTCAGGGCCCGGATAGCTCAGTCGGTAGAGCATCAGACTTTTAATCTGAGGGTCCAGGTTGCAAGTCCCTGTTCAGGCGGACGAGGGCGAAATTTATTACTGCTCGTGTGAAGCATAGTGTTTGCCGGAACAGTGGCGCGTAACGCCCGCCCTTCCCTGAGAGCGAACGCTTATCCGATCCAAGATTGGAAGAAGTCAAAATAAACAGTTGTGCCCCACACACAAGTCTTTGACCCCGACGTGATTTGAACACGCAACCTTCTGATTTGGAGTCAGATGCTCTCCCGTTGCGCCACAAGGTCCAACCGCATTCTGATCTTTCCAAATGGATAGGGTGTCGGTAAAGGTTTAGCAGTGTTGTAAACACGAGCGTAAATGTGATAGTTCTTGTGAAATATTTAGGTGCCCTATTCTCTTCTGTTAGTTTTGCCTCTATGGCAGTGCCTCAGTTTTGAAGGAAAGCTAAGAATCAAACATTTTTAAGGCAATCTGCCAAATGCTGTTTTTTTCACATCCATAGTCTTCAAAGTCAGATTAGCCAAAGAAACTTCAATTGGTTCATTCTTCAAAGAAAAACTGAGGCAAAACGAGCCCACAACGTAAGCATGTTGCCAGATTAATCTTGTCTGAGTTAACCTACTTAGTATACTATTCAGTTGAAATTGAAGGACCCTCTTTTGGTGATAAAAGACTTGGTGTCAGCGCCCGGATAGCTCAGTCGGTAGAGCATCAGACTTTTAATCTGAGGGTCCAGGGTTCAAGTCCCTGTTTGGGCGGACCAGGACGAAATGTATTACTGCTCGTGTGAAGCATAGTGTTTGCCAGAACAGTGGCGCGTAACGCCCGCCCTTCCCTGAGAGCGACCGCTTATCTGATCCAAGATTGGAAGAGGTCAAAATAAATAGTCGTTCCCCACACACAAGTCTTTGACCCCGACGTGACTTGAACACGCAACCTTCTGATCTGGAGTCAGACGCGCTACCGTTGCGCCACACGGCCCACCCACATGCAGATCTTTCCAAACGCATAGGGTGTCGGTAAAGGTTTAGCAGTGTTGTAAACACGAGCGTGAATGTGATAGTTCTTGTGAAATATTTAGGTGCCCTATTCTCTTCTGTTAGTTTTGCCTCTATGGCAGTGCCTCAGTTTTGAAGGAAAGCTAAGAATCAAACATTTTTAAGGCAATCTGCCAAATGCTGTTTTTTTCACATCCTTAGTCTTCAAAGTCAGATTAGCCAAAGAAACTTCAATTGGTTCATTCTTCAAAGAAAAACTGAGGAAAAACGAGCCCACAACGTAAGCATCTTGCCAGATTAATCTTGTCTGAGTTAACCTACTTAGTATACTATTCAGTTGAAATTGAAGGACCCTCTTTTGGCGATAAAAGGCTTGGTGTCAGGGCCCGGATAGCTCAGTCGGTAGAGCATCAGACTTTTAATCTGAGGGTCCAGGGTTCAAGTCCCTGTTTGGGCGGACCAGGATGAAATTTATTACTGCTCGTGTGAAGCATAGTGTTTGCCGGAACAGTGGCGCCTAACGCCCACCCTTCCCTGAGAGCGAACCCTTATCCGATCCAAGATTGGAAGAAGTCAAAATAAACAGTCGTGCCCCACACACAAGTCTTTTACCCCGACGTGATTTGAACACGCAACCTTCTGATCTGGAGTCAGACGCGCTACCGTTGCGCCATTAGGTCCACCCTGAAGCTGCTATTTCCAAACGCATAGGGTGTCGGTAAAGGCTTAGCAGTGTTGTTAACACGAGCGTAAATGTGATAGTTCTTGTGAAAAATGTAGGTGCCCTATTCTCTTCTGTTAGTTTTGCCTCTATGGCAGTGCCTCAGTTTTGATGGAAAGCTAAGAATAAAACATTTTAAAGGCAATCTGCCAAATGCTGTTTTTTCACATCCATAGTCTTTAAAGTCAGATTAGCCAAAGAAACTTCAATTGGTTCATTCTTCAAAGAAAAACAGAGGCAAAACGAGCCCACAACGTAAGCATGTTGCCAGATTAATCTTGTCTGAGTTAACCTACTTAGTATACTATTCAGTTGAAATTGAAGGACCCTCTTTTGGCGATAAAAGGATTGGCGTCAGGGCCTGGATAGCTCAGTTGGTAGAGCATCAGACTTTTAATCTGAGGGTCCAGGGTTCAAGTCCCTGTTCGGGCGGACCAGGGCGAAATTTATTACTGCTCGTGTGAAGCATAGTGTTTGCTGGAACAGTGGTGCGTAACGCCCGCCCTTCCCTGAGAGCGAACGCTTATCCGATCCACGATTGGAAGAAGTCAAAATAAACAGTCGTGCCCCACACACAAGTTTTTGACCCCAACGTGATTTGAACACGCAACCTTCTGGTCGGGAGTCAGACACGCTACCATTGCACCATGAGGTCCACCCAGAAGCTGCTCTTTCCAAACGCATAGGGTGTCGGTAAAGGTTTAGCAGTGTTGTAAACACGAGCGTAAATGTGATAGTTCTTGTGAAATATTTAGGTGCCCTTTTCTCTTCTGTTAGTTTTGCCTCTATGGCAGTGCCTCAGTTTTGAAGGAAAGCTAAGAATCAAACATTTTTAAGGCAATCTGCCAAATGCTGTTTTTTTCACATCCATAGTCTTCAAAGTCAGATTAGCCAAATAAACTTCAATTGGTTCATTCTTCAAAGAAAAACTGAGGCAAAACGAGCCCACAACGTAAGCATGTTGCCAGATTAATCTTGTCTGAGTTAACCTACTTAGTATACTATTCAGTTGAAATTGAAGGACCCTCTTTTGGCGATAAAAGGTTTGTCATCAGGGCCCGGATAGCTCAGTCGGTAGAGCATCAGACTTTTAATCTGAGGGTCCAGGGTTCAAGTCCCTGTTCGGGCGGACCAGGATGAAATTTATTACTGCTCGTGTGAAGCATAGTGTTTGCCGGACAAGTGGCACCTAACGCCCACCCTTCCCTGAGAGCGAACGCTTATCCGATCCAAGATTGGAAGAAGTCAAAATAAATAGTCGTGCTCCACACACAAGTCTTTCACCCCGACGTGATTTGAACACACAACCTTCTGATCTGGAGTCAGACGCTCTCCCGTTGCGCCACAAGGTCCAACCACATCCAGATCTTTCCAAATGGATAGGGTGTCGGTAAAGGTTTAGCAGTGTTGTAAAAACAAGCGTAAATGTGATAGTTCTTGTGAAATATTTAGGTGCCCTATTCTCTTCTGTTAGTTTTGCCTCTATGGCAGTGCCTCAGTTTTGAAGGAAAGCTAAGAATCAAACATTTTTAAGGCAATCTGCCAAATGCTGTTTTTTTCACATCCATAGTCTTCAAAGTCAGATTAGCCAAAGAAACTTCAATTGGTTCATTCTTCAAAGAAAAACTGAGGTAAAACGAGCCCACAATGTAAGCATGTTGCCAGATTAATCTTGTCTGAGTTAACCTACTTAGTATACTATTCAGTTGAAATTGAAGGACCCTCTTTTGGCGATAAAAGGCTTGGTGTCAGGGCCCGGATAGCTCAATTGGTTCAATTGGTTCATTTTTCAAAGAAAAACTGAGGCAAAACGAGCCCACAACGTAAGCATGTTGCCAGATTAATCTTGTCTGAGTTAACCTACTTAGTATACTATTCAGTTGAAATTGAAGGACCCTCTTTTGGCGATAAAAGGCTTGGCGTCAGGGCCCGGATAGCTCAGTCGGTAGAGCATCAGACTTTTAATCTGAGGGTCCAGGGTTCAAGTCCCTGTTCGGGCGGACCGGGATGTCTTTCACCCCGACGTGATTTGAACACACAACCTTCTGATCTGGATTCAGACGCTCTCCCGTTGCGCCACAAGGTCCAACCACATCCAGATCTTTCCAAATGGATAGGGTGTCGGTAAGGTTTAGCAGTGTTGTAAAAACAAGCGTGAATGTGATAGTTCTTGTGAAATATTTAGGTGCCCTATTCTCTTCTGTTAGTTTTGCCTCTATGGCAGTGCCTCAGTTTTGAAGGAAAGCTAAGAATCAAACATTTTTAAGGCAATCTGCCAAATGCTGTTTTTTTCACATCCATAGTCTTCAAAGTCAGATTAGCCAAAGAAACTTCAATTGGTTCATTCTTCAAAGAAAAACTGAGGTAAAACGAGCCCACAATGTAAGCATGTTGCCAGATTAATCTTGTCTGAGTTAACCTACTTAGTATACTATTCAGTTGAAATTGAAGGACCCTCTTTTGGCGATAAAAGGCTTGGTGTCAGGGCCCGGATAGCTCAGTCGGTAGAGCATCAGACTTTTAATCTGAGGGTCCAGGGTTCAAGTCCCTGTTCGGGCGGACCAGGACGAAATGTATTACTGCTCGTGTGAAGCATAGTGTTTGCCGGAACAGTGGCGCGTAACGCCTGCCCTTCCCTGAGAGCGACCGCTTATCTGATCCAAGATCGGAAGAAGTCAAAATAAATAGTCGTACCCCACACACAAGTCTTTGACCCCGACGTGATTTGAACACGCAACCTTCTGATCTGGAGTCAGACGCTCTCCCGTTGCGCCACAAGGTCCACCCACATGCAGATCTTTCCAAATGGATAGGGTGTCGGTAAAGGTTTAGCAGTGTTGTAAACACGAGCGTAAATGTGATAGTTCTTGTGAAATATTTAGGTGCCCTATTCTCTTCTGTTAGTTTTGCCTCTATGGCAGTGCCTCAGTTTTGAAGGAAAGCTAAGAATCAAACATTTTTAAGGCAATCTGCCAAATGCTGTTTTTTTCACATCCATAGTCTTCAAAGTCAGATTAGCCAAAGAAACTTCAATTGGTTCATTCTTCAAAGAAAAACTGAGGCAAAACGAGCCCACAACGTAAGCATGTTGCCAGATTAATCTTGTCTGAGTTAACCTACTTAGTATACTATTTAGTTGAAATTGAAGGACCCTCTTTTGGCGATAAAAGGCTTGGTGTCAGGGCCCGGATAGCTCAGTCGGTAGAGCATCAGACTTTTAATCTGAGGTTCCAGGGTTCAAGTCCCTGTTTGGGCGGACCAGGACGAAATGTATTACTGCTCGTGTGAAGCATAGTGTTTGCCGGAACAGTGGCGCGTAACGCCTGCCCTTCCCTGAGAGCGACCGCTTATCTGATCCAAGATTGGAAGAAGTCAAAATTAACAGTCGTGCCCCACACACAAGTCTTTGACCCCGACGTGACTTGAACACGCAACCTTCTGATCTGGAGTCAGACGCGCTACCGTTGCGCCACACGGCCCACCCACATGCAGATCTTTCCAAATGGATAGGGTGTCGGTAAAGGTTTAGCAGTGTTGTAAACACGAGCGTAAATGTGATAGTTCTTGTGAAATATTTAGGTGCCCTATTCTCTTCTGTTAGTTTTGCCTCTATGGCAGTGCCTCAGTTTTGAAGGAAAGCTAAGAATCAAACATTTTTAAGGCAATCTGCCAAATGCTGTTTTTTTCTCATCCATAGTCTTCAATGTCAGATTAGCCAAAGAAACTTCAATTGGTTCATTCTTCAAAGAAAAACTGAGGCAAAACGAGCCCACAACGTAAGCATGTTGCCAGATTAATCTTGTCTGAGTTAACCTACTTAGTATACTATTCAGTTGATATTGAAGGACCCTCTTTTGGCGATAAAAGTAGTGGCGTCAGGGCCTGGATAGCTCAGTCGGTAGAGCATCAGAGTTTTATTCTGAGGGTCCAGGGTTCAAGTCCCTGTTCGGGCGGACCAGGACGAAATTCATTACTGCTCGTGTGAAGCATAGTGTTTGCCGGAACAGTGGTGCGTAACGCCCGCCCTTCCCTGACAGCGAACGCTTATCCGATCCACGATTGGAAGAAGTCAAAATAAGCAATCTTGCCCCACACACAAATTTTTGACCCCAACGTGATTTGAACACGCAACCTTCTGGTCGGGAGTCAGACGCGCTACCGTTGCGCCATGAGGTCCACCCAGAAGCTGCTCTTTCCAAATGCATAGGGTGTCGGTAAAGGTTTAGCAGTGTTGTAAACACGAGCGTAAATGTGATAGTTCTTGTGAAATATTTAGGTGCCCTATTCTCTTCTGTTAGTTTTGCCTCTATGGCAGTGCCTCAGTTTTGAAGGAAAGCTAAGAATCAAACATTTTTAAGGCAATCTGCCAAATGCTGTTTTTTTCACATCCATAGTCTTCAAAGTCAGATTAGCCAAAGAAACTTCAATTGGTTCATTCTTCAAAGAAAAACTGAGGCAAAACGAGCCCACAACGTAAGCATGTTGCCAGATTAATCTTGTCTGAGTTAACCTACTTAGTATACTATTCAGTTGAAATTGAAGGACCCTCTTTTGGCGATAAAAGGCTTGGCGTCAGGGCCCGGATAGCTCAGTCGGTAGAGCATCAGACTTTTAATCTGAGGGTCCAGGGTTCAAGTCCCTGTTCGGGCGGACCAGGACGAAATGTATTACTGCTCGTGTGAAGCATAGTGTTTGCCGGAACAGTGGCGCGTAATGCCCGCCCTTCCCTGAGAGCGACCGCTTATCTGATCCAAGATTGGAAGAAGTCAAAATAAATAGTCGTGCTCCACACACAAGTCTTTGACCCCGACGTGATTTGAACACGCAACCTTCTGATATGGAGTCAGACGCTCTCCCGTTGCGCCACAAGGTCCAACCACATCCAGATCTTTCCAAATGGATAGGGTGTCGGTAAAGGTTTAGCAGTGTTGTAAAAACAAGCGTAAATGTGATAGTTCTTGTGAAATATTTAGGTGCCCTATTCTCTTCTGTTAGTTTTGCCTCTATGGCAGTGCCTCAGTTTTGAAGGAAAGCTAAGAATCAAACATTTTTAAGGCAATCTGCCAAATGCTGTTTTTTTCACATCCATAGTCTTCAAAGTCAGATTAGCCAAAGAAACTTCAATTGGTTCATTCTTCAAAGAAAAACTGAGGAAAAACGAGCCCACAACGTAAGCATCTTGCCAGATTAATCTTGTCTGAGTTAACCTACTTAGTATACTATTCAGTTGAAATTGAAGGACCCTCTTTTGGCGATAAAAGGCTTGGTGTCAGGGCCCGGATAGCTCAGTCGGTAGAGCATCAGACTTTTAATCTGAGGGTCCAGGGTTCAAGTCCCTGTTCGGGCGGACCAGGATGAAATTTATTACTGCTCGTGTGAAGCATAGTGTTTGCCGGAACAGTGGCGCCTAACGCCCACCCTTCCCTGAGAGCGAACCCTTATCCGATCCAAGATTGGAAGAAGTCAAAATAAACAGTCGTGCCCCACACACAAGTCTTTTACCCCGACGTGATTTGAACACGCAACCTTCTGATCTGGAGTCAGACGCGCTACCGTTGCGCCATGAGGTCCACCCAGAAGCTGCTATTTCCAAACGCATAGGGTGTCGGTAAAGGCTTAGCAGTGTTGTAAACACGAGCGTAAATGTGATAGTTCTTGTGAAAAATGTAGGTGCCCTATTCTCTTCTGTTAGTTTTGCCTCTATGGCAGTGCCTCAGTTTTGATGGAAAGCTAAGAATAAAACATTTTAAAGGCAATCTGCCAAATGCTGTTTTTTCACATCCATAGTCTTTAAAGTCAGATTAGCCAAAGAAACTTCAATTGGTTCATTCTTCAAAGAAAAACAGAGGCAAAACGAGCCCACAACGTAAGCATGTTGCCAGATTAATCTTGTCTGAGTTAACCTACTTAGTATACTATTCAGTTGAAATTGAAGGACCCTCTTTTGGCGATAAAAGGATTGGCGTCAGGGCCTGGATAGCTCAGTTGGTAGAGCATCAGACTTTTAATCTGAGGGTCCAGGGTTCAAGTCCCTGTTCGGGCGGACCAGGGCGAAATTTATTACTGCTCGTGTGAAGCATAGTGTTTGCTGGAAGAGTGCTGCGTAACGCCCGCCCTTCCCTGAGAGCGAACGCTTATCCGATCCACGATTGGAAGAAGTCAAAATAAACAGTCGTGCCCCACACACAAGTTTTTGACCCCAACGTGATTTGAACACGCAACCTTCTGGTCGGGAGTCAGACGCGCTACCGTTGCGCCATGAGGTCCACCCAGAAGCTGCTCTTTCCAAACGCATAGGGTGTCGGTAAAGGTTTAGCAGTGTTGTAAACACGAGCGTAAATGTGATAGTTCTTGTGAAATATTTAGGTGCCCTATTCTCTTCTGTTAGTTTTGCCTCTATGGCAGTGCCTCAGTTTTGAAGGAAAGCTAAGAATCAAACATTTTTAAGGAAATCTGCCAAATGCTGTTTTTTTCACATCCATAGTCTTCAAAGTCAGATTAGCCAAAGAAACTTCAATTGGTTCATTCTTCAAAGAAAAACTGAGGCAAAACGAGCCCACAACGTAAGCATGTTGCCAGATTAATCTTGTCTGAGTTAACCTACTTAGTATACTATTCAGTTGAAATTGAAGGACCCTCTTTTGGCGATAAAAGGCTTGGCGTCAGGGCCCGGATAGCTCAGTCGGTAGAGCATCAGACTTTTAATCTGAGGGTCCAGGGTTCAAGTCCCTGTTCGGGCGGACCAGGACGAAATGTATTACTGCTCGTGTGAAGCATAGTGTTTGCCGGAACAGTGGCGCGTAACGCCCGCCCTTCCCTGAGAGCGACCGCTTATCTGATCCAAGATTGGAAGAAGTCAAAATAAATAGTCGTGCTCCACACACAAGTCTTTGACCCCGACGTGATTTGAACACGCAACCTTCTGATCTGGAGTCAGACGCGCTACCGCTGCGCCACGAGGTCCACCCAGAAGCAGTTATTTCCAAACGCATAGGGTGTCCGTAAAGGTTTAGCAGTGTTGTAAACACGAGCGTAAATGTGATAGTTCTTGTGAAATATTTAGGTGCCCTATTCTCTTCTGTTAGTTTTGCCTCTATGGCAGTGCCTCAGTTTTGAAGAAAAGCTAAGAATCAAACATTTTTAAGGCAATCTGCCAAATGCTGTTTTTTTCACATCCATAGTCTTCAAAGTCAGATTAGCCAAAGACACTTCAATTGGTTCATTCTTCAAAGAAAAACTGAGGCAAAACGAGTCCACAACGTAAGCATGTTGCCAGATTAATCTTGTCTGAGTTAACCTACTTAGTATACTATTCAGTTGAAATTGAAGGACCCTCTTTTGGCGATAAAAGGCTTGGCGTCAGGGCCCGGATAGCTCAGTCGGTAGAGGATCAGACTTTTAATCTGAGGGTCCAGGGTTCAAGTCCATGTTTGGGCGGACCAGGACGAAATGTATTACTGCTCGTGTGAAGCATAGTGTTTGCCGGAACAGTGGCGCGTAACGCCCGCCCTTCCCTGAGAGCGAACGCTTATCTGATCCAAGATTGGAAGAAGTCAAAATAAACAGTCGTGCCCCACACACAAGTCTTTGACCCTGACATGATTTGAACACACAACCTTCTGATCTGGAGTCAGACGCGCTACCGTTGCGCCACGAGGTCCACCCAGAAGCTGCTATTTCCAAACGCATAGGGTGTCGGTAAAGGTTTAGCAGTGTTGTAAACACGAGCGTAAATGTGATAGTTCTTGTGAAAAATGTAGGTGCCCTATTCTCTTCTGTTAGTTTTGCCTCTATAGCAGTGCCTCAGTTTTGAAGGAAAGCTAAGAATCAAACATTTTAAAGGCAATCCGCCAAATGCTGTTTTTTTCACATGCATAGTCTTCAAAGTCAGATTAGCCAAAGAAACTTCAATTGGTTCATTCTTTAAAGAAAAACTGAGGCAAAACGATCCCACAACGTAAGCATGTTGCCAGATTAATCTTGTCTGAGTTAACTTACTTAGTATACTATGCAGTTGAAATTGAAGGACCCTCTTTTGGCGATAAGAGTATAGGCGTCAGGGCCTGGATAGCTCAGTCGGTAGAGCATCAGACTTTTAATCTGAGGGTCCAGGGTTCAAGTCCTTGTTTGGGCGGACCAGGACGAAATTTATTACTGCTCGTGTGAAGCATAGTGTTTGCCGGAAGAGTGGTGCGTAACGCCCGCCCTTCCCTGAGAGCGAACGCTTATCCGATCCAAGATTGGAAGAAGTCAAAATAAACAGTCGTGCCCCACACACAAGTCTTTGACCCCGACGTGATTTTAACACGCAACCTTCTGATCTGGAGTCAGACGCGCTACCGTTGCGCCATGAGGTCCATCCAGAAGCCGCTATTTCCAAACGCATAGGGTGTCGGTAAAGGTTTAGCAGTGTTGTAAACACGAGCGTAAATGTGATAGTTCTTGTGAAATATTTAGGTGCCCTATTCTCTTCTGTTAGTTTTGCCTCTATGGCAGTGCCTCAGTTTTGAAGGAAAGCTAAGAATCAAACATTTTTAAGGCAATCTGCCAAATGCTGTTTTTTTCACGTCCATAGTCTTCAAAGTCAGATTAGCCAAAGAAACTTCAATTGGTTCATTCTTCAAAGAAAAACTGAGGCAAAACGAGCCCACAACGTAAGCATGTTGCCAGATTAATCTTGTCTGAGTTAACCTACTTAGTATACTATTCAGTTGAAATTGAAGGACCCTCTTTTGGCGATAAAAGGCTTGGCGTCAGGGCCCGGATAGCTCAGTCGGTAGAGCATCAGACTTTTAATCTGAGGGTCCAGGGTTCAAGTCCCTGTTCGGGCGGACCAGGGAGAAATTTATTACTGCTCGTGTGAAGCATAGTGTTTGCCGGAACAGTGGCGCGTAACGCCCGCCCTTCCCTGAGAGCGAACGCTTATCTGATCCAAGATTGGAAGAAGTCAAAATAAACAGTCGTGCCCCACACACAAGTCTTTGACCCCGACGTGATTTGAACACGCAACCTTCTGATCTGGAGTCAGACGCTCTCCCGTTGCGCCACAAGGTCCAACCAGCATGCAGATCTTTCCAAATGGATAGGGTGTCGGTAAAGGTTTAGCAGTGTTGTAAACACGAGCGTAAATGTGATAGTTCTTGTGAAATATTTAGGTGCCCTATTCTCTTCTGTTAGTTTTGCCTCTATGGCAGTGCCTCAGTTTTGAAGGAAAGCTAAGAATCAAACATTTTTAAGGCAATCTGCCAAATGCTGTTTTTTTCACATCCATAGTCTTCAAAGTCAGATTAGCCAAAGAAACTTCAATTGGTTCATTCTTCAAAGAAAAACTGAGGTAAAACGAGCCCACAATGTAAGCATGTTGCCAGATTAATCTTGTCTGAGTTAACCTACTTAGTATACTATTCAGTTGAAATTGAAGGACCCTCTTTTGGCGATAAAAGGCTTGGTGTCAGGGCCCGGATAGCTCAGTCGGTAGAGCATCAGACTTTTAATCTGAGGGTCCAGGGTTCAAGTCCCTGTTCGGGCGGACCAGGACGAAATTTATTACTGCTCGTGTGAAGCATAGTGTTTGCCGGAACAGTGGCGCGTAACGCCCGCCCTTCCCTGAGAGCGACCGCTTATCTGATCCAAGATTGGAAGAAGTCAAAATAAACAGTCGTGCCCCACACACAAGTCTTTGACCCCGACGTGATTTGAACACGCAACCTTCTGATCTGGAGTCAGACGCGCTACCGTTGCGCCACGAGGTCCACCCAGAAGCAGCTATTTCCAAACGCATAGGGTGTCGGTAAAGGTTTAGCAGTGTTGTAAACACGAGCGTAAATGTGATAGTTCTTGTGAAAAATTTAGGTGCCCTATTCTCTTCTGTTAGTTTTGCCTCTATGGCAGTGCCTCAGTTTTGAAGGAAAGCTAAGAATCAAACATTTTTAAGGCAATCTGCCAAATGCTGTTTTTTTCACATCCATAGTCTTCAAAGTCAGATTAGCCAAAGAAACTTCAATTGGTTCATTCTTCAAAGAAAAACTGAGGCAAAACGAGCCCACAACGTAAGCATGTTGCCAGATTAATCTTGTCTGAGTTAACCTACTTAGTATACTATTCAGTTGAAATTGAAGGACCCTCTTTTGGCGATAAAAGGCTTGGCGTCAGGGCCCGGATAGCTCAGTCGGTAGAGCATCAGACTTTTAATCTGAGGGTCCAGGGTTCAAGTCCCTGTTTGGGCGGACCAGGACGAAATTTATTACTGCTCGTGTGAAGCATAGTGTTTGCCGGAACAGTGGCGCGTAACGCCCGCCCTTCCCTGAGAGCGAACGCTTATCTGATCCAAGATTGGAAGAAGTCAAAATAAACAGTCGTGCCCCACACACAAGTCTTTGACCCCGACGTGATTTGAACACGCAACCTTCTGATCTGGAGTCAGACGCGCTACCGTTGCGCCACTAGGTCCACCCAGAAGCTGCTATTTCCAAACGCATAGGGTGTCGGTAAAGGTTTAGCAGTGTTGTAAACACGAGCGTAAATGTGATAGTTCTTGTGAAATATTTAGGTGCCCTATTCTCTTCTGTTAGTTTTGCCTCTATGGCAGTGCCTCAGTTTTGAAGGAAAGCTAAGAATAAAACATTTTTAAGGCAATCTGCCAAATGCTGTTTTTTTCACATCCATAGTCTTCAAAGTCAGATTAGCCAAAGAAACTTCAATTGGTTCATTCTTCAAAGAAAAACTGAGGCAAAACGAGCCCACAACGTAAGCATGTTGCCAGATTAATCTTGTCTGAGTTAACCTACTTAGTATACTATTCAGTTGAAATTGAAGGACCCTCTTTTGGCGATAAAAGGCTTGGCGTCAGGGCCCGGATAGCTCAGTCGGTAGAGCATCAGACTTTTAATCTGAGGGTCCAGGGTTCAAGTCCCTGTTCGGGCGGACCAGGATGAAATTTATTACTGCTCGTGTGAAGCATAGTGTTTGCCGGAACAGTGGCGCGTAACGCCCGCCCTTCCCTGAGAGCGAACGCTTATCTGATCCAAGATTGGAAGAAGTCAAAATAACAGTCGTGCCCCACACACAAGTCTTTGACCCCGACGTGATTTGAACACGCAACCTTCTGATCTGGAGTCAGACGCGCTACCGTTGCGCCACGAGGTCCCACCAGAAGCAGCTATTTCCAAACGCATAGGGTGTCGGTAAAGGTTAGCAGTGTTGTAAACACGAGCGTAAATGTGATAGTTCTTGTGAAATATTTAGGTGCCCTATTCTCTTCTGTTAGTTTTGCCTCTATGGCAGTGCCTCAGTTTTGAAGGAAAGCTAAGAATCAAACATTTTAAAGGCAATCTGCCAAATGCTGTTTTTTCACATCCATAGTCTTCAAAGTCAGATTAGCCAAAGAAACTTCAATTGGTTCATTCTTCAAAGAAAAACAGAGGCAAAACGAGCCCACAACGTAAGCATGTTGCCAGATTAATCTTGTCTGAGTTAACCTACTTAGTATACTATTCAGTTGAAATTGAAGGACCCTCTTTTGGCGATAAAAGGCTTGGCGTCAGGGCCCGGATAGCTCAGTCGGTAGAGCATCAGACTTTTAATCTGAGGGTCCAGGGTTCAAGTCCCTGTTCGGGCGGACCAGGACGAAATTTATTACTGCTCGTGTGAAGCATAGTGTTTGCCGGAACAGTGGCGCGTAACGCCCGCCCTTCCCTGAGAGCGAACGCTTATTCCAAGATTGGAAGAAGTCAAAATAAACAGTCGTGCCCCACACACAAGTCTTTGACCCCGACGTGATTTGAACACGCAACCTTCTGATCTGGAGTCAGACGCGCTACCGTTGCGCCATGAGGTCCACCCAGAAGCTGCTCTTTCCAAACGCATAGGGTGTCGGTAAAGGTTTAGCAGTGTTGTAAACACGAGCGTAAATGTGATAGTTCTTGTGAAATATTTAGGTGCCCTATTCTCTTCTGTTAGTTTTGCCTCTATGGCAGTGCCTCAGTTTTGAAGGAAAGCTAAGAATCAAACATTTTAAGGCAATCTGCCAAATGCTGTTTTTTTCACATCCATAGTCTTCAAAGTCAGATTAGCCAAAGAAACTTCAATTGGTTCATTCTTCAAAGAAAAACTGAGGCAAAACGAGCCCACAACGTAAGCATGTTGCCAGATTAATCTTGTCTGAGTTAACCTACTTAGTATACTATTCAGTTGAAATTGAAGGACCCTCTTTTGGCGATAAAAGGCTTGGCGTCAGGGCCCGGATAGCTCAGTCGGTAGAGCATCAGACTTTTAATCTGAGGGTCCAGGGTTCAAGTCCCTGTTCGGGCGGACCAGGACGAAATTTATTACTGCTCGTGTGAAGCATAGTGTTTGCCGGAACAGTGGCGCGTAACGCCCGCCCTTCCCTGAGAGCGAACGCTTATCTGATCCAAGATTGGAAGAAGTCAAAATAAACAGTCGTGCCCCACACACAAGTCTTTGACCCCGACGTGATTTGAACACGCAACCTTCTGATCTGGAGTCAGACGCGCTACCGTTGCGCCACGAGGTCCACCCAGAAGCCGCTATTTCCAAACGCATAGGGTGTCGGTAAAGGTTTAGCAGTGTTGTAAACACGAGCGTAAATGTGATAGTTCTTGTGAAATATTTAGGTGCCCTATTCTCTTCTGTTAGTTTTGCCTCTATGGCAGTGCCTCAGTTTTGAAGGAAAGCTAAGAATCAAACATTTTTAAGGCAATCTGCCAAATGCTGTTTTTTTCACATCCATAGTCTTCAAAGTCAGATTAGCCAAAGAAACTTCAATTGGTTCATTCTTCAAAGAAAAACTGAGGCAAAACGAGCCCACAACGTAAGCATGTTGCCAGATTAATCTTGTCTGAGTTAACCTACTTAGTATACTATTCAGTTGAAATTGAAGGACCCTCTTTTGGCGATAAAAGGCTTGGCGTCAGGGCCCGGATAGCTCAGTCGGTAGAGCATCAGACTTTTAATCTGAGGGTCCAGGGTTCAAGTCCCTGTTCGGGCGGACCAGGACGAAATTTATTACTGCTCGTGTGAAGCATAGTGTTTGCCGGAACAGTGGCGCGTAACGCCCACCCTTCCCTGAGAGCGAACGCTTATCCGATCCAAGATTGGAAGAAGTCAAAATAAACAGTCGTGCCCCACACACAAGTCTTTGACCCCGACGTGATTTGAACACGCAACCTTCTGATCTGGAGTCAGACGCGCTACCGTTGCGCCATGAGGTCCACCCAGAAGCTGCTATTTCCAAACGCATAGGGTGTCGGTAAAGGTTTAGCAGTGTTGTAAACACGAGCGTAAATGTGATAGTTCTTGTGAAAAATGTAGGTGCCCTATTCTCTTCTGTTAGTTTTGCCTCTATGGCAGTGCCTCAGTTTTGAAGGAAAGCTAAGAATCAAACATTTTAAAGGCAATCTGCCAAATGCTGTTTTTTTCACATCCATAGTCTTCAAAGTCAGATTAGCCAAAGAAACTTCAATTGGTTCATTCTTCAAAGAAAAACTGAGGCAAAACGAGCCCACAACGTAAGCATGTTGCCAGATTAATCTTGTCTGAGTTAACCTACTTAGTATACTATTCAGTTGAAATTGAAGGACCCTCTTTTGGCGATAAAAGGCTTGGCGTCAGGGCCCGGATAGCTCAGTCGGTAGAGCATCAGACTTTTAATCTGAGGGTCCAGGGTTCAAGTCCATGTTTGGGCGGACCAGGACGAAATTTATTACTGCTCGTGTGAAGCATAGTGTTTGCCGGAACAGTGGCGCGTAACGCCCGCCCTTCCCTGAGAGCGAAAGCTTATCTGATCCAAGATTGGAAGAAGTCAAAATTAACAGTCGTGCCCCACACACAAGTCTTTGACCCCGACGTAACTTGAACACGCAACCTTCTGATCTGGAGTCAGACGCGCTACCGTTGCGCCACGAGGTCCACCCAGAAGCCAGATCTTTCCAAACGCATAGGGTGTCGGTAAAGGTTTAGCAGTGTTGTAAACACGAGCGTAAATGTGATAGTTCTTGTGAAATATTTAGGTGCCCTATTCTCTTCTGTTAGTTTTGCCTCTATGGCAGTGCCTCAGTTTTGAAGGAAAGCTAAGAATCAAACATTTTTAAGGCAATCTGCCAAATGCTGTTTTTTTCACATCCATAGTCTTCAAAGTCAGATTAGCCAAAGAAACTTCAATTGGTTCATTCTTCAAAGAAAAACTGAGGCAAAACGAGCCCACAACGTAAGCATGTTGCCAGATTAATCTTGTCTGAGTTAACCTACTTAGTATACTATTCAGTTGAAATTGAAGGACCCTCTTTTGGCGATAAAAGGCTTGGCGTCAGGGCCCGGATAGCTCAGTCGGTAGAGCATCAGACTTTTAATCTGAGGGTCCAGGGTTCAAGTCCCTGTTCTGGCGGACCAGGAAGAAGTTTATTACTGCTCGTGTGAAGCATAGTGTTTGCAGGAACAGTGGCGCGTAACGCCCGCCCTTCTCTGAGAGCGAACGCTTATCTGATCCCAGATTGGAAGAAGTCAAAATAGACAGTCGTACCCAACACACAAGTCTTTGACCCCGACGTGATTTGAACACGCAACCTTCTGATCTGGAGTCAGACGCGCTACCGCTGCGCCACGAGGTCCACCCAGAAACCTTTTTTTCCGAACGCATAGGGTGTCGGTAAAGGGCTGGCGTCAGTGTCTGGATAGCTCAGTTGGTAGAGCATCAGACTTTTAATCTGAGGGTCCAGGGTTCAAGTCCCTGTTCTGGCGGACCAGGAAGAAGTTTATTACTGCTCGTGTGAAGCATAGTGTTTGCAGGAACAGTGGCGCGTAACGCCCGCCCTTCTCTGAGAGCGAACGCTTATCTGATCCCAGATTGGAAGAAGTCAAAATAAACAGTCGTCCCCCACACACAAGTCTTTGACCCCGACATGATTTGAATACGCAACCTTCTGATCGGAGTCAGACTCGCTACCGTTGCGCCATGACGTCCACCCAGAAGCCGCTCTTTCCAAACGCATAGGGTGTCGGTAAAGGTTTAGCAGTGTTGTAAACACGAGCGTAAATGTGATAATTCTTGTGAAAAATGTAGTTGCCCTATTCTCTTCTGTTAGTTTTGCCTCTATGGCAGTGCCTCAGTTTTGATGGAAAGCTAAGAATCAAACATTTTTAAGGCAATCTGCCAAATGCTGTTTTTTTCACATCCATAGTCTTCAAAGTCAGATTAGCCAAAGAAACTTCAATTGGTTCATTCTTCAAAGAAAAACAGAGGCAAAACGAGCCCACAACCGTAAGCATGTTGCCAGATTAATCTTGTCTGAGTTAACCTACTTAGTATTACTATTCAGTTGAAATTGAAGGACCCTCTTTTGGCGATAAAAGGCTTGGCGTCAGAGTTCGGATAGCTC
>JAJQXZ010000068.1:32500-42144 GCA_021613375.1 Megaleporinus macrocephalus | reverse complement strand
TTGTGCGTGTGCGACACTGAGAAAGTAGGTGAGATGGTTGTGTGTGTGCGAGACTGAGAAAGTCGGTGAGAAGGTTGTGCGTGTGCGACACTGAGAAAGTAGGTGAGATGGTTGTGCGTGTGCAAGATTGTTTGTGGATGTCGGTAAGATGGTTGTGCGTGTGCGAGACTGTTTGAGAAAGTCGGTGAGATGGTTGTGCGTGTGCAAGACTGTGGAAGTCGGTGAGACAGTTGTGCGAGACTGTTTGAGAAAGTAGGTGAGATGGTTGTGCATGTGCGAGACTGTTTGTGGATGTTGGTGAGATGGTTGTGCGTGTGCGAGACTGTTTGAGAAAGTCGGTGAGACGGTTGTGCGTGTGTCTGACTGGAAGTGGGTGAGACGGTTGTGCGTGTGCAAGACTATTGGTGGAAGATGGTGAGACGGTTGTGCGAGACTGTTTGAGAAAGTAAATGAGATGGTTGTGCGTTTGCGAGACTGTTTGTGGATGTTGGTGAGATGGTTGTGCCTGTGCAAGACTGGTTGAGAAAGTCAGTGAGACGGTTGTGCATGTGCAAGACTGTTTGTGGATGTCGGTGAGATGGTTGTGCGTGTGCGAGACTTTGAGAAAGTCGGTGAGACGGTTGTGCGTGTGCAAGACTGTTTGTGGAAGTCGGTGAGACGGTTGTGCGTGTGCGAGACTTTGTGGAAGTCGATGAGACGGTTGTGCGTGTGCAAGACTGTTTGAGAAAGTTGGTCAGATGGTTGTGCGTGTGCGAGACTGTTTGAGAAAGTCAGTGAGACGATTGTGCGTGTGCGAGACTGTTTGAGAAAGTCGGTGAGACGGTTGTGCGTGTGCGACACTGAGAAAGTAGGTGAGATGGTTGTGCGTGTGCAAGATTGTTTGTGGATGTCGGTAAGATGGTTTTGCATGTGCGAGACTGTTTGAGAAAGTCGGTGAGACAGTTGTGCGTGTGTGAGACTGTGGAAGTGGGTGAGATGGTTGTGCGTGTGCAAGACTGTGGATGTCGGTGAGACGGTTGTGCGTGTGTGAGACTGAGAAAGTCAGTGAGACAAATGTGCATGTGTGAGACTGTTTGAGAAAGTCGGTGAGACGGTTGTGCGTGTGCGAGGCTGTTTGAGAAAGTTGTGAGATAGTTGTGCATGTGCGAGACTGTTTGTGGATGTTGGTGAGATGGTTGTGCGTGTGCAAGACTTTTTGTGGAAGTCGGTGAGACGGTTGTGAGAGACTGAGAAAGTATGTGAGATGGTTGTGCGTGTGCAAGACTGTGGATGTCGGTGAGACGGTTGTGCGTGTGTGAGACTGGAAGTGGGTGAGACGGTTGTGCGTGTGCAAGACTATTTGTGGAAGTCAGTGAGACGGTTGTGCGAGACTGTTTGAGAAAGTACGTGAGATGGTTGTGCGTTTGCGAGACTGTTTGTGGGTGTTGGTGAGATGGTTGTGCGTGTGCAAGACTGGTTGAGAAAGTCAGTGAGACGGTTGTGCATGTGCAAGACTGTTTGTGGATGTCGGTGAGATGGTTGTGCGTGTGCGAGACTTTGAGAAAGTCGGTGAGACGGTTGTGCGTGTGCAAGACTGTTTGTGGAAGTCGATGAGACGGTTGTGCGTGTGCGAGACTGTTTGTGGATGTTGGTGAGATGGTTGTGCGTGTGCGAGACTGTTTGAGAAAGTTGGTGAGACGGTTTTGCGTGTGCGACACTGAGAAAGTAGGTGAGATGGTTGTGCATGTGCGAGACTGTTTGAGAAAGTCGGTGAGACGGCTGTGCATGTGTGAGACTGGAAGTGGGTGAGATGGTTGTGCGTGTGCAAGACTGTGGAAGTTGGTGAGACGGTTGTGCGAGACTGTTTGAGAAAGTAGGTGAGATGGTTGTGCATGTGCGAGACTGTTTGTGGATGTTGGTGAGATGGTTGTGCGTGTGCGAGACTGTTTGAGAAAGTCAGTGAGACGGTTGTGCGAGACTGTTTGAGAAAGTAGGTGAGATGGTTGTGCGTTTGCGAGACTGTTTGTGGGTGTTGGTGAGATGGTTGTGCGTGTGCAAGACTGGTTGAGAAAGTCAGTGAGACGGTAGTGCATGTGCAAGACTGTTTGTGGATGTCGGTGAGATGGTTGTGCGTGTGTGAGACTGAGAAAGTCGGTGAGACGGTTGTGCGTGTGCAAGACTGTTTGTGGAAGTCGATGAGACGGTTGTGCGTGTGCGAGACTGTTTGAGAAAGTCGGTGAGATGGTTGTGCGTGTGCGAGACTGTTTGTGGATGTTGGTGAGATGGTTGTGCGTGTGCAAGACTGGTTGAGAAAGTTGGTGAGATGGTTGTGCGTGTGCAACACTGAGAAAGTAGGTGCGATGGTTGTGCGTGTGCAAGATTGTTTGTGGATGTCGGTAAGATGGTTGTGCGTGTGCGAGACTGTTTGAGAAAGTCGGTGAGACGGTTGTGCGTGTGTGAGACTGTGGAAGTGGGTGAGATAGTTGTGCGTGTGCAAGACTGTGGAAGTCAGTGAGACGGTAGTGCATGTGCAAGACTGTTTGTGGATGTCGGTGAGATGGTTGTGCGTGTGCGAGACTTTGAGAAAGTCGGTGAGACGGTTGTGCGTGTGCAAGACTGTTTGTGGAAGTCGATGAGACGGTTGTGCGTGTGCGAGACTGTTTGAGAATGTTGGTGAGATGGTTGTGCGTTTGCGAGACTGTTTGTGGATGTCGGTGAGATGGTTGTGCGTGTGTGAGACTTTGAGAAAGTCGGTGAGACGGTTGTGCGTGTGCAAGACTGTTTGTGGAAGCCGATGAGACGGTTGTGCGTGTGCGAGACTGTTTGAGAATGTTGGTGAGATGGTTGTGCGTTTGCGAGACTGTTTGTGGATGTTGGTGAGATGGTTGTGCGTGTGCAAGACTGGTTGAGAAAGTTGGTGAGATGGTTGTGCGTGTGCGAGACTGTTTGAGAAAGTCAGTGAGACGGTTGTGCGTGTGCGAGACTGTTTGAGAAAGTCGGTGAGACGGTTGTGCGTGTGCAAGACTGGTTGAGAAAGTTGGTGAGATGGTTGTGCGTGTGCAACACTGAGAAAGTAGGTGAGATGGTTGTGCGTGTGCAAGATTGTTTGTGGATGTCGGTAAGATGGTTGTGCGTGTGCGAGACTGTTTGAGAAAGTCGGTGAGACGGTTGTGCGTGTGTGAGACTGTGGAAGTGGGTGAGATAGTTGTGCGTGTGCAAGACTGTGGAAGTCGGTGAGACGGTTGTGCAAGACTGTTTGAGAAAGTATGTGAGATGGTTGTGCGTGTGTGAGACTGTGGAAGTGGGTGAGATGGTTGTGCGTGTGCAAGACTGTGGAAGTCGGTGAGACGGTTGTGTGAGACTGTTTGAGAAAGTAGGTGAGATGGTTGTGCATGTGCGAGACTGTTTGTGGATGTTGGTGAGATGGTTGTGCGTGTGCGAGACTGTTTAAGAAAGTCAGTGAGACGGTTGTGCGTGTGTGAGACTGGAAGTGGGTGAGACGGTTGTGCGTGTGCAAGACTATTTGTGGAAGTCAGTGAGACGGTTGTGCGAGACTGAGAAAGCATGTGAGATGGTTGTGCGTGTGCAAGACTGTGGATGTCGGTGAGACGGTTGTGCGTGTGTGAGACTGGAAGTGGGTGAGACGGTTGTGCGTGTGCAAGACTATTTGTGGAAGTCAGTGAGACGGTTGTGCGAGACTGTTTGAGAAAGTACGTGAGATGGTTGTGCGTTTGCGAGACTGTTTGTGGGTGTTGGTGAGATGGTTGTGCGTGTGCAAGACTGGTTGAGAAAGTCAGTGAGACGGTTGTGCATGTGCAAGACTGTTTGTGGATGTCGGTGAGATGGTTGTGCGTGTGCGAGACTTTGAGAAAGTCGGTGAGACGGTTGTGCGTGTGCAAGACTGTTTGTGGAAGTCGATGAGACGGTTGTGCGTGTGCGAGACTGTTTGAGAAAGTAGGTGAGATGGTTGTGCATGTGCAAGACTGTTTGTGGATGTTGGTGAGATGGTTGTGCGTGTGCGAGACTGTTTGAGAAAGTTGGTGAGACGGTTGTGCGTGTGCGACACTGAGAAAGTAGGTGAGATGGTTGTGCGTGTGCAAGATTGTTTGTGGATGTCGGTAAGATGGTTGTGCGTGTGCGAGACTGTTTGAGAAAGTCGGTGAGACGGCTGTGCATGTGTGAGACTGGAAGTGGGTGAGATGGTTGTGCGTGTGCAAGACTGTGGAAGTTGGTGAGACGGTTGTGCGAGACTGTTTGAGAAAGTAGGTGAGATGGTTGTGCATGTGCGAGACTGTTTGTGGATGTTGGTGAGATGGTTGTGCGTGTGCGAGACTGTTTGAGAAAGTCAGTGAGACGGTTGTGCGAGACTGTTTGAGAAAGTAGGTGAGATGGTTGTGCGTTTGCGAGACTGTTTGTGGGTGTTGGTGAGATGGTTGTGCGTGTGCAAGACTGGTTGAGAAAGTCAGTGAGACGGTAGTGCATGTGCAAGACTGAGAAAGTAGGTGAGATGGTTGTGCGTGTGCAAGATTGTTTGTGGATGTCGGTAAGATGGTTGTGCGTGTGCGAGACTGTTTGAGAAAGTCGGTGAGACGGTTGTGCGTGTGTGAGACTGTGGAAGTGGGTGAGATAGTTGTGCGTGTGCAAGACTGTGGAAGTCGGTGAGACGGTTGTGCGAGACTGTTTGAGAAAGTAGGTGAGATGGTTGTGCGTGTGTGAGACTGTGGAAGTGGGTGAGATGGTTGTGCGTGTGCAAGACTGTGGAAGTCGGTGAGACGGTTGTGCGAGACTGTTTGAGAAAGTAGGTGAGATGGTTGTGCATGTGCGAGACTGTTTGTGGATGTTGGTGAGATGGTTGTGCGTGTGCGAGACTGTTTGAGAAAGTCAGTGAGACGGTTGTGCGTGTGTGAGACTGGAAGTGGGTGAGACGGTTGTGCGTGTGCAAGACTATTTGTGGAAGTCAGTGAGACGGTTGTGCGAGACTGAGAAAGTATGTGAGATGGTTGTGCGTGTGCAAGACTGTGGATGTCGGTGAGACGGTAGTGCATGTGCAAGACTGTTTGTGGATGTCGGTGAGATGGTTGTGCGTGTGTGAGACTTTGAGAAAGTCGGTGAGACGGTTGTGCGTGTGCAAGACTGTTTGTGGAAGTCGATGAGACGGTTGTGCGTGTGCGAGACTGTTTGAGAATGTTGGTGAGATGGTTGTGCGTTTGCGAGACTGTTTGTGGATGTTGGTGAGATGGTTGTGCGTGTGCAAGACTGGTTGAGAAAGTTGGTGAGATGGTTGTGCGTGTGCGAGACTGTTTGAGAAAGTCAGTGAGACGGTTGTGCGTGTGCGAGACTGTTTGAGAAAGTCGGTGAGACGGTTGTGCGTGTGCGACACTGAAAGTAGGTGAGATGGTTGTGCGTGTGCAAGATTGTTTGTGGATGTCGGTAAGATGGTTTTGCATGTGCGAGACTGATTGAGAAAGTCGGTGAGACAGTTGTGCGTGTGTGAGACTGTGGAAGTGGGTGAGATGGTTGTGCGTGTGCAAGACTGTGGAAGTCGGTGAGACGGTTGTGCGAGACTGTTTGAGAAAGTTGGTGAGATGGTTGTGCGTTTGCGAGACTGTTTGTGGATGTTGGTGAGATGGTTGTGCGTGTGCAAGACTGGTTGAGAAATTTGGTGAGATGGTTGTGCGTGTGCAACACTGAGAAAGTAGGTGAGATGGTTGTGCGTGTGCAAGATTGCATGTTGGATGTTGGTGAGATGGTTGTGCGTGTGCAAGATTGTGGATGTCGGTAAGATGGTTGTGCGTGTGCGAGACTGTTTGAGAAAGTCGGTGAGACGGTTGTGCGTGTGTGAGACTGTGGAAGTGGGTGAGATAGTTGTGCGTGTGCAAGACTGTGGACGTCGGTGAGACGGTTGTGCAAGACTGTTTGAGAAAGTATGTGAGATGGTTGTGCGTGTGTGAGACTGTGGAAGTCGGTGAGACGGTTGTGCGAGACTGTTTGAGAAAGTAGGTGAGATGGTTGTGCATGTGCGAGACTGTTTGTGGATGTTGGTGAGATGGTTGTGCGTGTGCGAGACTGTTTGAGAAAGTCAGTGAGACGGTTGTGCGTGTGTGAGACTGGAAGTGGGTGAGACGGTTGTGCGTGTGCAAGACTATTTGTGGAAGTCAGTGAGACGGTTGTGCGAGACTGTTTGGGGAAGTCGGTGAGATGGTTGTGTGTGTGCGAGACTGAGAAAGTCAGTGAGGTGGTTGGGCGTGTGCGAGACTGTTTGAGAAAGTCGGTGAGATGGTTGTGCGTGTGCGAGACTGAGAAAGTCGGTGAGACGGTTGTGCGTGTGCGAGACTGTTTGAGAAAGTCGGTGAGATGGTTGTGCGTGTGCAAGATTCAAGATTCAAGAGTTTTATTGTCATATGTACAGCAGAACAGACAGTTACACTGTACAATGAAATTCTTACTTTGCTGCTCCTCCATTCACCAATAGATAAAGATAACAAATAAAACAAATAAAAAATATATATACAAAATATACAAAGTATAACAATAAAAGTTGAAGTAGATAAAAATATTTTTATAGTTAAAGAATAAAAAATAAAAGTTATTTGTGCTTTTATGTGCAAGTATGAAGAGCAGTATCCATAAAGTGCAAGTTGCAAGTAACGAATGTAAACAATAATGTTTGTGTGAGTAGTGAATGTAAACAGTATTCTGACAGTACAGTGAATGTAAACAGTATTCTGACAGTACAGTGAGTGTAAACAGTATTCTGACAGTACAGTGAATGTAAACAGTATTCTGACAGTACAGTGAATGTAAACAGTATTCTGACAGTACAGTGAATGTAAACAGTATTCTGACAGTACAGTGAGTGTAAGGTTCAGTTTAAATCAGACCAGTTAAAACCAGTTCAGAAAGGAGAGGTTGGAGAGGTAGTGCGTGAGGTGTTCACAAGCCTGATGGCCTGTGAGTAGAAACTGTTTGTCAGTCTTGTGGTCCTGGACTTCACACTCCTGTAACGTCTGCCTGAAGGTAAACGTGTGAAGAGTGTGTGCTGGGGGTGTGTACTGTCCCTGATTATGTTGTGGGCCCTCCTGGTGACCCTGGTGTGGTAGATGTTCTGCAGTGAGGGGAAGGCTGCTCCTGAGATGGACTGTGCAGTTTTGATCACACGCTGGAGAGCCTTTCTGTCCTGAGCAGTAGAGTTTCCATACCAGACGGTGATGGAGCTGGTAAGAACACTCTCAATCATACTCCTGTAGAAGGTGCTGAGAATTTTGGTTGGCATACCAGATTTTCTCAGCCTTCTCAGAAAGTACAGTCGCTGCTGGGACTTCCTGATGAGAAAGTCAGTGAGATGGTTGTGTGAGACTTTTTGTGGATGTTGGTGAGATGGTTGGGCGTGTGCGAGACTGTTTGAGAAAGTCGGTGAGATAGTTGTGCGTGTGCGAGACTTTGAGAAAGTCAGTGAGACGAATGTGCGTGTGCGAGACTGTTTGAGAAAGTAGGTGAGATAGTTGTGCGTGTGCAAGACTGAGAAAGTCAGTGAGAAGGTTGTGCGTTTGCTAGACTGTTTGAGAAAGTCGGTGAGATGGTTGTGTGTGTGCGAGACTGAGAAAGTCAGTGAGACGAATGTGCGTGTGCGAGACTGTTTGAGAAAGTAGGTGAGATGGTTGTGCGTGTGCAAGACTGAGAAAGTCAGTGAGACGGTTGTGCGTGTGCGAGACTGTTTGAGAAAGTCGGTGAGACGATTGTGCGTGTGCGAGACTGAGAAAGTCGGTGAGATGGTTGGGCGTGTGCGAGACTGAGAATGTCGGTGAGACGGTTGTGCGTGTGCGAGACTGAGAAAGTCAGTGAGACGGTTGGGCGTGTGCGAGACTGTGGAAGTCGGTGAGATGGTTGTGTGTGTGCGAGACTGAGAAAGTCGTTGAGACGGTTGTGCATGTGCGAGACTGAGAAAGTCAGTGAGACGGTTGGGCGTGTGCGAGACTGAGAAAGTCGGTGAGACGGTTGTGCGTGTGCCAGACTGAGAAAGTCAGTGAGACGGTTGTGCATGTGCGAGACTGTTTGGGGAAGTCGGTGAGATGGTTGTGTGTGTGCGAGACTGAGAAAGTCAGTGAGATGGTTGGGCGTGTGCGAGACTGTTTGAGTAAGTAGGTGAGATGGTTGTGTGTGTGCGAGACTGAGAAAGTCAGTGAGGTGGTTGGGCGTGTACGAGACTGAGAAAGTCGGTGAGATGGTTGGGCGTGTGCGAGACTGAGAATGTCGGTGAGACGGTTGTGCGTGTGCGAGACTGAGAAAGTCAGTGAGACGGTTGGGCGTGTGCGAGACTGTGGAAGTCGGTGAGATGGTTGTGTGTGTGCGAGACTGAGAAAGTCGTTGAGACGGTTGTGCATGTGCGAGACTGAGAAAGTCAGTGAGACGGTTGGGCGTGTGCGAGACTGAGAAAGTCGGTGAGACGGTTGTGCGTGTGCCAGACTGAGAAATTCAGTGAGACGGTTGTGCATGTGCGAGACTGTTTGGGGAAGTCGGTGAGATGGTTGTGTGTGTGCGAGACTGAGAAAGTCAGTGAGATGGTTGGGCGTGTGCGAGACTGTTTGAGTAAGTAGGTGAGATGGTTGTGTGTGTGCGAGACTGAGAAAGTCAGTGAGGTGGTTGGGCGTGTGCGAGACTGAGAAAGTCAGTGAGACGGTTGTGCGTGTGCGAGACTGTTTGAGAAATTCAGTGAGACGGTTCTGCGTTTGCGAGACTGAGAAAGTAGGTGAGATGGTTGTGCATGTGCGAGACTGAGAAAGTCAGTGAGACGGTTGGGCGTGTGCGAGACTGAGAAAGTCAGTGAGACGGTTGGGCGTGTGCGAGACTGTTTGAGAAATTCAGTGAGACGGTTGTGCGTGTGCGAGACTGTTTGAGAAAGTAGGTGAGACGGTTGTGCGTGTGCGAGACTGAGAAAGTCAATGAGACGGTTGGGCGTGTGCGAGACTGAGAAAGTCGGTGAGACGGTTGTGGGTGTGCGAAGTCCGGGGAGACGGGAGATGGAGTCACTCTCAGGTCACGCTCGTTTCTTTGCCTCCAGACGTCTTCTCTAATTCGAACAGACGGGGGTCTGGCAAACGAACGGGGGTTACCATGGCAACGAGTATGCTGCATTCATCACTGGTTTTCAGGACGAGTACAGAATCAGCCGAGCGTTCCCCATTTTTCATTTATTTTTTTACAAACTGTCCCACCAGAACTCGTCTCACCAGAACGCGTCCCACCAGAACTCGTCCCACCAGAACTCGTCTCACCAGAACTCGTCCCACCAGAACTCGTCCCACCAGAGCGCGTCCCACCAGAACTCGTTCCACCAGAACTCGTCTCACCAGAACTAGTCCCACCAGAACTCGTCTCACCAGAACGCGTCCCACCAGAACGCGTCCCCCCAGAACTTGTCTTACCAGAACTCGTCCCACCAGAACGCGTCCCACCAGAACTCGTCTTACCAGAACGCGTCCCACCAGAACTCGTCTCACCAGAACGTGTCCCACCAGAACGCGTCCCACCAGTTGAGAATCGCTGCTGGGAAAAAAACAGGTTTCTGGTCTCGTCCACCTGCTCGGAGACAGGTTTCTGGCCTCATCCTCCTGCTTGGAGACAGGTTTCTGGTCTCGTCCTCCTGCTCGGAGACAGGTTTCTGGTCT
>JAJQXZ010000068.1:5000-27500 GCA_021613375.1 Megaleporinus macrocephalus | reverse complement strand
TGTATTACTCTATTTGTTATTCAGTGTATTATTCTATTACTCTATTTATTATTCAGTGTATTACTCTATTTATTATTCAGTGTATTACTCTATTTATTATTTAGTGTATTATTCTATTACTCTATTTATTATTCAGGGTATTACTCTATTTATTATTCAGGGTATTATTCTATTACTCTATTTAACGCACCTTAAGACAGACAGTACGGAAATTAGAGCACTAATGGAGAGTGACCAAGCTGGAGGTATTTCACTCTGCTTGGAAGGACAGACTTAGCAGTTACAGAAAGACACTTATTAAAACACGCTCAGCATACCTGTCCACACTCACCAACACACACTCAGCATACCTGTCCACACTCACCAACACACACTCAGCATACCTGTCCACACTCACCAACACACACTCAGTATACCTGTCCACACTCATCAACACACACTCAGCATACCTGTCCACACTCACCAACACACACTCAGCATACCTGTCCACACTCACCAACACACACTCAGCATACCTGTCCACACTCACCAACACACAATCAGCATACCTGTCCACACTCACCAACACACACCCAGCATACCTGTCCACACTCACCAACACACACTCATCGAACACAACAAAAACAATCCTAGAGTTTTATTTAGCACAATCGCAAAACTTACCAAAAATCAGGATCTGAACCTCAAATACCCGCCAACCACAGCAACAATGATTTCATGGACTTATTCAATAACAAAACGAGAATATTAGAAGAAATGTTCAACTGACACCAGTAACCTCTCCTTCATCCGGTTTGACTCAAACAGCACAAAATGTGATTTTAGAAGAAACACTAGAAACATTCTGTCCACTCCAGCAGAAAGAACTAGAAAAACTAATCTCTTCTTCAAATTCTACTACATGTTCACTTGATATGATTCCAACAAACTATTAAAACAAGTATTACCAGCTATTATTAAACCTTAACTATCATCAACTCTTCTCTTAGTCTGGGTCATGTACCTAAGTCTTTTAAACTAGCTGTGATTAAACCCTTGCTAAAGAAACCAAATCTTGACCCCAGAGAACTGTCCAGTTATAGACCCATTTCCAATTTACCTTTTATCTCTAAGATTTTAGAAAAGGCTGTAGCTCGACAACTCTGTTCTCATCTACATAAGAACAACATATATGAAAAATTCCAATCTGGTTTTAGACCCACCACAGCACAGAGACAGCTTTAGTTAAGATAACAAATGATCTTCTTCTTGTCTCTGATCAGGACCACGTATCTCTACTGGTGCTACTAGATCTCAGTGCAGCTTTTACACTATAGATCAGATATTCTCTCAGACAGACTAGAAAATATAGTTGGAATCACAGGAACAGCGTTATCCTGGTTCACATCTTACCTTAGTGATCGCTTTCAGTTTGTAAAGATAAATAATGTATCATCTAATTATACAAGAGTGAAATATGGAGTTCCACAAGGTTCTGTTTTAGGTCCTCTGTTATTTACACTATATATGTTACCATTAGGCTCAGTTATAAATAGACATGGAATTAGTTTCCACTGTTATGCTGATGATACACAACTGTTCATATCAGACCAGATGACAAATCCAGATTAGATAAAATAGAAGATTGTGTAAGAGATATTAGACTTTGGATGCTACAGAACTTCCTTCTTTTGAACCCAGACAAAACGGAAGTTCTCCTCCTCGACCCAAAGGCTGCTCGGACTAAATGTTCAGATTTAATGTTAAATCTTGCTGATTTCTCTGTAGTTTCTGGTTCAGTAGTTTCTGGTTCAGTAGTTTCTGGTTCAGTAGTTTCTGGTTCAGTAGGTATAAATCTCGGTGTGTGTTTGACTCAGATCTGACATTTAATCAACACGTAGGTAATATTACAAGAACAGCGTTTCTTCACCTACGAAACATTTCAAAGTTAAGAAATGTGTTTTCTGTGTCTGATGCTGAAAAGTTAGTACTTGTCTTTATAACCTCAAGTCTAGATCACTGTACTGAATTATTGTCAGGATGCTCCAGCAGGAACCTGAATAAACTCCAGTTAGTTCAGAACTCTGCAGCTAGAGTACTAACTAAAACCAGAACCTTCCATCATCAGTCCAGTTTAATCAGCTACACTGACTTCCTGTTAAATTCTGTATCGACTATAAAATTCTATTACTGACGAATAAAACCCTGCACGGTTACTCTATTTATTATTCAGTGTATTATTCTATTACTTTTTATAAGTCAGTGTATTACTCTATTTATTATTCAGGGTATTATTCTATTACTGTATTTAATATTCAGGGTATTACTCTATTTATTATTCAGGGTATAATTCTATTGCTCTATTTAATATTCAGGGTATTACTCTATTATTCAGGGTATAATTCTATTGCTCTATCTAATATTCAGGGTATTACTCTATTTATTATTCAGTGTATTATTCTATTACTCTATTTATTATTCAGTGTATTACTCTATTTATTATTCAGGGTATAATTCTATTGCTCTATTTAATATTCAGGGTATTACTCTATTTATTATTCAGTGTATTATTCTATTACTCTATTCATTATTCAGTGTATTACTCTATTTATTATTCAGTGTATTATTCTATTACTCTATTTAATAATCAGGGTATTATTCTATTACTCTATTTATTATTCAGTGTATTACTCTATTTATTATTCAGGGTATAATTCTATTACTCTATTATTCAGGGTATTATTCTATTACTCTATTTAATAATCAGGGTATTATTCTATTACTCTATTTATTATTCAGTGTATTACTCTATTTATTATTCAGTGTATTATTCTATTACCCTATTTATTATTCAGTGTATTATTCTATTTATTATTCAGTGTATTATTCTATTACTCTATTTATTATTCAGTGTATTATTCTATTACTCTATTTATTATTCAGTGTATTACTCTATTTATAATTCAGGGTATTATTCTATTACTCTATGTATTATTCAGTGTATTATTCTATTTATTATTCAGTGTATTATTCTATTACCCTATTTATTATTCAGTGTATTATTCTATTACTCTATTATTCAGTGTATTACTCTATTTATAATTCAGGGTATTATTCTATTACTCTATTTATTATTCAGTGTATAATTCTATTACTCTATTTATTATTCAGTGTATTATTCTATTTATTATTCAGTGTATTATTCTATTACTCTATTTATTATTCAGTGTATTATTCTATTACTCTATTTATTATTCAGTGTATCACTCTATTTATAATTCAGGGTATTATTCTATTACTCTATTTATTATTCAGTGTATTATTCTATTTACTATTCAGTGTATTATTCTATTACTCTATTTATTATTCAGTGTATTATTCTATTTACTATTCAGTGTATTATTCTATTACTCTATTTATTATTCAATATATTACTCTATTTATAATTTTGGGTATTATTCTATTACTCTATTTATTATTCAGGGTATTATTCTATTACTCTATTTATTATTCAGGGTATTAATCTATTTATTGTTCAGTGTATTACTCTGTTACTCTATTATTCAGGGTATTATTCTATTACTCTATTTATTATTCAGGTTATTATTCTATTATTCTATTTATTATTCAGGGTATTATTCTATTACTCTATTTATTATTCAGGGTATTATTCTATTACTCTATTTATTATTCAGTGTATTACTCTACTACTCTATTTATTATTCAGGGTATTATTCTATTACTCTATTCATTATTCAGGGTATTACTCTATTACTCTATTTATAATTCAGGGTATTATTCTATTACTCTATTTGTTATTCAGTGTATTATTCTATTACTCTATTTATTATTCAGTGTATTACTCTATTTATAATTCAGGGTATTATTCTATTACTCTATTTATTATTCAGGGTATTATTCTATTACTCTATTTATTATTCAGTGTATTATTCTATTACTCTATTTATTATTCACGGTATTATTCTATTACTCTATTTATTATTCAGGGTATTATTCTATTACTCTATTTATTATTAATTATTTATTAATAAATTATTCCTAATTTATTATTAGGACAGTCGTGGCCTGAAGGTTAGGGATCCGGCCTTGTGACCGGAAGGTCACCGGTTCGATCCCCGGGACCGACAAGTCATGACTGTAGTGCCCTTGAGCAAGGCACCTAACCTCAACTGCTCCCCGGGCGCCGTGGATAAGGGCTGCCCACCGCTCCGGGCACGTGTGCTCACCGCCCCCTAGTGTGTATGTTCACTAGTGTGTGTATATGTGGGTGTTTCACTGCACGGATGGGTTAAATGCGGAGGTCAAATTCCGCTGTGTGTAAACACATGTGGCTAATCGTAGTTCTACGTTCTAATCGTAGTCCTACGTTCTACACGAAAAAAAAAAAAAAAAATTATTCAGTGTATTACTCTATTATTCAGGGTATTATTCTATTACTCTATTTATTATTCAGTGTATTATTCTATTACTCTATTTATTATTCAGGGTATTATTCTATTACTCTATTCATTATACAGGGTATTATTCTATTACTCTATTTATTATTCAGGGTATTATTCTATTTATTATTCAGGTTATTATTCTATTACTCTATTATTCAGGGTATTATTCTATTACTCTATTATTCAGTGTATTATTCTATTACTCTCTTTATTATTCAGGGTATTATTCTATTACTCTATTCATTATTCAGGGTATTATTCTATTACTCTATTTATTATTCAGGGTATTATTCTATTACTCTATTTATTATTCAGGGTATTATTCTATTACTCTATTCATTATTCAGGGTATTATTCTATTACTCTATTTATTATTCAGGGTATTATTCTATTTATTATTCAGGTTATTATTCTATTACTCTATTTATTATTCAGGGTATTATTCTATTACTCTATTATTCAGTGTATTATTCTATTACTCTATTTATTATTCAGGGTATTATTCTATTTATTATTCAGGTTATTATTCTATTATTCTATTTATTATTCAGGTTATTATTCTATTACTCTATTTATTATTCAGGGTATTATTCTATTACGCTATTTATTATTCAGGGTATTATTCTATTACGCTATTTATTATTCAGTGTATTATTCTATTACTCTATTTATTATTCAGGTTATTATTCTATTACTCTATTTATTATTCAGGGTATTATTCTATTACGCTATTTATTATTCAGGGTATTATTCTATTACTCTATTTATTATGCAGTGTATTACTCTATTACTCTATTTATTATTCAGAGTATTACTCTATTACTCTATTTATTATTCCGGGTATTATTCTATTACTCTATTTATTATTCAGGGTATTATTCTATTACTCTATTTATTATTCAGGGTATTATTCTATTACTCTATTCGTTATACAGGGTATTATTCTATTACTCTATTTATTATTCAGGTTATTATTCTATTATTCTATTTATTATTCAGGTTATTATTCTATTACTCTATTTATTATTCAGGGTATTATTCTATTACGCTATTTATTATTCAGGGTATTATTCTATTACTCTATTTATTATGCAGTGTATTACTCTATTACTCTATTTATTATTCAGAGTATTACTCTATTACTCTATTTATTATTCCGGGTATTATTCTATTACTCTATTTATTATTCAGGGTATTATTCTATTACTCTATTCGTTATACAGGGTATTATTCTATTACTCTATTTATTATTCAGGGTATTATTCTATTACTCTATTTATTATTCAGGGTATTATTCTATTTATTATTCAGGTTATTATTCTATTATTCTATTTATTATTCAGGTTATTATTCTATTACTCTATTTATTATTCAGGGTATTATTCTATTACGCTATTTATTATTCAGGGTATTATTCTATTACTCTATTTATTATGCAGTGTATTACTCTATTACTCTATTTATTATTCAGAGTATTACTCTATTACTCTATTTATTATTCCGGGTATTATTCTATTACTCTATTTATTATTCAGGGTATTATTCTATTACTCTATTCGTTATACAGGGTATTATTCTATTACTCTATTTATTATTCAGGGTATTATTCTATTACTCTATTCATTATTCAGGGTATTATTCTATTACTCTATTTATTATTCAGGGTATTATTCTATTTATTATTCAGGTTATTATTCTATTACTCTATTTATTATGCAGGGTATTATTCTATTACTCTATGTATTATTCAGGGTATTATTCTATTACTCTATTTATTATTCAGGGTATTATTCTATTACTCTATTTATTATGCAGGGTATTACTCTATTACTCTATTTATTATTCAGAGTATTATTCTATTACTCTATTTATTATTCAGGGTATTATTCTATTACTCTATTCATTATACAGGGTATTATTCTATTACTCTATTTATTACTCAGTGTATTACTCTATTTATTATTCAGGGTATTATTCTATTAATCTATTCATTATTCAGTGTATTATTCTATTACTCTATTTATTATTCAGGGTATTACTCTATTTATTATTAAGTGTATTATTCTATTACTCTATTTATTATTCAGGGTATTACTCTATTTATTATTAAGTGTATTATTCTATTACTCTATTTATTATTCAGGGTATTATTCAATTACTCCATTTATTATTCAGGGTATTATTCTATTACTCTATTCATTATTCAGGGTATTATTCTATTACTCTATTTATTATTCAGTGTATTACTCTATTAATCTATTTATTATTCAGTGTATTATTCTATTACTCTATTCATTATTCAGGGTATTATTCTATTACTCTATTCATTATTCAGGGTATTATTCTATTACTCTATTTATTATTTAGTGTATTATTCTATTACTCTATTTATTATTCAGGTTATTATTCTATTACTCTATTTATTATTTAGTGTATTATTCTATTACTCTATTTATTATTCAGGGTATTATTCTATTACTCTATTCATTATTCAGGGTATTATTCTATTACTCTATTTATTATTCAGGGTATTATTCTATTACTCTATTTATTATTCAGGGTATTATTCTATTACTATATTTATTATTCAGGGTATTATTCTATTACTCTATTCAATATTCAGGGTATTATTCTATTACTCTATTATTTAGTGTATTATTCTATTACTCTATTTATTATTCAGGTTATTATTCTATTACTCTATTCATTATTAAGGGTATTATTCTATTACTCTATTCATTATTAAGGGTATTATTCTATTACTCTATTTATTATTTAGTGTATTATTCTATTACTCTATTTATTATTCAGGGTATTATTCTATTACTCTATTTATTATTCAGGGTATTATTCTATTACTCTATTTATTATTCAGGGTATTATTCTATTACTGTATTTATTATTTAGTGTATTATTCTATTACTCTATTTATTATTCAGGGTATTATTCTATTGCTCTATTTATTATTCAGGGTATTATTCTATTACTCTATTTATTATTCAGTGTATTATTCTATTACTCTATTTATTATTTAGGGTATTATTCTATTACTCTATTTATTATTCAGTGTATTATTCTATTACTCTATTTATTATTCAGGGTATTATTCTATTACTCTATTTATTATTTAGGGTATTATTCTATTACTCTATTTATTATCCAGGGTATTATTCTATTACTCTATTTATTATTCAGGGTATTACTTTATTACTCTATTTATTATTCAGTGTATTATTCTATTACTCTATTTATTATTCAAGGTATTACTTTATTACTCTATTTATTATTCAGGGTATTATTCTATTACTCTATTTATTATTCAGGGTATTATTCTATTACTCTATTTATTATTCAGGGTATTATTCTATTACTCTATTCATTATTTTGGGTATTATTCTATTACTCTATTTATTATTCAGGGTATTATTCTATTACTCTATTCATTATTTAGGGTATTATTCTATTACTCTATTCATTATTCAGTGTATTATTCTATTACTCTATTTATTATTCAGGGTATTACTTCATTACTGTATTTTTTATTCAGGGTATTACTTTATTACTGTATTTATTATTCAGGGTATTATTCTATTACTCTATTCATTATTTAGGGTATTATTCTATTACTCTATTTATTATTCAGGGTATTACTCTATTTATTATTCAGGGTATTATTCTATTACTCTACTTATTATTCAGTGTATTATTTTATTACTCTATTTATTATTCAGTGTATTATTCTATTACTCTATTTATTATTCAGGGTATTATTCTATTACTCTATTTATTATTCAGGGTATTACTCTATTTGTTATTCAGTGTATTACTCTATTACTCTATTTATTATTCAGTGTATTATTCTATTACTCTATTTATTATTCAGGGTATTATTCTATTACTCTATTCATTATTCAGGGTATTATTCTATTACTCTATTTATTATTCAGAGTATTATTCTATTACTCTATTTATTATTCAGAGTATTATTCTATTACTCTATTCATTATTCAGGGTATTATTCTATTACTCTATTTATTATTCAGTGTATTATTCTATTACTCTATTTATTATTCAGGGTATTATTCTATTACTCTATTTATTATTCAGTGTAATATTCTATTACTCTATTTATTATTCAGGGTATTATTCTATTACTCTATTTATTATTCAGTGTATTATTCTATTACTCTATTTATTATTCAGGGTATTATTCTATTACTCTATTTATTATTCAGTGTAATATTCTATTACTCTATTTATTATTCAGGGTATTATTCTATTACTCTATTTATTATTCAGTGTATTATTCTATTACTCTATTTATTATTCAGGGTATTATTCTATTACTCTATTCATTATTCAGGGTATTATTCTATTACTCTATTTATTATTCAGAGTATTATTCTATTACTCTATTTATTATACAGGGTATTATTCTATTACTCTATTTATTATTCAGTGTATTATTCTATTACTCTATTTATTATTCAGTGTAATATTCTATTACTCTATTTATTATTCAGGGTATTATTCTATTACTCTATTTATTATTCAGTGTATTATTCTATTACTCTATTTATTATTCAGGGTATTATTCTATTACTCTATTTATTATTCAGTGTAATATTCTATTACTCTATTTATTATTCAGGGTATTATTCTATTACTCTATTTATTATTCAGTGTATTATTCTATTACTCTATTTATTATTCAGGGTATTATTCTATTACTCTATTCATTATTCAGGGTATTATTCTATTACTCTATTTATTATTCAGAGTATTATTCTATTACTCTATTTATTATACAGGGTATTATTCTATTACTCTATTTATTATTCAGGGTATTATTCTATTACTCTATTTATTATTCAGTGTATTATTCTATTACTCTATTTATTATTCAGGGTATTATTCTATTACTCTATTTATTATTCAGTGTATTATTCTATTACTCTATTTATTATTCAGGGTATTATTCTATTACTCTATTTATTATTCAGTGTAATATTCTATTACTCTATTTATTATTCAGGGTATTATTCTATTACTCTATTTATTATTCAGTGTATTATTCTATTACTCTATTTATTATTCAGGGTATTATTCTATTACTCTATTTATTATTCAGGGTATTATTCTATTACTCTATTTATTATTCAGTGTATTATTCTATTACTCTATTTATTATACAGGGTATTATTCTATTACTCTATTTATTATTCAGTGTATTATTCTATTACTCTATTTATTATTCAGGGTATTATTCTATTACTCTTTATTATTCAGTGTATTATTCTATTACTCTATTTATTATTCAGGGTATTATTCTATTACTCTATTTATTATTCAGAGTATTATTCTATTACTCTATTTATTATTCAGTGTATTATTCTATTACTCTATTTATTATTCAGGGTATTATTCTATTACTCTATTTATTATTCCGTGTATTATTCTATTACTCTATTTATTATTCAGTGTATTATTCTATTACTCTATTTATTATTCAGGGTATTATTCTATTACTCTATTTATTATTCAGGGTATTACTCTATTTATTATTCAGGGTATTACTCTATTTATTATTCAGGGTATTACTCTATTTATTATACAGTGTATTATTCTATTACTCTATTTATTATTCAGAGTATTATTCTATTACTCTATTTATTATTCAGTGTATTATTCTATTACTCTATTTATTATTCAGGGTATTATTCTATTACTCTATTTATTATTCCGTGTATTATTCTATTACTCTATTTATTATTCAGTGTATTATTCTATTACTCTATTTATTATTCAGGGTATTATTCTATTACTCTATTTATTATTCAGGGTATTACTCTATTTATTATTCAGGGTATTACTCTATTTATTATACAGTGTATTATTCTATTACTCTATTTATTATTCAGGGTATTACTCTATTACTCTATTTATTATTCAGTGTATTATTCTATTACTCTATTTATTATTCAGGGTATTACTCTATTTATTATTCAGTGTATTACTCTATTACTCTATTATTCAGGGTATTATTCTATTACTTTATTTATTATTCAGTGTATTATTATATTACTCTATTTATTATTCAGTTTGACTTTTTTAAAAGTTTAAAGATGTTTTGATGTTTGAGCTGAAATTTTTAATTAAATTTTTTATATTATACAAAAACGGCTTTTTTCTTTTTCACTATAAACCAATCAAGTACAACACGGCCGGACATGTCTCTCGCTGTCTCTGTCTCTGTGTCTCTCTGTATCTCGCTCTCTGTCTCTGTCTCTGTGTCTCTCTGTATCTCTCTCTCTGTCTCTCTCTCTCTCTCTGTGTCTCTCTGTATATCTCTCTCTCTCTGTCTCTGTCTCTGTGTCTCTCTGTATCTCTCTCCCTCTCTCTGTCTCTGTGTCTCTCTGTATCTCTTTCTCTCTCTCTGTCTCTGTTTCTCTCTGTATGCCTCTCTCTCTCTGTCTCTCTGTATCTTTCTCTGTCTCTGTGTCTCTCTGTATCTCTCTCTCTCTCTCTCTCTCTCTCTCTCTGTGTCTCTCTGTATCTCTCTCTCTCTGTGTCTCTGTGTCTCTCTGTATCTCTCTCTCCCTCTCTCTGTCTCTGTGTCTCTCTGTATCTCTTCTCTCTCTCTGTGTCTCTCTGTATCTCTCTCTCTCTCTCTGTCTCTGTGTCTCTCTGTATTTCTCTCTCCCTCTCTCTGTCTCTGTGTTTCTCTGTATTTCTCTCTCCCTCTCTCTGTCTCTGTGTCTCTCTGTATCTCTCTGTCTCACTCTCTGTGTCTCTGTATCTCTCTCTCTCTGTCTCTGTGTCTCTGTGTATCTCTCTCTTCCTCTCTCTGTCTCTGTGTCTCTCTGTGTCTCTCTCTCTCTGTGTCTCTCTGTATTTCTCTCTCTCTATCTCTGTCTCTCTGTATCTCTCTCTCCCTCTCTGTCTCTGTGTCTCTCTGTATCTCTCTCTGTCTCGATGTCTCTCTGTATCTCTCTCTCTGTATCTGTGTCTCTCTCTGTCTCTGTGTCTCTCTGTATCTCTCTCCCTCTCTCTGTCTCTGTCTCTCTGTATCTCTCCTTCTCTCTGTATCTCTATCTGTCTCTGTGTCTCTCTCTCTGTTTCTGTGTCTCTATGTATCTCTTTCTGTCTCTCTCTGTCTATGTGTCTATCTGTATGGCAGAGACTGAGTATGGTAGATCGAGTATGGTAGACTGAGTTTGGTAGACTGAGTATGGTAGAGACTGAGTATGGTAGACTGAGTATGGTAGAGACTGAGTATGGTAGATCGAGTATGGTAGAGGCTGAGTATGGTAGAGACTGAGTATGGCAGAGACGGAGTATGGTAGAGACAAAGTATGGTAGAGGCTGAGTATAGTAGACTGAGTATTGTAGAGACGGAGTATGGTAGATCGAGTATGGTAGAGACTGAGTATGGTAGAGACTGAGTATGGTAGAGGCTGAGTACGGTAGAGGCTGAGTATGGTAGACTGAGTATTGTAGAGACGGAGTATGGTAGATCGAGTATGGTAGAGACTGAGTATGGTAGAGACTGAGTATGGTAGAGACTGAGTATGGTAGAGGCTGAGTATGGTAGAGGCTGAGTATGGTAGACTTCGTTTGGTAGAGGCTGAGTATGGTAGAGACAAAGTATGGTAGAGGCTGAGTATGGTAGACTGAGTATTGTAGAGGCTGAGTACGGTAAACTGAGTATGGTAGACTGAGTTTGGTAGAGACGGAGTATGGTAGATCGAGTATGGTAGAGGCTGAGTATGGTAGAGACGGAGTATGGTAGAGGCTGAGTATGGTAGAGACTAAGTATGGTAGAGGCTGAGTATGATAGAGAGAGAGAACGGTAGAGACTAAGTATGGTAGAGAAAGAGTATGATAAAGACTTAGTATGGTAGGCTAAGTATAGTAGAGGCTGAGTATGGTGGACTGAGTATGGGAGACTGAGTATGGTAGAGGCTGAGTATGGTAGAGATGGAGTATGGCAGAGACGGAGTATGATAGAGAAGGAGTATGATTGAGACGGAGTATGATAGAGACGGAGTATGATAGAGACTGAGTATGGCAGAGACTGAGTATGATAGAGAATGAGTATGGTAGAGACTTCATGATAGAGATGGACTATGGTAGAGACTGAGTATGGTAGAGACTGAGTATGGTAGAGACTAAGTATGATAGAGACTGACTATGGTAGAGACAGAGTATAGTAGACTGAGTATCATAGAGACTGAGTATGGTAGACTGTATATGGTAGACTGAGTATGGTAGAGACGGAGTATGGTAGACTGAATATGATAGAGACTGACTATGGTAGAGACGGAGTATGGTAGACTGAATATAGTAGAGGCTAAGTATGGTAGAGATAGATTATGGTAGAGGCTGAGTATGTCAGAGACAGAGTATGGTAGAGGCTGAGTATGGCAGAGACTCTATGGTAGAGATTGAGTATGGTAGACTGAGTATGGTAGAGACTGAGTAGCGCAGAGACTGAGTATGGTAGAGGCTGAGTATGGTAGAGACTTTTTGTACAGTCTGAGTATTAAAGACACTATGGCAGAGACTGAGTATGGTAGACTAAGTATGATAGTGACTGAGTATGGTAGAGACTCTATGGTAGAGACTGAGTATGGTAGACTAAGTATGATAGTGACTGAGTATGGTAGAGACTCTATGGTAGAGACTGAGTATGGTAGAGACTATGGCAGAGACTGAGTATGGTAGACTAAGTATAAAAGAGACAGAGTATGGTAGAGGGTGAATATGGAAGACTGAGTATAATAGAGACTGAGTATGGTAGGCTGAGTATGGTAGAGGCTGTGTATGGTAGACTGAGTATTATAGAGACTGAGTATGATAAAAACTAAGTATGGCAGAGACAGAGTATTGTAGACTGAGTACGATAGAGACTGACTATGGTAGAGACGGAATATGGTAGAGACAGAGTATAGTAGACTGAGTATGGTAGAGACTTAGTATGGTAGAGGCTGAGTATGGTAGACTGAGTATGGTAAAGGCTGTGTATGGTAGACTGAGTATAATAGAGACTGAGTATGGTAGGCTGAGTATGGTAGAGGCTGTGTATGGTAGACTGAGTATTATAGAGACTGAGTATGATAAAAACTGAGTATGGCAGAGACTGAGTATGGTAGAGGCTGAGTATGGTAGACTGAGTATGGTGAAGATCGAGTATGGTAGACTGAGTATGGTTGACTGAGTATGGTGACGATCGAGTATGGTAGACTGAGTATGGTAGGCAGTATGGTGACGATCGAGTATGGTAGACTGAGTATGGTTGACTGAGTATGGTGACGATCGAGTATGGTAGACTGAGTATGGTAGACTGAGTATGGTGAAGATCGAGTATGGTTGACTGAGTATGGTGACGATCGAGTATGGTAGACTGAGTATGGTAGACTGAGTATGGTGACGATCGAGTATGGTAGACTGAGTATGGTAGGCAGTATGGTGACGATCGAGTATGGTAGACTGAGTATGGTGAAGACTGAGTATGGTGAAGATCGAGTATGGTAGACTGAGTATGGTAGGCAGTATGGTGACGATCGAGTATGGTAGACTGAGTATGGTTGACTGAGTATGGTGACGATCGAGTATGGTAGACTGAGTATGGTAGACTGAGTATGGTGAAGATCGAGTATGGTTGACTGAGTATGGTGAAGATCGAGTATGGTTGACTGAGTATGGTAGACTGAGTATGGTGACGATCGAGTATGGTAGACTGAGTATGGTAGACTGAGTAAGGTAGACTGAGTATGGTGACGATCGAGTATGGTAGACTGAGTAAATATAAATTAGTGTAAATTAAACAGTGATGATCTGAGAGTCTCATATAGATCCACATTTCATTCAAGCTACATAAAACACTTATCAGTTGCTGAAACTCACACTCATGTAGAATTTAATAATAATAATAATAATAATAATAATAATAATAATAATAATTATTATTATTATTATTATTATTATTATTATTATTATTATTATTGTTATTAAGCTGTCAAATCACTTTAATTAGTTTGAGTTTTTTGGTCTGTATGTGTCAAAGAGGCCAGAATCAGTTTCATATACATTTAAGAGTTAAACAGTTATTAATTATTGTTTATATTAATGATTGTTTATTTAAATAATTGTTTATATTATTGATTGTTTATTTTAATAATAGTTTATATTAATTATTGTTTATATTAATGATTGTTTATATTGTTTATTGTAATTATTGTTAATTTTAATGAGAGTTCACATTAATGATTGTTTATATTAATGATTGTTTATATTAATGATTGTTTATATTGTTTATGGTAATGATTGTTTATATTAATAATTGTTTATTTTAATGATTGTTTTTAAATGTTTTATTATTATTAATTGTTTATATTAATGATTGTTTATTTTAATGTTTGTTTATATTAATGATAGTTTATTTGAATAATTGTTTATATTAATGATTGTTTATATTGTTTATGGTAATGATTGTTTATATTAATGATTGTTTATATTAAGGATTGTTTATATTGTTTATGGTAATGATTGTTTATATTAATGATTGTTTATATTAAGGATTGTTTATAGTGTTTATATTAATGATTGTTTATATTGTTTATGGTAATGATTGTTTATATTAATGATTGTTTATATTGTTTATATTAATGATTGTTTATATTGTTTATGGTAATGATTGTTTATGGTAATGATTGTTTATATTAATGATTGTTTATATTGTTTATATGTTATATGTGTGTATATGTGTATGTTTGTGTGTGTGTGTCTATGTGTGTGTGTGTGTGTGTGTGTGTGTGTGTGTGTGTGTGTGTTGGGACACTAAACAGATTGTGAATAAAAACTGAATGCTATGATGAGGAGGAGCCAACATTAATAATTTATTCAGAATAGAACAGATCACAGATCAGAAGTTTAAACTGAGAGAATGAATCATATGTTGTTTCAAAATTTCATGGCGTCAACAAATCCCAAAAAAGTTGGACAAGGCCATTTTTACGCCTGTGTGACTTCTTCCCTTCTTCTTCCAACACTCCAGTCAAGTGGGCTTTATTGTCATTTCAACTACATACAGAGTACACAGTGAACCGAAACAACGTTCCTCCAGGACCATGGTGCACCATAGACAGTGCAAGACAACACAACACAGTACAGACCACACAGTACAGACAACACAACACAGTACAGACAACACAACACAGTACAGACACAACACAGTACAGACACAACACAACACAGTACAGACACAACACAGTACAGACAGAACACAACACAGTACAGACCCAACACAACACAGTACAGACAACACAACACAACAACACAACACAACACAGTACAGACAGAACACAACACAGGACAGACAACACAACACAGTACAGACACAACACAACACAGTACAGACACAACACAACACAGTACAGACAACACAACACAACAACACAACACAGTACAGACAGGACACAACACAGTACAGACAACACAACACAGTACAGACAGGACACGACACAGGACAGACAACACAACACAGTACAGACAACACAACACAGTACAGACCCAACACAACACAGTACAGACAACACAACACAGTACAAACAACACAACACAACAACACAACACAACACAGTACAGACAGAACACAACACAGGACAGACAACACAACACAGTACAGACACAACACAACACAGTACAGACACAACACAACACAGTACAGACAACACAACACAACAACACAACACAGTACAGACAGGACACAACACAGTACAGACAACACAACACAGTACAGACAGGACACGACACAGGACAGACAACACAACACAGTACAGACAACACAACACAGTACAGACCCAACACAACACAGTACAGACAACACAACACAACAACACAACACAACACAACACAGTACAGACAGGACACAACACAGTACAGACACAACACAACACAGTACAGACAGGACACAACACAGTACAGACAGGACACAACACAGTACAGACAACACAACACAGTACAGACAACACAACACAGTACAGACAGGACACAACACAGTACAGACACAACACAACACAGTACAGACAACACAACACAGTACAGACACAACACAACACAGTACAGACAACACAACACAGTACAGACAGGACACAACACAGTACAGACAGAACACAGTACAGACAGGACACAACACAGTACAGACACAACACAACACAGTACAGACACAACACAACACAGTACAGACAACACAACACAGTACAGACACAACACAACACAGTACAGACAACACAACACAGTACAGACAGAACACAACACAGTACAGACAGGACACAACACAGTACAGACAACACAACACAGTACAGACAACACAACACAGTACAGACACAACACAACACAGTACAGACACAACACAACACAGTACAGACAACACAACACAGTACAGACAACACAACACAGTACAGACACAACACAACACAGTACAGACACAACACAACACAGTACAGACAGGACACAACACAGTACAGACAACACACAACACAGTACAGACAACACAACACAGTACAGACACAACACAACACAGTACAGACAACACAACACAGTACAGACAACACAACACAGTACAGACAACACACAACACAGTACAGACAAACACAACACAGTACAGACAACACAACACAGTACAGACAAACACAACACAGTACAGACAGAACACAACACAGTACAGACAACACAACACAGTACAGACACAACACACAACACAGTACAGACAAACACAACACAGTACAGACAACACAACACAGTACACGACACCCAGTACAGGACAACACAACACAGTACAGACACAACACAACACAGTACAGACAGAACACAACACAGTACAGACACAACACAACACAGTACAGACACAACACAACACAGTACAGACAACAAAACACAGACAACACAACACAGTACAGACAACACAACACAGTACAGACAGAACACAACACAGTACAGACAACACAACACAGTACAGACACAACACAACACAGTACAGACAGAACACAACACAGTACAGACAGACACAACACAGTACAGACACTCAACACAGTACAGACAGACACAACACAGTACAGACAACACAACACAGTACAGACCAACACAAACACAGTACAGACAACACAACACAGTACAGACAACACAACACGAGTACAGACAGAACACAACACAGTACAGACACAACACAACACAGTACAGACAGAACCACAACACAGTACAGACAGAACACAACACAGTACAGACAACACAAAACACTGTACAGACAAAGCACAACACAGTACAGACACAACACAACACAGTACAGACAAAACACAACCAGTACAGACAGGACACAACACAGTACAGACAAACACAAACACAGTACAGACACACACAACACGTACAGACAGACACAACCACCAGTACAGACAGAACACAACACAGTACAGACAGACACAACACAGTACAGACAACACAACACAGTACAGACAACACAACACAGTACAGACAGGAAACAACACAGTACAGACACAACACAACACAGTAAAGACAGAACACAACACAGTACAGACAGGACACAACACAGTACAGACAACACAACACAGTACAGACAACACAACACAGTACAGACACAACACAACACAGTACAGACAACACAACACAGTACAGACAACACAACACAGTACAGACACAACACAACACAGTACAGACAAAACACAACACAGTACAGACAACACAACACAGTACAGACAGAACACAACACAGTACAGTACAGACAACACAACACAGTACAGACAACACAACACAGTACAGACAACACACAACACAGTACAGACAACAAAACACAGACAACACAACACAGTACAGACAACACAACACAGTACAGACAGAACACAACACAGTACAGACAGAACACAACACAGTACAGACACAACACAACACAGTACAGACAGAACACAACACAGTACAGACAACACAACACAGTACAGACAACACAACACAGTACAGACAAACACAACACAGTACAGACAACACAACACAGTACAGACAACACAACACAGTACAGACAGAACACAACACAGTACAGACACAACACAACACAGTACAGACAGAACACAACACAGTACAGACACAACACAACACAGTACAGACACAAACAACACAGTACAGACAGAACACCACAGTACAACAACACAACACAGTACAGACACAACACAACACAGTACAGACAACAAAACACAGACAACACAACACAGTACAGACAACACAACACAGTACAGACAGAACACAACACAGTACAGACAACACAACACAGTACAGACAGGACACAACACAGTACAGACAGAACACAACACAGTACAGACAGGACACAACACAGTACAGACTACACAACACAGTACAGACACAACACAACACAGTACAGACAGAACACAACACAGTACAGACAGGACACAACACAGTACAGACAACACAACACAGTACAGACACAACACAGTACAGACAACACAACACAGTACAGACAGAACACAACACAGTACAGACAGAACACAACACAGTACAGACACACAACACAGTACAACACAGTACGAAACAGTACAGACAGGACACAACACAGTACAGACACAACACAACACAGTACAGACACAACACAACACAGTACAGACAGAACACAACACAGTACAGACAGAACACAACACAGTACAGACAACACAACACAGTACAGACAGAACACAACACAGTACAGACAACACAACACAGTACAGACAGAACACAACACAGTACAGACACAACACAACACAGTACAGACAGAACACAACACAGTACAGACAGGACACAACACAGTACAGACACAACACAACACAGTACAGACAGGACACAACACAGTACAGACAATACAACACAGTACAGACAACACAACACAGTACAGACACAACACAGTACAGACAACACAGTACAGACAGAACACAACACAGTACAGACAACACAACACAGTACAGACAGAACACAACACAGTACAGACAGAACACAACACAGTACAGACAACACAACACAGTACAGACAACACAACACAGTACAGACACAACACAACACAGTACATACAACACAACACAGTACAGTGAGTTATTAGTGCAATGATTTGTGCAAAAATGCTTCCTTTTTTTATCTGGGGTAAATGGTTGGAGAGAGAGAGAGAGAGAGAGAGAGAGAGAGAGTAGTGAGAGAGAGAGAGTAGAGATAGAGAGAGAGATACAGAGAGAGAGAGAGTAGAGAGAGAGAGAGAGAGAGAGAGAGAGAGAGAGCAGAGAGAGAGAGTAGTGAGAGAGAGAGAGTAGAGATAAAGAGAGAGATACAGAGAGAGAGAGAGAGAGTAGAGAGATACAGAGAGAGAGAGAGAGAGAGAGAGAGAGAGAGAGAGAGTAGAGAGATACAGAGAGAGAGACAGAGAGAGAGAGAGAGAGAGAGAGACAGAGAGAGAGAGAGAGAGAGAGTAGAGAGAGACAGAGAGAGAGAGAGAGAGAGAAACAGAGAGAGAGAGAGAGAGAGAGAGAGTAGAGAGAGACAGAGAGAGAGGGTGAGAGAGAGAGAGAGTACATGTACCAGAAAGATATCAGTTCAGATGTTGAGTTGTGTTGAGAAGTTTTGGGGGAAGAAGCTGTTGGTCGTGTTGGACCGGACGCTGCGGTACCTTCTTCCTGATGGCAGGAGGGAGAACAGTCTGTGTGAAGGGTGGGTGGGGTCATACACAATGCTGGTTGCTTTGCGGATGCAGCGGGTGGAGTAAATGTCCAAGACGGAGGGGAGAGAGACTCCGATGATCCTCTCAGCTGTCCTCACAATGCGTTGGAGGGACTTGCGGTCAGAGGCTGTGCAGGGTCCCAAACCAGGCAGTGATGCAGCTGCTTAGGATGCTCATTATGGTTCCCCTATAGAAGAGGGTGAGGATGGGTGGAGGGAGACGGGCCTTTCTCAGCTTCCGGAGGAAGTAGAGACGCTGCTGGGCTTTCTTGGCTGTAGAGCTGGTGTTCAGGGACCAGGTGAGGTTCTCCGCTAGGTGGACACCAAGGAACTTGGTGCTCTTAACGATCTCCACAGAGGAGCCGTTGATGTTAAGCGGAGAGTGGTCCGGTCTTGATTTCCTGAAGTCAACAACCATTTCCTTGGTCTTCTCTACATTCCAGTGAAGGTTGTTGACTGTACACCAGTCTGTCAGCTGCTGTACCTCCTCCCTGTATGCTGACTCGTCTCCTTTGCTGATGAGACCCAGCACAGTTGTATCATCGGCGAACTTTATGATGCTGTTAGAAGTGTGTTTCACAACACAGTCATGAGTCAGCAGGGTGAACAGAGGACTCAGTACACTGCCCTGGGGTGCCCCAGTGTTCATGGTGATGGTGCTTGAGCTGCTGTTCCTGAACAGGACTAACTGGGGCCTCCTTTTCAGGAAGTCCAGGATCCAGTTGCACAGGGGGGTGTTGAGGCCCAGCAGGCTTAACTTCCTGGTGAGATTCTGTGGGATGATGGTGTTGAATACTGAACTGAAGTCTATGAACAGCATTCTGACGTAGGTGTCCTTCTTCTCCAGGTGGGTAAGGGAGAGATGAAGGGTGGTGGTGATGGCATCGTCCGTGGAGCGGTTGGGTTGATATGCAAATTGCAGGGGGTCCAATGAAGAGGGCAGTTGAGTCTTGATGTTCCTCATGACTAGCCTCTCGAAGCACTTCATGATGATGGGCGTGAGAGCTATGGGACGGTAGTCATTGAGGCAGGACACCGTGGACTTCTTTGGCACGGGGACGATGGTGGTGGTCTTGAGGCACGTTGGGACAGTGGAGCTGCGCAGGGAGACGTTGAAGATGTCCGTGAGAACATCTGTCAACTGGTCTGCACACTCTCTGAGCACTCTGCCAGGGATGTTGTCTGGTCCTGCAGCTTTCCGTGGGTTGACTCTGCGCAGAGTTTTCCTCACGTCCACTGCAGTCAGGCACAGCGCCTGCTCGTCTGGCTTGGGTGTGATCTTGGGTGTGATCTTGGGTGTGATCTTGGGTGTGATCTTGGGTGTGATCCTGCTCACCAACGTGTTGTTCTGAGCCTCAAACCGTGCATAAAAGTCGTTCAGGGCATCGGGGAGGAAGGCATCACTGTCACAGGACGGTGGCATTGTCCTGTAGTGTGTGATTTCCTGGATGCCCTGCCACATGCGCCGTGTGTCTCCCGTGTTCTTGAAGTGGTTGTGGATTCTCTGGGCGTGAGCGCGCTTTGCCTCTCGGATGGCTCGTGACAATTTGGCTCTTGCTTTCCTTAGAGCCGCCTTGTCACCCGCTCTGAAGGCCGAGTCGCGGGTCCTCAGTAGCGCACGCACCTCAGGAGTCATCCACAGCTTCTGGTTTGGGCGTATGGTGATGGTCTTGGAGACAGTGACATCATCAATACACTTGCTGATGTAGCCAGTGACTGATGCTGTGTACTCCTCCAAGTTAACAGAGTGGCCTTCAGTCGCAGCCTCCCTGAACACGTCCCATGCAGTGCACTCAAAACAGTCCTGAAGGGCAGAGATGCTCCTGCTGGCCAGGTTTTCAGCTGCTTCTGAACTGGTCTGGAGCGTCTGATGAGGGGTGTGTAAGCTGGAGTCAGATACACAGACATGTGGTCCGAGAACGCGAGGTGGGGGCGGGGTTCCGCCCGGTACGCGCTGGGTATGTTTGTGTAAACAAGGTCCAACGCGTTCGCTCCTCTCGTGACAAAGTCCACATGCTGATGGAATTTAGGGAGGACTGACTGGAGATTAGCGTGGTTGAAATGAACAGTGCGTCTGGATGTCTGGTCTGCAGATCACTGACCCCCCCGTGCAGCTCCCACAGTGCTTCCTTAGCATTAGCATTAGCGCTAGCGCTAGGCGGTATGTACACAACAGACATCTGGGGACAGAGGAGACCAGTTTCAGTTTAGAAATAGGAATGCTCTCCCAGTCATGTCTAATACAGACCTCTAACTGTTCAATCGTCTCGGGTCTTCTCTGTCCCACCTTCCTCTTTAT
>JAJQXZ010000067.1:37500-44110 GCA_021613375.1 Megaleporinus macrocephalus | reverse complement strand
ATAGTACTGTACTGTATTTTATAGTACTGTACTGTATTATATAGTACTGTACTATACTCTATTATATAGTACTGTACTGTACTGTATTATATAGTACTGTTCTGTGCTCTATTATATAGTACCGTACTGTACTCTATTATATAGTACCGTACTGTACTGTATTATATAGTACTGTACTGTATTTTATAGTACTGTACTGTATTATATAGTAGTGTACTATACTCTATTATATAGTACTGTACTGTACTGTATTATATAGTACTGTACTGTATTATATAGTACTGTACTGTACTGTATTATGTAGTACTGTCCTGTATTGTACTGTATTATATAGTACTGTACTGTATTATATAGTACTGTACTGTACTGTATTATATAGTACCGTACTGTACTCTATTATATAGTACTGTACTGTACTGTATTATGTAGTACTGTCCTGTATTGTACTGTGTTATATAGTACTGTACTATACTCCATTATATAGTACTGTACTGTACTGTATTATATAGTACTGTACTGTACTGTATTATATAGTACTGTACTATACTCTATTATATAGTACGGTACTGTACAGTATTATATTGTACTGTACTGTATTGTACTGTCTTGTACTGTATTGTGTTGTACTGTGTTGTATTGTGTTGTATTGTACTGTGTTGTGTTGTATTGTATTGTATTGTGTTGTATTGTACTGTGTTGTACTGTGTTGTGTTGTATTGTTCTGTATTGTGTTGTATTGTACTGTGTTGTACTGTGTTGTTTTGTACTGTATTGTATTGCACTGTATTGTGTTGTATTGTACTGTGTTGTACTGTGTTGTGTTGTATTGTTCTGTATTGTGTTGTATTGTACTGTGTTGTACTGTGTTGTTTTGTACTGTATTGTGTTGTATTGTGTTTTATTGTACTGTATTGTGTTGTGTTGTATTGTATTGTATTGTGTTGTACTGTGTTGTATTGTACTGTGTTGTGTTGTAATGTATTGTATTGTGTTGTATTGTACTGTGTTGTACTGTGTTGTGTTGTATTGTGTTGTATTGTACTGTATTGTGTTGTATTGTACTGTATTGTACTGTGTTGTTTTGTACTGTATTGTGTTGTTTTGTGTTTTATTGTACTGTATTGTGTTGTATTGTGTTGTATTGTACTGTATTGCGTTGTATTGTACTGTGTTGTACTGTGTTGTGTTGTATTGTGTTGTATTGTACTGTATTGTGTTGTATTGTACTGTGTTGTACTGTGTTGTGTTGTATTGTTCTGTATTGTGTTGTATTGTACTGTGTTGTACTGTGTTGTTTTGTACTGTATTGTATTGCACTGTATTGTGTTGTATTGTACTGTGTTGTACTGTGTTGTGTTGTATTGTTCTGTATTGTGTTGTATTGTACTGTGTTGTACTGTGTTGTTTTGTACTGTATTGTATTGCACTGTATTGTGTTGTATTGTACTGTGTTGTACTGTGTTGTGTTGTATTGTTCTGTATTGTGTTGTATTGTACTGTGTTGTACTGTGTTGTTTTGTATTGTATTGTATTGCACTGTATTGTGTTGTATTGTGTTGTACTGTACTGTGATGTGTTGTATTGTGTTGTATTGTACTGTTTTGTGTTGTATTGTACTGTGTTGTGTTGTGTTGTATTGTACTGTATTGTGTTGTATTGTACTGTATCGTGTTGTATTGTACTGTGTTGTGTTGTACTGTGTTGTTTTGTACTGTATTGTATTGTATTGTATTGTACTGTATTGTGTTGTATTGTACTGTATTGTACTGTGTTGTGTTGTATTGTACTGTGTTGTACTGTGTTGTGTTGTATTGTGTTGTATTGTGTTGTATTGTACTGTACTGTATTGTGTTGTATTGTACTGTATTGTACTGTGTTGTTTTGTACTGTATTGTGTTGTTTTGTGTTTTATTGTACTGTATTGTGTTGTATTGTGTTGTATTGTACTGTATTGTGTTGTATTGTACTGTGTTGTACTGTGTTGTGTTGTATTGTGTTGTATTGTACTGTATTGTGTTGTATTGTACTGTGTTGTACTGTGTTGTGTTGTATTGTTCTGTATTGTGTTGTATTGTACTGTGTTGTACTGTGTTGTTTTGTACTGTATTGTGTTGTATTGTGTTTTATTGTACTGTATTGTGTTGTATTGTGTTGTATTGTACTGTATTGTGTTGTATTGTACTGTGTTGTACTGTGTTGTTTTGCACTGGATTGTATTGTACTGTATTGTGTTGTATTGTGTTGTACTGTACTGTGTTGTGTTGTATTGTGTTGTATTGTACTGTATTGTGTTGTATTGTACTGTGTTGTGTTGTGTTGTATTGTACTGTATTGTGTTGTATTGTACTGTATCGTGTTGTATTGTACTGTGTTGTGTTGTATTGTGTTGTATTGTACTGTATTGTGTTGTATTGTGTTGTAATGTGTTGTATTGTACTGTATTGTGTTGTGTTGTGTTGTATTGTATTGTGTTGTGTTGTATTGTGTTGTGTTGTATTGTGTTGTATTGTACTGTATTGTGTTGTATTGTATTGTGTTGTGTTGTGTTGTATTGTATTGTACTGTATTGTGTTGTGTTGTACTGTGTTGTGTTGTGTTGTGTTGTATTGTGTTGTGTTGTATTGTATTCTGTTGTGTTGTATTGTACTGTATTGTGTTGTACTGTATTGTGTTGTATTGTACTGTATTGTGTTGTGTTATATTGTGTTGTGTTGTGTTGTGTTGTGTTGTGTTGTGTTGTGTTGTGTTGTATTGTATTGTACTGTATTGTGTTGTGTTGTATTGTGTTGTGTTGTATTGTATTCATTTGTGTTGTATTGTACTGTATTGTGTTGTACTGTATTGTGTTGTATTGTACTGTATTGTGTTGTGTTATATTGTGTTGTGTTGTGTTGTGTTGTATTGTATTGTACTGTATTGTGTTGTGTTGTATTGTATTGTGTTGTATTGTATTGTGTTGTATTGTGTTGTGTTGTGTTGTATTGTGTTGTGTTGTGTTGTGTTGTGTTTTGTTGTGTTGAGTTGTATTGTATTGTATTGTGTTGTATTGTGTTGTGTTGTATTGTATTGTATTGCACTGTATTGTATTGTGTTGTGTTGTGTTGTACTGTATTGTGTTGTATTGTACTGTATTGTGTTGTGTTGTATTGTATTGTATTGTGTTGTGTTGTGTTGTGTTGTATTGTACTGTATTGTGTTGTGTTGTATTGTATTGTGTTGTGTTGTGTTGTGTTGTATTGTACTGTATTGTGTTGTATTGTATTGTATTGTGTTGTGTTGTGTTGTGTTGTGTTGTATTGTACTGTATTGTGTTGTGTTGTACTGTGTTGTGTTGTGTTGTGTTGTATTGTGTTGTGTTGTATTGTATTCTGTTGTGTTGTATTGTACTGTATTGTGTTGTACTGTATTGTGTTGTATTGTACTGTATTGTGTTGTGTTATATTGTGTTGTGTTGTGTTGTGTTGTATTGTATTGTACTGTATTGTGTTGTGTTGTATTGTGTTGTGTTGTATTGTATTCATTTGTGTTGTATTGTACTGTATTGTGTTGTACTGTATTGTGTTGTATTGTACTGTATTGTGTTGTGTTATATTGTGTTGTGTTGTGTTGTGTTGTATTGTATTGTACTGTATTGTGTTGTGTTGTATTGTATTGTGTTGTATTGTATTGTGTTGTATTGTGTTGTGTTGTGTTGTATTGTGTTGTGTTGTGTTGTGTTGTGTTTTGTTGTGTTGAGTTGTATTGTATTGTATTGTGTTGTATTGTGTTGTGTTGTATTGTATTGTATTGCACTGTATTGTATTGTGTTGTGTTGTGTTGTACTGTATTGTGTTGTATTGTACTGTATTGTGTTGTGTTGTATTGTATTGTGTTGTGTTGTGTTGTGTTGTGTTGTATTGTACTGTATTGTGTTGTGTTGTATTGTATTGTGTTGTGTTGTGTTGTGTTGTGTTGTGTTGTATTGTACTGTATTGTGTTGTATTGTATTGTATTGTGTTGTGTTGTGTTGTGTTGTATTGTACTGTTTTGTGTTGTATTGTGTTATATTGTACTGTATTGTGTTGTGTTGCATTGTGTTGTGTTGTGTTGTATTGTACTGTATTGTGTTGTATTGTATTGTGTTGTGTTGTGTTATATTGTATTGTACTGTATTGTGTTGTATTGTATTGTATTGTATTGTGTTGTGTTGTATTGTATTGTATTGTATTGTATTGTATTGTATTGTGTTGTGTTGTGTTGTATTGTGTTGTATTGTACTGTATTGTGTTGTGTTGTATTGTATTGTGTTGTATTGTATTGTGTTGTATTGTGTTGTGTTGTGTTGTGTTGTGTTGTATTGTGTTGTGTTGTGTTGTGTTGTGTTGTGTTGTGTTTTGTTGTGTTGTGTTGTGTTGTATTGTATTGTGTTGTGTTGTATTGTGTTGTGTTGTATTGTATTGTATTGCACTGTATTGTATTGTGTTGTGTTGTGTTGTACTGTATTGTGTTGTATTGTACTGTATTGTGTTGTGTTGTACTGTATTGTGTTGTGTTGTGTTGTGTTGTGTTGTGTTGTGTTGTATTGTACTGTATTGTGTTGTATTGTATTGTATTGTATTGTGTTGTGTTGTGTTGTGTTGTATTGTACTGTATTGTGTTGTATTGTGTTATATTGTACTGTATTGTGTTGTGTTGCATTGTGTTGTGTTGTGTTGTATTGTATTGTGTTGTGTTGTGTTATATTGTATTGTACTGTATTGTGTTGTATTGTATTGTGTTGTGTTGTGTTGTATTGTATTGTATTGTATTGTATTGTATTGTGTTGTGTTGTATTGTGTTGTAATGTGTTGTATTGTACTGTATTGTGTTGTGTTGTATTGTACTGTATTGTGTTGTACTGTATTGTGTTGTATTGTGTTGTATTGTACTGTATTGTGTTGTATTGTACTGTATTGTGTTGTGTTTTGTTGTGTTGTGTTGTGTTGTATTGTACTGTGTTGCGTTGTGTTGAGTTGTGTTGTATTGCATTGTGTTGTATTGTGTTGTATTGTACTGTGTTGTGTTGTGTTGTGTTGTATTGTACTGTGTTGCGTTGTGTTGAGTTGTGTTGTATTGCATTGTGTTGTATTGTGTTGTATTGTACTGTGTTGTGTTGTGTTGTGTTGTATTGTACTGTGTTGCGTTGTGTTGAGTTGTGTTGTATTGCATTGTGTTGTATTGTGTTGTATTGTATTGCACTGTATTGTATTGTGTTGTGTTGTGTTGTGTTGTACTGTATTGTGTTGTATTGTACTGTATTGTGTTGTGTTGTATTGTATTGTGTTGTGTTGTGTTGTGTTGTGTTGTATTGTACTGTATTGTGTTGTATTGTATTGTATTGTGTTTGTTGTGTTGTATTGTACTGTATTGTGTTGTATTGTGTTATATTGTACTGTATTGTGTTGTGTTGCATTGTGTTGTGTTGTGTTGTATTGTACTGTATTGTGTTGTATTGTATTGTGTTGTGTTGTGTTATATTGTATTGTACTGTATTGTGTTGTATTGTATTGTATTGTATTGTGTTGTGTTGTGTTGTATTGTATTGTATTGTATTGTGTTGTGTTGTATTGTGTTGTAATGTGTTGTATTGTACTGTATTGTGTTGTGTTGTATTGTACTGTATTGTGTTGTACTGTATTGTGTTGTATTGTGTTGTATTGTACTGTATTGTGTTGTATTGTACTGTGTTGTGTTGTATTGTACTGTATTGTGTTGTGTTTTGTTGTGTTGTGTTGTGTTGTATTGTACTGTGTTGCGTTGTGTTGAGTTGTGTTGTATTGCATTGTATTGTATTGTGTTGTGTTGTATTGTGTTGTGTTGTATTGTGTTGTATTGTGTTGTATTGTATTGTGTTGTGTTGTATTGTGTTGTGTTGTATTGTGTTGTATTGTATTGTGTTGTGTTGTAATGGCCGGTGTCTAAAACAGACTCACCCATCCGTACAGATGACAGGACAGAGGGCTGGCTGAGGGCAGAAGGCGGCACAGTAACCACGGTAACTAGCAGGAAGTGGAAGCGAATCGACAGCAGCAGCAGCGCTGGCAGTTCCGGCATCTTCTACTGCTCCTCATGGAGATGCCGTCTGCTGCCTATAGCACCCCCTGCAGGACGGAGTCATGTTAGCATCATAAGGGCTACATACCTGCACTGTATTTAGGTCTAATCTCACACCACATTCTGCATTTCTCACGTGTTCAGGTCTAATCTCACACCACATTCTGCATTTCTCACGTGTTCAGGTCTAATCTCACACCACATTCTGCATTTCTCACGTGTTCAGGTCTAATCTCACACCACATTCTGCATTTCTCACTACAATCACTACAGGTCCAGAAGTGACAGGTCCAGAAGTGACAGGTCCAGAAGTGGGCGTCGCCGGTTAGAGATACAGTACTGTTAACTGAACGAGGTCACGCGCCCATAGTGACCTTTGACCTGAAACAGCAGCTCAGGGAAATCACGGTGACGCATATTTACATCAGCTGCTGTTACTACGGCGACCTCGCGAGCGGCCGAGATCTCCTGGTCCCGCGGGAGGAGCGCTGTGAATGTGTAGGGAGCGTCTCTCATGAGCGCGAGTGGGAGGGAGCGG
>JAJQXZ010000067.1:25000-32500 GCA_021613375.1 Megaleporinus macrocephalus | reverse complement strand
ATATAGAACGATACAGGACTATATAGAACGATACAGGATGATACAGGACTATACAGGACGATACAGGACTAAACAGGACTATACAGGACTATATAGAACGATACAGGACGATATACAACGATATAGAATGATACAGGACTATATAGAACGATACAGGATGATACAGGACTATACAGGACGATACAGGAATATACAGGACTATACAGGACGATACAGGACTATATAGAACATTACAGGACTATATAGAACGATACAGGACTATACAGGACTATATAGGACGATATAGAATGATACAGGACTATATAGAACGATACAGGACTATATAGGACGATACAGGACGATGCAGGACGATGCAGGACTATACAGAACGATACAGGACTATACAGAACGATGCAGGACTATATAGGACGATATAGAATGATACAGGACTATATAGAACGATACAGGACGATGCAGGACGATGCAGGACTATACAGGACGATACAGGACTATATAGGACAATATAGAATGATACAGGACTATATAGGACGATATAGAATGATACAGGACTATATAGAACGATGCAGGACGATGCAGGACTATACAGAACGATACAGGACTATATAGAATGATACAGGACGATACAGGACTATATAGAATGATACAGGACTATATAGAATGATACAGGACTATATAGGACGATATAGAATGATACAGGACTATATAGGACGATATAGTATGATACAGGACTATATAGAACGATACAGGACGATACAGGACTATACAGGACGATACAGGACTATACAGGACTATACAGGACTATACAGGATGATGCAGGACGATGCAGGACTATACAGAACGATACAGGACTATATAGAATGATACAGGACTATATAGAACGATACAGGACTATATAGGACGATATAGAATGATACAGGACTATATAGAACGATACAGGACTATACAGGACTATACAGGACTATGCAGGACGATGCAGGACTATATAGAATGATACAGGACTATATAGAACGATACAGGACTATACAGGACTATACAGGACTATATAGAACGATACAGGACTATACAGGACTATACAGGACTATATAGGACGATATAGAATGATACAGGATGATACAGGACTATACAGGACTATACAGGACTATATAGAACGATACAGGACTATACAGGACTATACAGGACTATATAGAATGATACAGGACTATACAGGACTATATAGGACGATATAGAATGATACAGGACGATACAGGACTATACAGGACTATACAGGACGATGCAGGACGATGCAGGACTATACAGAACGATACAGGACTATATAGAATTATACAGGACTATATAGGACGATACAGGACTATATAGGACGATATAGAATGATACAGGACTATATAGAACGATACAGGACGATACAGGACTATACAGGACTATATAGAACGATACAGGACTATATAGAATGATACAGGACTATATAGGACGATATAGAACGATACAGGACGATACAGGACTATACAGGACTATATAGAACGATACAGGACTATATAGAACGATACAGGACTATATAGGACGATACAGGACGATGCAGGACGATGCAGGACGATACGGAGGACTGACTCTGGTTATCTATGAGCAGGTAGATGAACAGCTGGACCAGGTGGTCTGTGCTGCTGCAGTTAAGCTCGGAGTGTGTTCAGCTGTTCGGCTCTCAGGACCTCAGGGCTCTACATGAACTATATAGAATTTTCTAGATCAGTTAATTAAAGGTTCTTTCATCTTCACTACTAAACAATCAGGACAGCAGCAGAACATCCGGAAGGATAAGCTGACCAAATTTCTGAAATTAAACTAGAAACGTTTTCATTTCATAAGTCAGTACATTAAAATACCCAATGTCTGTATCATAACTACAGAATAAACACCAATAACTACAGAATAAACACAATAACTACAGAATAAACACCAATAACTACAAAAAACACCAATAAATACAGAATAAACACCAATAACTACAGAATAAACACCAATACCTACAGAATAAACACCAATAACTACAAAATAAACACCAATAACTACAAAAAACACCAATAAATACAGAATAAACACCAATAACTACAGAATAAACATCAATATCTACAAAATAAATACCAATAACTACAAAATAAACACTAATAAATACAGAATAAAAACCACCTGCTGTCGTCTGAGGGTTTGTGTTGCCCTCCTGCACAGAGATTGCGGGTTTAGGATCATGTGCTGGTTTCCTGCAGAGGCAAGATGTTTCCAAGCTGTGCCTGAAACAGGAGGACGAGCTCAGTCCATCAGGCCCTGTGTGTTTAAGGGTGTTGATAAACTGCTTACATTGCTTGTTTGCTGTTTTGTTTACCTTCGGCAGATTTCTGACTGAGCAGTCGTTTCTCCTGTAGATCAGGAAGAGGCTTCCAGGGAAATGAGTTACGGGATTATAGATTTAGAGTTTGGATGTTTGTAAATGAGCATGTATGTTTCCTTTAGGTGAAGGTCTGCTTATCAATCAGACCATTGATTATATTAGAAACCAATACAAATCTAGACTGGTCTATACTAACACTGTGCAGTCTATACTAACACTGTGTACTCTATACTAACACCGTATAGTCTATACAAACACTGTACAGTCTACACTAACACTGTACAGTCTATACTAACACTGTGTAATCTATACTTACACTGTACAGTCTATACTAACACCGTATAGTCTATACTAATACTGTATAGTCTATAGAAACACTGTATAGTCTATACTTACACCGTACAGTCTATACTAATACCGAATAGTCTACACTAACACCGTATAGTTTATACTAACACTGTGTAGTCTATATTAACACTGTATAGTCTATACTAACACCATGTAGTCTATACTAACACTGTATAGTCTATACTAACACCGTATAGTCTATACTAACAGCGTATAGTCTACACTAACAGTGTATAGTCTATACTAACAGCGTATAGTCTATACTAAAACTGTATATTCTATACTAACACTGTGTAGTCTATACTAACACCGTATAGTCTATACTAACACCAAATAGTCTATACTAACACCAAATAGTCTATACTAACACTGTGCAGTCTATACTAACACCGTATAGTCTATACTAACACTGTATAGTCTACACTAACACTGTACAGTCTATACTAACATTGTATAGTCTATACTAACACTGTGTAGTCTATACTAACACTGTATAGTCTATACTAACACTGTATAGTCCATACTAACACTGTGTAGTCTATACTAACACCATATAGTCTATACAAACACTGTACAGTCTACACTAACACTGTACAGTCTATACTAACACTGTGTAATCTATACTTACACTGTACAGTCTATACTAACACCGTATAGTCTATACTAATACTGTATAGTCTATAGAAACACTGTATAGTCTATACTTACACCGTACAGTCTATACTAATACCGTATAGTCTACACTAACACCGTATAGTTTATACTAACACTGTGTAGTCTATATTAACACTGTATAGTCTATACTAACACCATGTAGTCTATACTAACACTGTATAGTCTATACTAACACCGTATAGTCTATACTAACAGCGTATAGTCTACACTAACAGTGTATAGTCTATACTAACAGCGTATAGTCTATACTAAAACCGTATATTCTATACTAACACTGTGTAGTCTATACTAACACCGTATAGTCTATACTAACACCAAATAGTCTATACTAACACCAAATAGTCTATACTAACACCGTATAGTCTATACTAACACCGTATAGTCTATACTAACACTGTATAGTCTACACTAACACTGTGCAGTCTATACTAACACCGTATAGTCTATACTAACACTGTATAGTCTACACTAACACTGTACAGTCTATACTAACATTGTATAGTCTATACTAACACTGTGTAGTCTATACTAACACTGTATAGTCTATACTAACACTGTATAGTCCATACTAACACTGTGTAGTCTATACTAACACTGTATAGTCTATACTAACACCGTGTAGTCTATACTAACACCATGTAGTCTATACTAACACTGTATAGTCTACACTAACACCGTATAGTCTATACTAACACTGTGTAGTCTATACTTACACTGTGCAGTCTATACTAACACCGTATAGTCTATACTAACACTGTACAGTCTATACTAACACTGTATAGTCTATACTAACACCGTATAGTCTATACTAACACTGTATAGTCTACACTAACACCGTATAGTCTATACTAACACTGTGTAGTCTATACTTACACTGTGCAGTCTATACTAATACTGTATAGTCTATAGAAACACTGTATAGTCTATACTTACACCGTACAGTCTATACTAACACTGTATAGTCTACACTAACACCGTATAGTTTATACTAACACCGTATAGTTTATACTAACACCGTGTAGTCTATACTAACACTGTATAGTCTACACTAACACCGTATAGTCTATACTAACACTATATAGTCTATACTAACACTGCATAGTCTATACTAACACCATATAGTCTATACTAACACCGTATAGTCTACACTAACACTGTATAGTCTATACTAACACTGTATAGTCTACACTAACACTGTATAGTCTATACTAACACTGTGTAGTCCATACTAACACTGTATAGTCTACACTAACACTGCATAGTCTATACTAACACTGTATAATCTACACTAACACTGCATAGTCTATACTAACACTGTATAATCTACACTAACACTGTACAGTCTATAATAACACTGTATAATCTACACTAACACCGTATAGTCTATACTAATACTGTATAGTCTATACTAACACTATATAGTCTATACTAACACTGTACAGTCTATACTAACACTGTATAGTCTATACTAACACTGTACAGTCTATACTAACACTGTATAGCCCATACTAACACTGTATAGTCTATATTAACACTGCATAGTCTATACTAACACTGTATAGTCTACACTAACACTGTATAGTCTATACTAACACTGTATAGTCTATACTTACACTGTATAGTCTATACTAACACTATAGTCTATACTAACACTGTATAGTCTACACTAACACCGTATAGTCTATACTAACACCGTATAGTTTATACTAACACCGTATAGTCTATACTAACACTGTATAGTCTACACTAACACCGTATAGTCTATACTAACACTGTGTAGTCTATACTTACACTGTACAGTCTATACTAACACCGTATAGTCTATACTAATACTGTATAGTCTATAGAAACACTGTATAGTCTATACTTACACCGTACAGTCTATACTAACACTGTATAGTCTACACTAACACCGTATAGTTTATACTAACACTGTGTAGTCTATATTAACACCGTATAGTCTATAGTAACAGCGTATAGTCTATACTAACACTGTATAGTCTATACTAACACCGTATAGTCTATACTAACAGCGTATAGTCTACACTAACAGTGTATAGTCTATACTAACAGCGTATAGTCTATACTAACACCGTATATTCTATACTAACACCGTGTAGTCTATACTAACACCGTATAGTCTATACTAACACCAAATAGTCTATACTAACACTGTATAGTCTATACTAACACTGTGTAGTCTATACTAACACCGTATAGTCTATACTAACACTGTATAGTCTACACTAACACTGTACAGTCTATACTAACACTTTATAGTCTATACTAACACTGTGTAGTCTATACTAACACTGTATAGTCCATACTAACACTGTGTAGTCTATACTAACACTGTATAGTCTATACTAACACTGTGTAGTCCATACTAACACCGTGTAGTCTATACTAACACCGTATAGTCTATACTAACACCGTGTAGTCTATACTAACACCGTGTAGTCTATATTAACACTGTATAGTCTACACTAACACCGTATAGTCTATACTAACACCACATAGTCTATACTAATACCGTGTAGTCTATACTAACACCGTGTAGTCTATACTAACACTGTATAGTCTACACTAACACCGTATAGTCTATACTAACACTATATAGTCTATACTAACACTGCATAGTCTATACTAACACCGTATAGTCTATACTAACACTGTATAGTCTACACTAACACTGTATAGTCTATACTAACACTGTATAGTCTACACTAACACTGTATAGTCTATACTAACACTGTGTAGTCCATACTAACACTGTATAGTCTACACTAACACTGCATAGTCTATACTAACACTGTATAATCTACACTAACACTGCATAGTCTATACTAACACTGTATAATCTACACTAACACTGTACAGTCTATAATAACACTGTATAATCTACACTAACACCGTATAGTCTATACTAATACTGTATAGTCTATACTAACACTATATAGTCTATACTAACACTGTACAGTCTATACTAACACTGTATAGTCTATACTAACACTGTACAGTCTATACTAACACTGTATAGCCCATACTAACACTGTATAGTCTATATTAACACTGCATAGTCTATACTAACACTGTATAGTCTACACTAACACTGTATAGTCTATACTAACACTGTATAGTCTATACTTACACTGTATAGTCTATACTAACACTATAGTCTATACTAACACTGTATAGTCTATACTAACACTGTATAGTCTACACTAACACCGTATAGTCTATACTAACACCGTATAGTTTATACTAACACCGTATAGTCTATACTAACACTGTATAGTCTACACTAACACCGTATAGTCTATACTAACACTGTGTAGTCTATACTTACACTGTACAGTCTATACTAACACCGTATAGTCTATACTAATACCGTATAGTCTATAAAAACACTGTATAGTCTATACTTACACCGTACAGTCTATACTAACACTGTATAGTCTACACTAACACCGTATAGTTTATACTAACACTGTGTAGTCTATATTAACACCGTATAGTCTATAGTAACAGCGTATAGTCTATACTAACACTGTATAGTCTATACTAACACCGTATAGTCTATACTAACAGCGTATAGTCTACACTAACAGTGTATAGTCTATACTAACAGCGTATAGTCTATACTAACACCGTATATTCTATACTAACACTGTGTAGTCTATACTAACACCGTATAGTCTATACTAACACCAAATAGTCTATACTAACACTGTATAGTCTATACTAACACTGTGTAGTCTATACTAACACCGTATAGTCTATACTAACACTGTATAGTCTACACTAACACTGTACAGTCTATACTAACACTTTATAGTCTATACTAACACTGTGTAGTCTATACTAACACTGTATAGTCCATACTAACACTGTGTAGTCTATACTAACACTGTATAGTCTATACTAACACTGTGTAGTCCATACTAACACCGTGTAGTCTATACTAACACCGTATAGTCTATACTAACACCGTGTAGTCTATACTAACACCGTGTAGTCTATATTAACACTGTATAGTCTACACTAACACCGTATAGTCTATACTAACACCACATAGTCTATACTAATACCGTATA
>JAJQXZ010000067.1:0-15000 GCA_021613375.1 Megaleporinus macrocephalus | reverse complement strand
GGGACCTGTTAGCCGAAACAGAGGGGCCTCATTAAACCCACCGAAACCTGTTACCCGGCGCGCTGGGGGCTAATTAAACTGAGTTAAGCCTGTACAGACCCTCGTCCCCGCATTCCGATCTTATTAACTCAGGTTACAGACCACCGTTCCCGGTTTTCATGGCGGGCCGTGATTACGGTAGTGGCCGTACGCTGAGAGGAGTGAGTTTATAGAACCGTAAACATTGAATACAAGATTAGCGCAGCCTCGTTTCGTAGCTCAGCGAGTCGGCGCCGGGGGTTAGCGCGCCTGCATGCGCCCGCGTGCTCCACGCTCAGCTGGGGGGTGTAATTTGTTGCGCTCCAGCTCAGAGCTAGATAACCGACGCTGATGACTGACGTAGCTACGTCTCCTGCCTTAACTCGACTCCAGGTCTCAGATAAGTACCTCCGCGGCTCTTCAATTAGGCAGAGTCACTTCCTCAGTGCGTCCTCGTTAAGAGTGGGGGCGGAGTCAGATTAGCATAATAAACCGAGCTCCTGGAAGCTCAGACTCGGGGGACGTAAGAACCTTGAATCTACCTTCGTTCACCGAGTCAGTGAAACCTCGGATACCGTATCCACTCAGTACCGCCCGCTGACGCCCGGAGCCCCCCGCTAGCTCCGAGCTCCTAATTCATGTAAGTAGTACATAGTAAATGTAAATAGACTGTGGAGGAAGTGGGAGGGAGCGGGGGGGAGCGGGGGGGAGTGGGGGGGGGGGGGGGGGGGGGCAGCCGACGTTAGGGCAGTGAACGAGGCAGCAGCGAGGAGGCCTGGATGGTGGCCAGCAGTGTTCACAGTTTCCCTCCAGTGACGCTACAAGTAAGCTGCAGCTGAGAGTCGGGGGTCCAGCAGAGAGAGAGTGAGAGGTAGAGAGAGAGAGAGAGAGAGATAGGGAGAGAGAGAGAGAGAGAGAGAGAGAGAGAGAGAGAGAGAGAGAGAGAGAGAGAGAGAGTGAGAGGTAGAGAGAGAGAGTGAGAGGTAGAGAGAGAGAGAGAGAGAGAGAGAGAGAGAGAGGGAGAGGGAGAGGTAGAGAGAGGGAGAGAGAGAGTGAGAGGTAGAGAGAGAGAGAGAGAGATAGGGAGAGATAGAGAGAAAGAGATAGAGAGAGAGAGATAGGGAGAGAGAGTGAGAGGTAGAGAGAGAGAGAGAGTGAGAGGTAGAGAGAGAGAGAGAGAGAGAGAGGGAGAGGGAGAGGTAGAGAGAAAGAGGGAGAGGTAGAAAGAGGGAGAGAGAAAGGGAGAGAGAGAGAGAGAGAGATAGGGAGAGATAGAGAGAAAGAGATAGAGAGAGAGAGATAGGGAGAGAGGGAGAGAGTGAGAGGTAGAGAGAGAGACAGAGAGAGATAGGGAGAGATAGAGAGAGAGAGATAGAGAGAGAGATAGTGAGAGAGAGAGAGAGAGAGAGTGAGAGGTAGAGAGAGAGAGTGTTAGTTAGAGAGAGAGAGTGAGAGGTAGAGAGAGAGAGAGAGAGAGAGAGAGAGAGAGAGAGAGAGAGAGGGAGAGGGAGAGGTAGAGAGAGGGAGAGAGAGAGTGAGAGGTAGAGAGAGAGAGAGAGTGAGAGGTAGAGAGAGAGAGAGAGAGAGAGGGAGAGGGAGAGGTAGAGAGAAAGAGGGAGAGGTAGAAAGAGGGAGAGAGAAAGGGAGAGAGAGAGAGAGAGAGAGAGAAAGGTAGAGAAAGGTAAAGAGAGGTAGAGAGGTAGAGGGATGTAAAGAGAGAGGGAGAGAGAAAGGGAGAGGTAGAGAGAGAGAGGGAGAGAGAGGGAGAGAGAAAGGTAGAGAGGTAGAGAAAGGTAGAGAGAGGTAGAGAGAGGTAAAGAGAGGGAGAGAGAAAGGTAGAGAGAAGTAGAGAGAGGGAGAGAGGGAGGGAGAGAGGGAGGAGGTAGAGTGGGAGTAGATGGAGGAGTCTATATTTATCTAGGGTTATGGAATAAAGAGAGATCACTGTGTGTGTGTTTGATTACTTAACTCTCAAAGCCATGGTAACCAACCCACCAGCTCCACACTCGCGGGGGGCTCAGTGATACGCCAGCTCACACACACGTACACACTCACCGAGGAGTGGTCACACTCACACACTCTCTCACACACACACACACACTTACACTCACACTCACTCCCTGGCTCTCTTACACACACACACACTCACACCCTCTCACACACACGTACACACTCAGGAGAGGTCAAGATATGAAACACACACTCACACACACACACGTTCTCACACACACACACACACATCCTCCCTCACTCCCTCACTCCCTCACTGACTCACTCTCACTCTCACTGGCGCCGTCTCAGAACCTGCACTCGTCTGTATTTAGAATGAAAGAACAGGAGGTCGCGGGTCGGAACCGCTCCGCGCGCAGGGAGCCGAGCGCCTCACTCGGATTTGGCCGCTACACAAACGGAGCAGCCACGTGTAGAAACGAGACGGAACCATCCGGAGCAGAGAAATCCATCGACCTCCACCCCATCAAAGAGCGCCGAGCGGAGCCCGCCTCCCCACCACACTCCCACCGCTTTGATTCTCCTCACGGGGGACGCGCGGGGCCTCCGAGGAATCCTCCAGCCTCCTCTCCGGCCTGCGTCTCCACCGCAGCACACGTTACTACACAACAGCCCTGTAACCGCCCACGCCGCGCTGCCGAGCGCAGGAGCTCAGACACGCCCCCCGGCACCGCGCTCACATCACCACAGCCCCCGTACCGCGCTCACATCACCACAGCCCCCCCGGCACCGTGCTCACATCACCACAGCCCCCCGTACCGCGCTCACATCACCACAGCCCCCCCGGCACCGCGCTCACATCACCACAGCCCCCCGTACCGCGCTCACATCACCACAGCCCCCCGTACCGCGCTCACATCACCACAGCCCCCCGTACCGCGCTCACATCACCACAGCCCCCCCGGCACCGTGCTCACATCACCACAGCCCCCCGGCACCGCGCTCACATCACCACAGCCCCCGTACCGCGCTCACATCACCACAGCCCCCGTACCGCGCTCACATCACCACAGCCCCCGTACCGCGCTCACATCACCACAGCCCCCCCGGCACCGTGCTCACATCACCACAGCCCCCCGGCACCGTCTCACCATCTCGGAGGAAACGCTAACTGTCTGTTTATATGTTCAACCACGGGATAGTCGTCTCTCCCCATCTGTCTCTCCAGGACCCCCATTCCAGGACGCCCACTCCAGGACCCCCCCAGCCATGTGATAGTCCTCGCTCCCCATCTGTCTCTCTAGGACCCCCACTCCAGGACCCCCGCTCCAGGACACCCACTCCAGGACCCTCGCTCCAGGACCCCCACTCCAGGACCCCCCAGCCATGTGATAGTCGTCTCTCCCCATCTGTCTCTCCAGGACCCCCACTCCATGACCCCCGCTCCAGGACCCCCAGGAGCTCAGGAGAGAGCCGGCCCAGTGTGGGAGCGAGCCGGCCCATTCTGGGAGAGAGCTTGCCCAGTCTGGGAGAGAGCCGGCCCAGTGTGGGAGAGAGCCGGCCCAGTCTGGGAGAGAGCCGGCCCAGTCTGGGAGAGAGCCGGCCCAGTCTGAGAGAGAGCCGGCCCAGTCTGGGAGAGAGCCGGCCCAGTGTGGGAGAGAGCCGGCTGTACGGGCACTGTGGAGGGTACGAGTCGAGCGCAGGTCGATTAAAACCACCTTCTACTGACGAATCACAGCCGCCGACAGAACGAGCTCGTTCTGAGTGATCAGAGAGACGGACTCCGTACTGTCCCCGCCCATCCCCGAGCCGGTCAGAGACAGTCTGGACAGTCCAGCAGTGCTGAGGCGCCCTCGTACACGTACTAAGCTGGCGTACGAGCATTTGCACGCGCAGGCCAGTGTGTGTAGCTCTTCAAGCTTCCGGAGCTGCAGATGGGAAAGTGGAGCAGTAGTGCACTGTGGGAAAAGCACAGCGGGGTCACAGAGAGGAGCTGATGCATCTCTATTGTTTTCCTCCGCCGAGAGACGGTAAACAGTAAACAACCAGCGCGCACGCCGACTCTATATCCGCAACACGCGGGGCAGCCGAGGCAAACGAACAGACTCAAATAAGAATAGAGGCAGAAAAAAAAGACTAGCGGAGGTTCAAAGCCAGCAGTGAGTATCCGGCAGTGAGTATCCGGCGGTGAGTATCCGGCGGTGAGTATCCGGCGGTGAGTATCCAGCGGTGAGTATCCAGTGGTGAGTATCCGGCAATGAGTATCAGGCGGTGAGTATCCGGCGGTGAGTATCCGGCGGTGAGTATCAGACGGTGAGTATCCAGCAATGAGTATGAGGCGGTGAGTATCCGGCAGTGAGTATCCGGCGGTGAGTATCCGGCGGTGAGTATCAGGCGGTGAGTATCCGGCAATGAGTATCCGGCGGTGAGTATCCGGCGGTGAGTATCCGGCGGTGAGTATCAGACGGTGAGTATCCAGCAATGAGTATGAGGCGGTGAGTATCCGGCGGTGAGTATCCGGCGGTGAGTAGCCGGCGGTGAGTATCAGGCGGTGAGTATCCGGCAATGAGTATCCGGCGGTGAGTATGCGGCGGTGAGTATCAGGCGGTGTTCCCCGCAGCTCGGTTTTAGGCCCAGTGTCATTCCATCACGCTGCCTACTGAAAACACGGACCAGGAAATTCTACTACCCAGATTTTCAGCCAGCCTGCCTCACTGCAGCGTTTCTTTTAGAGATAAGAATAAATACCGAATTAATAAAGAATGTATTCGGCACGTCTCACACCTGCTTTCCAGAAACACGGGCTCAAACGACGCAGAGTAAAAATGAACACTATGAAACTGGATTACAGAAAACGATGAGAGCCAAACAGGGACATGATCACAGCGTACCAGCCGTAACCGGCGAGCACCACGTTCACCGACAGATCACATGACACGCCGTAAACACACAGCCTGCTCCACAGCGCTCGCTCTGCCGGAGACACGCTCGTTCCTGCTGCGCGGCGGACATCACTGCGGCCATCAGCCCTTTACCATATAAGGCATCAGCCAAGCTCTCGCTCCGTCTCTCTTTCTCGTCCATTAGTGAAAGTAGGACAGCGTGGTGTTTTTTCCCTCCGTTTTTGGAGCCGACTGGCCATTTGCACCCCGCAGCCTTTCGCCTCAGCCGCACAAAACCGGAGGCTGTTGTTCTCCATATATATCCCTCCACCCCTCATTATCCACATCCATCTCTCCACATCCGTCCTGCAGCCCGGGACCCGTCTGCACGAGCCGCGGGACAAACAGGCCCCTCTTGACTCCGGCCCACCTACCCGGAGCCGCCGGAGCCCCGCCCTCTGAGGTGAAGTTGGCGCTGGCAGTGATAGCGGCATTGATCGTTGGGTTTGCGAGTCATTGGTCGGCGGTCGTGAAGTTTTCTGTTCCTCGCGGTGACGAGTCTTTCGGCTTCTGCAGGCCGTATAAACACCCCTTCAGTTTCAGCGCCGGCGTGTAAGGACAGCACTAACTGGCGCTGGGCCGCGGTGTCCAGCCCTCGTCCCTTCAAAGTCACACAACGTGCGGTTACATCATGCGGGTCGTGATTCTGGAAAAATCCTGGGTGAAAACGAGGCTGAGGAATTCAGGAAGTGCTGTAAAGACAGCAGAGCTGCTTCAGTGAAGCTGCTTAACTCAGTCAGTGTGCTAGCGTGGAAGTATAGCACAATATAATATAGTGTAGTGTAGTGGTCAGTACAGTGAGGTATAGTGTAGTGTCTGGTATAGTGTAGTGTAGTGTCTGGTATAGTGTAGTGTAGTGTCTGGTATAGTGTAGTGTCTGGTATGATGTAGTGTGGTGTCTGGTATGGTGTGGTGTAGTGTAGTGTAGTGGTTAATGTAATATAGTGTAGTGTAGTGGTCAGTACAGTGAGGTATAGTGTAGTGGTCAGTATGGTGAGGTATAGTGTAGTGTCTGGTATGGTGTAGTGTAGTGTAGTGGTTAATATAATGTAGTGTAGTGTAGTGGTCAGTACAGTGAGGTATAGTGTAGTGTAGAGGTTTGTATAGTGTAGTGTAGTGTAGAGGTTTGTATAGTGTAGTGTAGTGTAATGTAATGTAGAGGTTTGTATAGTGTAGTGTAGTGTAGAGGTTTGTATAGTGTAGTGTAGTATAGTGTAGTGTAGAGGTTTTTATAGTGTAGTGTAGTGTAGAGGTTTGTATAGTGTAGTGTAGTGTAGTGTAGAGGTCTGTACAGTGTAGTGTAGTGTAGTGTAGTGTAGAGGTTTGTACAGTGTAGTGTAGTGTAGTGTAGAGGTTTGTACAGTGTAGTGTAGTGTAGTGTAGTGTAGTGTAGAGTAGAGGTTTGTACAGTGTAGTGTAGTGTAGTGTAGTGTAGAAGTTTGTACAGTGTAGTGTAGTGTAGTGTAGAGGTTTGTATAGTGTAGTGTAATGTAGAGGTTTGTACAGTGTAGTGTAGAGGTTTGTATAGTGTAGTGTATTGTAGAGGTTTGTACAGTGTAGTGTAATGTAATGTAGAAGTTTGTATAATGTAGTGTAGTGTAGTGTAGAGGTTTGTATAGTGTAGTGTAGAGGTTTTTATAGTGTAGTGTAGAGGTTTGTATAGTGTAGTGTAGTGTAGTGTAGAGGTCTGTACAGTGTAGTGTAGTGTAGTGTAGAGGTTTGTACAGTGTAGTGTAGTGTAGTGTAGAGGTCTGTACAGTGTAGTGTACTGTAGAGGTTTGTACAGTGTAGTGTAGTGTAGTGTAGTGTAGAGGTTTGTATAGTGTAGTGTAGTATAGTGTATTGTAGTGGTTAATATAATGTAGTGTAGTGTAGTGGTCAGTACAGTGAGGTATAGTGTAGTGTAGAGGTTTGTATAGTGTAGTGTAGTGTAGAGGTTTGTATAGTGTAGTGTAGTGTAATGTAATGTAGAGGTTTGTATAGTGTAGTGTAGTGTAGAGGTTTGTATAGTGTAGTGTAGTGTAGTGTAGTGTAGAGGTTTGTATAGTGTAGTGTAGTATAGTGTAGTGTAGAGGTTTTTATAGTGTAGTGTAGTGTAGAGGTTTGTATAGTGTAGTGTAGTGTAGTGTAGAGGTCTGTACAGTGTAGTGTAGTGTAGTGTAGTGTAGTGTAGAGGTTTGTACAGTGTAGTGCAGTGTAGTGTAGAGGTTTGTACAGTGTAGTGTAGTGTAGAGGTTTGTATAGTGTAGTGTAGTGTAGTGTAGAGGTTTGTACAGTGTAGTGTAGTGTAGTGTAGTGTAGAGGTTTGTACAGTGTAGTGTAGTGTAGTGTAGTGTAGAGGTTTGTACAGTGTAGTGTAGTGTAGTGTAGTGTAGAGGTTTGTATAGTGTAGTGTAGTGTAGAGGTTTGTACAGTGTAGTGTAGAGGTTTGTATAGTGTAGTGTATTGTAGAGGTTTGTACAGTGTAGTGTAATGTAATGTAGAGGTTTGTATAGTGTAGTGTAGAGGTTTTTATAGTGTAGTGTAGAGGTTTGTATAGTGTAGTGTAGTGTAGTGTAGTGTAGAGGTCTGTACAGTGTAGTGTAGTGTAGTGTAGAGGTTTGTACAGTGTAGTGTAGTGTAGTGTAGAGGTTTGTACAGTGTAGTGTAGTGTAGTGTAGAGGTCTGTACAGTGTAGTGTAGTGTAGAGGTTTGTACAGTGTAGTGTAGTGTAGTGTAGTGTAGAGGTCTGTACAGTGTAGTGTAGTGTAGTGTAGAGGTTTGTACAGTGTAGTGTAGTGTAGTGTAGAGGTCTGTACAGTGTAGTGTAGTGTAGAGGTTTGTACAGTGTAGTGTAGTGTAGTGTAGTGTAGTATCGTGGTTGGTAGAGGTGGTACGGTGTGTGTATGGCATAGAGAATCAGTGCAGTCGTAATGGAACCTGCTCGAGTTTCACTGTCTGGACGGATGAGGTGGTCACAGCAGCTGACCGTTTCAGACAGCAGTCATGAGAACCGGTCAGAGGTCAGAGGTCAGGTCGGCTGATTTGTCTGATAAAGTTGTAAAGCAGCTTCTTAACGAGAGCGGTAGAAACTAATGTACATGATTTTTACGTGGTGTCTGATCCAGCGGCGTCGGACGTTTGGTGTCTTGGTTCTACTCTTGGCTGCTGGTGGGACTCGAACTCAGGCCTGTGAGGTGACAGTGCTCCACATGGCACCACCATCAGGCAGCAGAAGTAAGTGTAAGGTGGGGCTGACTAGGTCCTTACAGAGATCGGACCCCCTGCCTGCAGGCTCATCAGCGATTGGCACCACCGTCACGATCGATCACCAACAGAAACATCAGTTCACAGGTTCCGTATCACCGACACAATCCATAATCATCTCCACCCGGCAGCTCCTGCAGCCGCAGCGTGAGGATCTGAGGCAGCTCATTACTCCTGTTGAAGACACCGATGTCTTCAGGTCTCTCGTGCGCTGGATCACTATCAGACTGCAGATCACCGGCGAAGGTAACTATGGCTACATCAGCTCTCGCTGCCATTCTGACCGCTGCCGATACACAGTGCTGAACCAAGGTTACCGTCCAGCAGTAATGATGGCTATCAGGCTCACTTCTGACCACCTGACTCACAAACAGAGGCAGACTGAGGCCTGATGAGCTGACCTGTTCTACCTCTGTCCAGTCACGGTGACTACTGCCGGCGGTTATACCGGCGTGAAAGCTGAGCGTTTACACTCTGGGGGGGGTTTCTGGGAGCTGAGAGGGGAAATCTAATCACAAGTGTTGTGACATCACACCTGCAGCTCACCGGCAGCCTGAGTTCAGCACTCGAGACCGAGTCAGCTATTCAGCTCCTCCTCCAGTAAAACTCCTGAATCACAGTCAGTAACCTCGCAGTAACATCTCATCAGCATCCAGTTACTCCACTTACTCCCCCAAAGGACACGCGTCCTGCTCTCCTGCCATCGCCAGTCGATTTCTGACTCGCGCTGATAAACACCAATAACTAATCAATAGGTCCAGCTTCACCGGCCGGGGGTCCAACTGCAGGAGCAGCAGATCTGCCATCAGTGACCGCGTCCACAGCTTCAGCTCAAACGCCTCCTCTGTTCCTCAGCCATCACCCTCGGAGACTCACTCTGGAGTGTATTTAAGGGACAGGGTGAGACAGACTGCAGCAAAGCACTCCGTCGTCTCCGGTGGCCTCACTCTTTAAATTAGCGGGAAGTGGCTGACGTCCCACCGGGACAGAAGAAGCTGTGATTATGAAACACTGGAGCAGAAACTGAGACGTTTAAATATAAACACTGAGTTCATACTGACGAGCTGGAGACACTACTGGAGACACTACCGGAGACACTACCGGAGTCACTACCGGAGACACTACCGGAGACACTACTGGAGACACTACCGGAGACACTAACGCCGCACTCCCCGGAGTCACTACTGGAGACACTACTGGAGACACTACCGGAGACACTACCGGAGTCACTACCGGAGACACTACCGGAGACACTACCAGAGACACTACCAGAGACACTACTGGAGTCACTACCGGAGACACTTCCGGAGACACTACCGGAAACACTACCGGAGACACTACTGGATTCATTACCGGAGTCACTACCGGAGACACTACCGGAGACACTACTGGAGACACTACCGGAGACACTAACGCCGCACTCCCCGGAGTCACTACCCGAGACACTACTGGAGACACTACCGGAGACACTACCGGAGAAACTACCAGAGACACTACCGGAGACACTACCAGAGACACTACCGGAGACACTACCGGAGTCACTACCGGAGACACTACTGGAGACACTTCCGGAGACACTTCCGGAGACACTACCGGAGACACTACCGGAGACACTACTGGATTCACTACCGGAGTCACTACCGGAGACACTACCGGAGACACTAACGCCGCACTCCCCGGAGTCACTACCCGAGACACTACCGGAGTCACTACTGGAGACACTACCGGAGTATCACACTTCTTTGTGATCATCACTGCTGTGAACTCTGATTGGCTGGTTTACAGCAGCGATGATCACACTGTCGGGTGACCAAAGACACACACACCTTCTTTGTAGAAGATCAGAGAGTGATGTAAATACTGTTTCCTGCTGGGGAGTGCTGCTGGAGAGTGTTCAGGCTGGGTGTGTTTAAGGAGGATCTCGTCTCCAGGAGACAGTGTAGCGTACCAGCTTGTGTAGATGATCAGTGCCGGTGTGCCAGTTTGGCAGGGTTCTGGTTTCGCGGCTCACACATACAGAGAGCGGCGGGAGGTGAGCAGAGTGACCTGCCGTCTGTGTAGACGACCGCTATCACAAATTACTCATTAACATTAGCAGAACAGCCGGCACGCGTTCCTCCACCAGGACACACACCGCCACGAAGAGCTCCGCGCTGAGCTGAGTGATCACATGATCTCAGCTCCTCACTGATCACCCTGGAGACGCTACATCATCTCAGCTCAGCTAAAGACCGGCCTCTTCCAGAACCCAGTGTTCCGATACCGGAATCAGGTCGGAGGTCCTTCACAGTCAAACACGTTTATATAGAACGTTTAATAAACGTTTCTGGACTTAGCCTCTCTCGTCCAGTCAGATGCAGGTGGTCTCCTGTTCAGATACGTTTACAGGTTCTCCACAGGAGGAACTTCCTCAGCCAGCTTTAATGTCATCCTAGGTGGTTGCTAAGATGTTGCTAGGCTGTTGCTGTGGTATCCCAGATGTTTGGTAAGGTGTTGCTATGGTATCCCAGGTGGTTGCTAAGATGTTGCCAGGCCACTACTATGCTAGGTGACTGGTATGGTCTGTTGCTATGGTTTGCCAGGTTGTTTCTAAGGTGTTGCTAGGCCATTACTAAGCTAGTTGATTGTTAAGGCCCATTACTATTGTATCCCAGGTAGTTGCTAAGATGTTGCTAGGCTGTTGCTATGCTAGGTGGTTGTTAAGGTCTGTTACTGTGGTTTCCCCAGTAGTTGCTAAGGTGTGTGTGTGCTAGTATGTATATATGTTAGTCCTTTTGTGGCATAATAATAATAATAATAATAATAATAATAATAACAATAATAATAATAATAATAATACAATAACAATACAATAACAATGCTAAGAATAATAATAGCAATAATAATAGTAATAATAATAATAATAATAATAATAATAATAATAATAATAATAAAAACAACAACAACAATAATAATAATAATAATAATAATAATAATAATAATAATGATACTAATAATAATAACAATAATAATAAATAATAATAATAATAATAATAAATAATAATAATAATAATACTCTGGGGAGAAACTGTTCAGTACTTGTTCAGTTCAGTACATTAGCAGTAGTTTAGTGTACTGAAATGTACAGACGTGTGTATCTGTGTAAGATCTACAGTGTTTAGACTCAGACGGTCAGAAGACCACCTAATCTGAGCTGCATGTTCACAGATGAGTGAGGGGCTGACCACAGACTGAGGTAAGTACTGATACTGTACTAAGTCAGTACCGGCTCCGCGCTCGGGGGGCTGTGACTGTTCAGCAGGTCAGAAAGCAGCGCAGTGCTGAAAGTGGGGCGATGGACACTAGGCCGAGAGAGAGAGACGTCAGTCGGGGTGAGGTCAGCGCCGCAGGAACGCGGGGAGAACCTGCTCTATGTGAGGGCCACTGCTCCGGTACCACTGCTCCAAACCCGGAGCTCCAGCGCCTGATTCTGTTCTCCTGAACATCAAAGCAGGATCTACAGAAGGTCCAGACAGCAGTGTGTTCAGGAGGTAGCCACTACACTGACCCGGCACGTTCATTGTAACCGGAATACACGACTGCTCCTGCGCGGTGCTCAGATATCCAGATACACGGACCGTGACTGGGCGCTATACACTGTACTGCACTATACTATATACTATATAACACTATACTATGTACTATACATACACTATACTACACTATACTATGTACTATACATACATTATACTACACTACACTATGTACTATACATACATTATACTACACTATACTATGTACTATACATACATTATACTGTGTACTATACATACACTATACCACACTATACTATATACTATACATACACTATACTACACTATACCATGTACAATACATACACTATACTACACTATACTATATACTATACATACACTATACTACACTATACTATATACTATACATGCACTATACTACACTATACTATATACTATACATACACTATACTACACTATACCATGTACAATACATACACTATACTACACTATACTATATACTATACATACACTATACTACACTATACTATATACTATACATGCACTATACTACACTATACTATATACTATACATACACTATACTACACTATACTATGTACTATACATACATACATTATACTACACTATACTATGTACTATACATACATTATACTATGTACTATACATACACTATACCACACTATACTATATACTATACATACACTATACTACACTATACCATGTACAATACATACACTATACTACACTATACTATATACTATACATACACTATACTACACTATACTATGTACTATACATGCACTATACTACACTATACTATACACTATACTACAGTATAGTATATACTATACATACACTATACTACACTATAGTATATACTATACATACACTATACTACACTATAGTATATACTATACATACACTATACTGCACTATACTATATACTATACATACACTATACTACACTATAGTATATACTATACATACACTATACCACACTATACTATATACTATACATACACTATACGGCACTATACTATATACTATACATACACTATACTACACTATAGTATATACTATACATACACTATACCAAACTATACTATATACTATACATACACTATACTGCACTATACTATATACTATACATACACTATACTACACTATACTATATACTATACATACACTATACTATATACTATACTACACTATACTATATACTATACATACACTATACTACACCATACTATATACTATACATACACTATACATACACTATACTATGTACTATACATACACTATACTGCACTATACTATATACTATACATACACTATACTACAATATACTATATACTATACATACACTATACTACACTATACTATATACTATACATACACTTTACTACACACACACACAGCCCAACAACACAACACACATTCAACTTCCCTCTAATGTACACAACCAGCTTCTCCTGTACAGCTTTAACAATGTTTAGATCACTCTTTCTCTCACTCTCTCACTCTCTTTAACAGTCTCCCTATCTCTATCTCTCTCTCTCTCTTTCTCTCTCTCTCCCTCTCCCTATCTCACTCTCTGCACAACACTACCCCTGGACACACAACTGGGAATGCTGGTGCACACTGCTGAAGAGGATCTGGAACCGTATTCCAGAAGACTCTTATCTTTAATCCTGAATTAAGATTTTTCAGAAATTGTTAATTCAGAATCAAATCTGATCTTGATTTAGGAATGTACTCTGAATCCGGATCTAATCCTTATAGGAACGCGCGTTAGCCCACGCTTCCAATTCCACTCCTAGACAGCCAGAGCGCCACATTCCCGAGTGTTCTTTGTATCTTCCCTAATCCGACACACCTGACTCGCCTCGCCAGCTAATTACCAGGCACTTCATCAGCGGACCACCGGAGCGCTCAGCTCAGCTACGTGCTACTATCTACACAATGTGTGGAGACAGCTTCCTTCGTTTTATAACAGGGAGGCCAGCGGCTCTGGTATTCCCACTCCGGGTCCGGAACGCCGGCTATAGCTCTGTGTAAGTGTGGAGGAGTGAGTACGAGACCCTCTCACCAGAACTGAGCAACACTTTATAGCTCCACAGCAACAACTCTGGATCTTCAGCAGCTGGGAGAAGAAGCAGCTCAGTATTCCCAGCCGCAACAACTACACGCAAACAAGTGATCACCACACATATACACTTACAACAGTGAGTAAACAGGAATTACACTCCACACCTGTAGGGGGAGCTCAGGAGCAACACCCACCAATCCTCACACAGACGCTGCTACTTTTGCATAAACAGATCAACACGAATCATCTGGACTGCTCAGCTTCCATACGCTCTCTGAAAACCAGCTGTCCACAAACTTCTGACCAGCAGTGCTTTCATCAGGGAAACTGGGAGGTGCTTGGAGGTACACTGACCACCTTAGACTTCACTGACCACCTTAGACTTCACTGACCACCTTAGACTCCACTGACCACCTTAGACATCACTGACCACCTTAGACTTCACTGATCACCTTAGACTCCACTGACCACCTTAGACTTCACTGACCACCTTAGACTCCACTGACCACCTTAGACTCCACTGACCACCTTAGACTTCACTGACCACCTTAGACTCCACTGACCACCTTAGACTTCACTGACCACCTTAGACTCCACTGACCACCTTAGACTTCACTGACCATCTTAGACTTAACTGACCACCTTAGACATCACTGACCACCTTAGACATCACTGACCACCTTAGACTTCACTGACCACCTTAGACTCCACTGACCACCTTAGACATCACTGACCACCTTAGACTTCACTGATCACCTTAGACTCCACTGACCACCTTAGACTTCACTGACCACCTTAGACTCCACTGACCACCTTAGACTTCACTAATCACCTTAGACTCCACTGACCACCTTAGACTTCACTGACCACCTTAGACTCCACTGACCACCTTAGACTTCACTGACCATCTTAGACTTAACTGACCACCTTAGACATCACTGACCACCTTAGACATCACTGACCACCTTAGACTTAACTGACCACACCTGGGGGTGTTTCTGAGAGTGTGTGGTCAGTGGGGCGTCGGTGAGTCATTAGCGTATGAGGAGCTCAGAGAGTCAGAGGAACGTCAGGAGACCAAATTTCAGAAATTCTAATTTCCAAACTGTTTAAATATTTTAAATCCCTCCCCCCTCGAACCCCCCTCCCTCCTCAAAATCCTGCTACCCCACCAAAATCACCCTGCCCCCTCAAAACCACCCTCCCACAGTGAAACCCCCT
>JAJQXZ010000031.1:0-209759 GCA_021613375.1 Megaleporinus macrocephalus | reverse complement strand
AGATTATTTCTTTATTCTGATCTTATTTATTAAATCTTTACTTATTGTTACCAAAATGGCATGGCAATTGCATGCAATCATAATAATAATTATAATAATTATAACTAGAAAAGTGCATTTCCAGAGGGATGGATGAGTGAGGGTCAGGATGTATGTGGATTAGAGTTTGGGGATCTGCTCTGAGTGAGTACAGGCAGTTTGCAGGCTGTAGGTTAAATGAAACCATAATGTTTGGGTGTGTCCAAGAATGAATGGGACTTTAAGGGGAGAAACTAGGTCGAACTAACACTGCATGGTCGGGGGGTCTGCTCTGTGTCAGGGTATGCGAATTGGTGTCTGGCGGTCGAGCAGAAGTTCGCATACTGGAAAACTAAAGATTTTCCAGAATCTGTGCATCCAATCAAAAAGCTATATACAAGCACGAATCAAACAATCAGACCGGACGATCTGGAGCTGGAACTGTGTTGATATTCCGAAAACAGTGGGACGAGGTACGCAGCGAAAACCTGGCAGAAAATAATAATAATAAAAATAATTGGAAGAGTACTGTGGTAGAAATAGTGACAGAAAAATAAGATTCGAAGTCTCGATCAGAATGAATAACAAGATTTATTTTGAGGTAAGACAATGAAAGGATAGAATCTTCTCCTACCCTGGAACAGTGCCACAGCATCTTATATAGTTTCACAAAACCAGTTCCCCCAGGACCCACCCCTGGCCTCCATAACACCTTATAAGACCAAAAGAGCAAACCCGTGTGACACGTCAACTCTTCTAACAGCTAGTCAGCGCTATTCTGGCATATGTCATCTCTAGCATATCTTTAGCTGGTTTTAGCTGGTTTTAGCTGGTTTTTAGCAGGTTTTGAGAGACCCTTTCTGACGCCGAAAGGGAGATGACCCTGAGAAGAACAGATAGAGGAGCAGCGCTGACGTGCACTCCTCAGTGCACATACACATTACACACACACGGGCCTGCTTCTTCTGATACTGGGAGATACAGAGAGAGAGAGAGACAGAGACTAAGAAAGAACAGAGGCCTAGGGCATATTCTATAAGTCTATGGATAAAGAAAATTAATAACTACACTAGTCCCCACTATTGATTACCCGTTATTGATTATGAATCATTTCAATAGACCAAATTTCCATTTCAGTACGTTTCCTGAAAAAAAAAACACATAATAGTTGCGCACCTTAAGCAGTGCGAGGAACGGGGGATGAATAAACAAGTAGAGGAGTGTGGTTCAGTGTGTTTGGAGATCTGCCCTGAGTGAGTACATGCGGTTTGGAGGCTGTAGTCTCAATGAAACCATGATGTTTGGCGGTGTCCAAAAATGAATGGGACTCTATGGGGGGAAAAAAGAGGGATGAAAAAAAACAAAAAAAAAGATGAGTGCAGGTCGAACTAACACTGAAGTCGTGGTCGGGGGTCCGCCCTGAGTCAGTGTAAACGGTGTCTGTCGGTCGAGCAGAAGTTCAGTAGATTGGCGTGCACTTTTCTATCTATCACAATCGAGTTTTGGTTTAAAATAGAAATGAGGGTGAGAAGCTGGAAGTGTCTACAACAGTTTACTGACCACAACAGATAAGAAGAGCTGTTACATGTGGATGTTCAGCCAATCAGCATTCAGAGTTTGGAACAAGCGTGCTTATTGGCTCACTGACCTATGGTTAAACTCTTTGGTATTCAAGTCTAGTACTCATTTGGTATCAAGCACTAAATTTTGAGATTCTAATTCTAAGAATCCTGGTGATGTCCAAACTGAACGTACTCAATCAGGGCAGATCCCAAAACATACTGATTCCTGTGATTGGTCAAATCAGCGTCTTTCCCAGCCCACCTGAGAAAACCCCCCAGTGGTGAAGCTGAGACACACAGCGTGAGATGCCGTGGTTTGTGTCAGCGTGGCTCTACTTCTCCTTGGAAGAGAAAGAAGAAGCGATTTCTGAAATATATTTAGCTTCAGCTATGTTAGCACTGGCGTAAACTCCAGCACCCCCTCCCCCCCGACCCAGAGATGGGATGAGCGATTTGGAAAATGAATGAATGAATGCAGCTATGTTACCACCGAAAAACAAAAATACGTGTAATATGTGACAAAAAAAGAATAGGATACAACAACAAACCTCCTTTTATTAATATTTTAAAAAGTACACAATAAGAAAAAGGGGGGGGGGGGGTATGCAGAGAAATTAATAAAGAAAACACACACACACACACACACACACACACACACACACACACACAAACATCTAATATAAAGAAAGGAACTAGAAGAGTACAAACAACGCAGACTGAGAAAACACACATTTTAATACACACTCACTGTTTATCTACTGAACTGTTCAGATGGAACAAAAGTAAATTTGGCCCGTGTACATTAAAATGAGCTAATAAGTAGAAATTCTGCTGTAATTTACAGAAAAGTTTTTCGTAAATTTTACAGTGAGTTTTCTGTCGTGGATGTTTTAACTTCCTCTTAGAAAATAAACAAAATATAGAATTTAAGCACAGGTGTATATGAGCATACAGTGTAGGGTGTCTTTGTGTGTCGTGCTTTACAAAGTCAAGAAATTTGTGTTGAGCTGATTGTGTACATGAGATTTAATGATTTCACTGCAGAATATTTTGAGATATATTTTATTTATATTTATTATATACAGAACGTGTACACACGCTAAAGTGTAACCGGCTGGACGTAAACAGACAGATAAACAGATGTTGATTATGGAAGACAGAGAGAACTTCAGAGACCCCCAGTACAACACATACAATACAGATACTTTAATCTCTTCAGGCCTCAAACTGCAGGGCTGCACGAGTCCCCAGAGAACAGCGCCATCTAGCAGATAAGATGAACAAATATATAAACAGTGATTCTCTCTTTGGTCCACTAGATGGTGTTGATCTTCCACTCCACAAAGTTCACTGACTTTAATGTCTCTCTACCTATAAAGTGATGTAAGCAGCTGCTTAGAGGACCAGTGGCCACCAGGGGGCCCTCCTAACATGTTAAGAGATAAGATAATCCTTTATTAGTCCCACAGTGGAGTAATAAAGATAAAGATCTTCTGGGGTATTACTGTACCAAAATGTTGTCTGAGACCCTCTCTGTGGGGCAAGAAGAGCGACTGGTTTATGACAGCTCCTAAAAAGATATTTTGTGTCAACTTTGACACCAAATATCTATGTACTGTGTAAATAAACTATAAAAATTAACAGCATTTGTGATTAAGTTAGAAGAGTTCATAAAAATAATTGCTGGACAGACATAATACATTTAAGCACATATTAAAATATTATACAGAACTTATTGTACATTAGTAATCACTAGTAGTCATGTATTATAAGTAGATGCCAAACAGGTATTTTTAGAGATTCCTTTCAAAATGTCACATATTGTTAATAATGATAATAATATTAATAATCATAATAATAATAATAAATTTTATAATACTGATAAAAAATATACTTAATGATAATGATCTGTTTTCAATAGTGTTATGCCATGTTGCTCAGCTTTAAGATTTGAGCAGCACTTTTCACATAGACCAGAGGTCACCAGTAGGTGGACCACAGTCCAGGTCTGGATCCAGACGTTGTCCAATGAAGACCCAAACACATAAACTACTGAGAACGATTTAATGTTGACAGTGTTTATCTTAAGGGGCGGAACTTTTCTTGTCTTTACGGTATACAGTATGCGTCACCATTTCTCAGACCTGTAATTGTTCAGTGCCTGATGGAGTCTTGCTGTATTTCAGTGACTTTCAGTGACTTTCACCCCCCCCCCCCCAAATACTGAACATTGTGAAAAACAAATATTGTGTAGTCTGATCCTTCATTATGAATGTACATAAGAATGTATTGTTGTATAAAGATTTTAATTTGATATGGAAATTAGCTTAGGTCAACATATGTTTCCACTTTTTCATAGTGACACTGCTAGGATTCATAAGTACAGAGTATGGTTGTGTTTGTAATTAAATGTCATGCAAATTCTAAACTATATAAATAATACTGTAAATATATACTTTAAATTTGACCAAACTACACAATCTTTGACTTGTTTGTCCTGCGTATTGTTCCAGTGGTGCTTAGTCCTTGCCTAGAAACTCATTAGCTGAACTTACGTTTTTCCCTGATTTTCTTTTTAGGCAGTCAAGGGTTCAGACTATGTGCAGCTCACAGTAGATGCATATACTTTGACAGCAAGAGTTGCTAAAAAAAACTACCTTCAGATCCTGTGATGAAATTCTGGGGTTCTTTAATACTTCTGTTTTCTTAATATAATTATTATTTGTATTTTATTATTAAACTTATAAATGAAATACCTCATTAACAGATGAAATAATACTTATTGTAACTAATCAGACTCGGACATGACATTACGATCCATATTCAAGGCTTTATTAACTTAAGGTTATGAAATGTGAACATTCAGTGATCTGAAGTTGCAGGAGAAGCCACGAAGCTGCTTTTGCTGCTGATGAGGCTGTAAACTTTGTGGAACAGAGAGCAGCGCCATCTGGTGGACAAAAAGTAATTAGTGTTTATTTATCTGTGACTCTGGCCTGTTAGGAAGTGGTGCTGGTCTCTGGTGCTCGGCTCGGTGACTCGCTGCAGCTCTGGAGTTTAAAGGTTTGAGTTTATTCAGGTTTATATGGTAGAGGGATGGAGTTCTCTGTCTCTCTGGACTTGTGTGTACGTTCTGTAGATTTTTACGCAATTGATTCTGTAGTGCAATCTCTAAGGGGACTGTAGTGAGCAGCCACCGAGCAAACAACATGTGTATTAATGGATAGAGCTGGCATTGCATTTATCTGCTCTACAGGCTGAATATTCTGGGGAGGTATAGGAGGGCGGAACAAAGAGAGGAGGAGGCACAGACAAAAGTAAAACTGGGCAAAGGAGCCCACGAGCTAATCACTTTCACTGTCTATCTCTTCAATATCAACACTGCATAGCTTTTCAACCCAGCAGTTCCACACTGCCTCCTAGTGATTGGTCAAAACAGCGTCTTTCCCAGCCCACCTGAGAAAACCCCCCAGTTCTGAAGCTGAGACACACAGTGGTTTATGTTTATGTCAGCACAGCTCTACTTCTTACAGAGTCTCTGAAGGGACATGGTGTATTTATTTTTTTCAGGTAAAAAAGTTGTGAGCACCCGATCCTATGAGGTGAGCACCCGATACTATCAGGTGAGCACCCGATACTATCAGGTGAGCACCCAATTCTATAAGGTGAGCACCCGATACTATGAGGTGAGCACCCAATACTATCAGGTAAGCCACCGATACTATGTGGTGAGCACAACATATCAGGTGAGCACCCGATACTATCAGGTGGGCACCAGATGCTATAGATTGTGCACTAGACACAGATGAGCATTTTCTTGAGCACTATTTTCCAGTTTTGCAATTACATCAACAATAACATCAATAAGCCTTTAATATTTCACTTTAAATAAGCTGTTAAAGTATTTGATCTCTTATTGATCTTTTATTGATCTCTTATTGATCTCTTATTGATCTCTCATTGATCTCTCATGCTGTTCTAGATCCCATATGAACCTGAGCTCGGTGTATTATTAGGACCTGTAAGGAGATCATCTTCTCCTCAGCTTCTCTGTTTTCAGCTCCTGTTCTGTACCTCTTTTCTATGAGCTGTCATAAACCAGTCGCTCTTCTTGCTCCATAGAGAGCGTCTTAGACAACATCATGGTGCAGTAATACCCCAGAAGATCCTTGTCTTTATTACTCCACTGGGGGACTAATAAAGGATTATTTTATCCTTTCTCCTAAGATGTTAGGAGGGCCCCCTGGTGGCCACTAGTCCTCTAAGCAGCTGCTTATATCTACATGGTAGAGAGACATGTCAGGGAACTTTGTTGAGTGGAAGATCACCACCATCTAGTGGACCAAATAGAGAATCACTGTTTATATATTTGTTCATCTTGTCTGCTAGATGGTGCTGTTCTCTGGGGATTTGCTGCAGCCCCGCAGTTTGAGGCCTGAAGGGATTAAAGCATCTGCTCAGAACAAGCTACATTAGTATAGTATGTGTTGTACAGGGGGTCTCTACACTTCCCTCTGTGTTCAGTTTATCTGTTTACTTCCAGCTAATATGTTGTAACACTTGCTGTTGTTCACAACAAGGTTAACTATGAAGGTGTCCACTACAGTAACTGCCAGGTCAAATATACAGGTTTATACACATTGTTTCCTATACAGTCCAGATATCATAGCTGCTAATCAATGATACAGTCCAGATATAATAGCTACTAATCAATTATACAGTCCAGATATCATAGCTACTAATCAATTATACAGTCCAGATATCAAAGCTGTTTATCAATTATACAGTCCAGATATCATAGCTGCTAATCAATTGTACAGTCCAGATATCATAGCTGCTAATCAATTATACAGTCCAGATATCATAGCTGCTAATCAATTATACAGTCCAGATATCATAGCTGTTAATCAATTATACAGTCCAGATATCATAGCTACTAATCAATTATACAGTCCAGATATCAAAGCTGTTTATCAATTATACAGTCCAGATATCATAGCTGCTAATCAATTATACAGTCCAGATATCATAGCTGCTAATCAATTATACAGTCTAGATATCATAGCTGTTAATCAATTATACAGTCCAGATATCATAGCTGTTTATCAATTATACAGTCCAGATATCATAGCTGTTAATCAATTATACAGTCCAGATCTCATAGCTGTTTATCATAGCCAGACCATTTGATCCCTCCCCAAGTGTCTTTGTGATTCCCCTCAATGTCCTTTATGAAATATATATAGAGCTCACTGAATTCTTGTTCAGCATTTAGAGTCCCCACACAATGATGGCTGGTAGAAAAAAAAACACAGGCTTGCAAATTCCAAGTGAAAAAAGGCCCTTTCAACCTTGTTGAACAGCAAAGACTTTGGACAATTTAATTCTCCCAACTTTGTGGGGACAGTTTGGGGACGGCCCCTTCCTGTTCCAACATGACCACCAGTGCGCAAAGCAGCCCGATTAAGACATGGAGGAGCGAGTTCGGTGTGGAAGAGCTTGACTGGCCTGCACAGACCTCAACCTGATAGAACACCTTTGGGATGAATTAGAGTGGAGACTGTGAGCCAGACCTTCTCGTCCAACATCAGTGTCTGACCTCACCAACATGCTTCTGGAAGAGCGGTCAAACATTCCCATAAACACTCTCCTAAACCGTGTGGAGAGCCTTCCCAGAAGAGTTGGGCCGACATCATATTAAACCCTATGTATTTAGAATGGGATGTCACTCAAGTTCATATTTGCTTCTTTAGTTCGGTCTGGTGTAGGCCTTTACTGCAGTGAGCCTGTTTTCGTTCTCTTTGTCACACCTTGGATCCTCCGGCCTTCGCTTTGGCTTTGTTTGGCTCTGCATGGTTGGGCTGGTGGGTTTTGCAGTTCCCTTAGCTAGGTTTATTGGCGTGTCTGTGTTTGGACACTCTTTTTTATTTTTGTACTACTTCCGGGCTGAGGGCACTGCAATGGTGCTTGGGTTTTTGTGGCTTTGGCCAGAAGACCTCTGCTCTGTTGGCATTGGAAGGGCTCTTGGAAGGGGTACAAAGGCTAGGTTAAATTTAGGTAGTTTTGGTTTAATAGTTAATAGCACTTGTGATTTCCTCCCCTCCTGTATGAGTTAATTGCTTTGCTCTGAGGATTTATTAGATGTGTTTTCTAAGGATCAGCTGCTTGAAATCACAAGTCATTATGATGTTGGGTTATCAGTCACTGATAAGTGATTTGAAGGAGAATATTAAGGTTATATTGAAGTCTGCATTGGTAGAGCAGGGAGTTTTGAAGACTTTACCAGTTTCTCCTAGTCCCTCATCTTTGACTTTTGAACAGCAAACATAGTTAATACCGTTGGAAAGAGCAGCTAAGAAAAGATTCTTCATACCCAGTTAAGTGTAGAGAAGGAGATTGAGTTGTCTACGTATCAGCTGGAGGAAAAGCAACTTGAGCCATACTGTTTGGATATGGTTAAGGCTGGTAGGCCTTTGGACATTGTTTTTTTGCTCGTAGTGCTGAGGAAATCAGTTTGATGTAGTTAAATATCGTCAGTTGCTGCCTAGGTTTGATGAAAGACGTTGAAAGATTTTTTTTCATTGTTTGAGCGTCCGGCTGATGCAAGGGCATGGTATGATTTACAGTGTACCATGTTGTTGTAGATTATCAGATGGTTAAGTTTGCTGTTTTACAGGCTTATGAGTTGGTTCCATACAGGCATATATTTAGGCTGTGGGAAATAAGGGGAGAAGCAAACATACGTAGAATCTGTGAGAGATATCTCACTACATGTTAATGTGTTAAGACCTTAGCTAATTTTTAAAGATTTAATTGTATTGGAGCAATTCCATAGTTCTGTTTCTGATCGCCTTGTTACCTACATAGACGAGAGTACATAAAGTCAAGACTCCATGTGATGCTGCTGTTTTGGTGGAGGAAATAATGTTTTGATTAATAGCACCTCATTTGGAGACAGGGTTCGTGGACACTGTTAAGAGATTCTGCGTGCCATCCTTCTCTTAGGACTGGTTTGTATACTGATGCTGTTGGGGGTCAGTTGTGTTATTTCCCTAAGGATAGAAGTCATGCTAGTGGTCATTGGAAAAATGAGTGTCCAGTTTTGAAGGCGAAGATGGAGGGCTCTCTTTCCAAAGCTTTTAGAAGTGTTCATGGCCCGGTGAAACCTGTTAGGTTGATAGCGGCTGTTCCTTCATTTTGTGGTATACTCTATTCTTCAAATTGTATTGCTGAAAATGTTTCGTAGCCTTGGTCAGGACCTTTGGGAGTTGGTTTTTTAGGCTGAAACTTAAAAAAGATGTATCTTTGTATATTAAGACTTGCCAGCTAACTGGTAAACCTAATCAAATCCTAAAACCTGCTCCCCTTTACCCTATTCCTGCTATTGGCCAACCCTTAGAATCTGAGAGTGGATTGTGTGGGGTCCTTTACCAAAGTCCAGAGCAGGAGGTATACAGTCATGGCCGAAAGTGTTGGCACTCCTGAAATTTTACAGTAAATGCTTGCAATTACACATGTTTTGTTTTGTTTTGTTTTATGTTTATTTCATTTGTGTGTACTGAAACAACACAAACAAGCAGAGAAAAAGGCAAATTTGACAATTTCATGCATAACTCCAAAAATGGGCCAGACAAAATGATTGGCACCTTTTCAAAATTGTGGGTAAATAATAAAAAATCACACTTGAAACCAGATAAAAAGGATAGAAATTGGCTCAGTCTTTGCATTGTGTGTCTGTGTGCCAGACTAAGCATGGAGAACAGAAAAAGGAGAAAAGTAAGTAAGTAAGAAAGAATTTATTTATAAAGCACTCTAAATACAACCTGAGTTGACCAAAGTGCTGTACATAAAATCAATCCCCAGGACACGCTGGGTTAAAAACAATAAAACAAATAAAATATGTAACGAAAGTAACACATGAAAAGAGCTTAGAAGAAAGAAAGAAAGAAAGAAAAACTAGCAGCACCTCACATCACTACCGTCTCCTGCTATTTAAATGCAAGTTTGTAAAAGTATGTTTTAGACCTGATTTAAACACAGAGACAGAAGTGAGCTGGCGAAAATTGGGCGGAAGACCATTCCAAAGTCTCGGAGCATAAACCACAAATGCACAATCAAAAAAAAAGTTTCAGCCGAGCCCTGGGAACAGTCAGTAAATTCTGTGAAGATGATCTAAGAAAACATTGAGAAGTTGAGGGTGTTAGCAGGTCTGTAATATAAGAGGGGGCAAGCTTTTTTAGTGCCTTAAAAACAAATAACAGCACTTTAAACTGTATTCTATACTGGACAGGTAGCCAGTGTAGAGAAGCCAGCACTGAAGTGATGTGGTCTCTTTTCTTAGTGATAGTCAACTAGCACGGTTATGGAAAAACATCATCAATCTCAAGGTTACAAGTCCATCTCCAAAGATCTTGATGTTCTTTTGTCCACGGTGCGCAACATAATCAAGTAGCTAATCTCCCTGGACGTAAACGGAAAAGAAAAATTGATGAAAGGTTGCAACTCAGATAGTCCGGATGGTGGATAAGCAGCCCCAATCAAGTTCCAAAGAAATTCAAGCTGTCCTGTAGGCTCAGGGTGCATCAGTGTCAGCGCAAACTATCCGTCGACATTTCAGTTAAATGAAAAGCTCTGGCAGGAGAGCCAGAAGAACCGTTACTGAGACATAAACCTAGACTTCAAAAATGTTTTGGGGCTGTTTTGCTACCTTGGACACTGAGTGCCTTGACTGGGTGCCAAGGCATCATGAAATCTGAAGATTACCAAAGGATTTTGGATCACAATATAGGTGTCAGAAATTTCTGTTGTGGCAGCACCCCTGACTAACTTGTTGCAGCATCAAGTCAAGTGTGACTCAACTCCTTGTCAGTGAGCTTTTGAGGAGTTGAAGTCACTCCTGACAGTAGCTCCAGTTTTAATTGCACCACAATTGGATCAGTACTAAGTTGCAAGTGAATGCTAGCAATCTGGGTGTAGGAACTGTTTTGTTCCAGGTTTCTGAGCACGGAATAGATCACCCAGTGGGTTTCTTTTCTGGAAAATGAAGTTGTAGTGGGTGGGGCTAGAGGCTTCCTCCTTTGCCAAGAGCAGCAAAAAACGATCTGTGCAAGGATGCGGTTATGGGTTTTGTGGTTCTATGCCACTCAAAAAAAAAAACTTCCCACTTCTGCCTTCTTTCCAGCACAAGCAGACACAGAGCGCGTGTAAATATATAAATAAAAACCCACAAAGGTCACCTGAAACTGAAGTAGTTTAATGCAAATTAACTTTTTAGAAAACTTTTTACCTAAAAAAAACGCTTTTGAATTGTTGTTTAACAAAATAATTTTAAAAAACAAACTAATGAAACTGGCCCGGACAAAAATTATGTTAAATTTATATTTTGTTGCACAACCTTTTAAGGCACAATCTCCATAACTCTCAACCAGACTTCTGCACCACCTGCCCACTCCTTGTGAGCAAACTGCTCCAGCTGTCTCAGGTTTAAACGGTACTTCTCCAGACTGCATGTTTCAGCTCCTTCCTCAGCATTATTAATTTTTTTAATCAAATTTTTATCAATGCCCATATACAGTACAGACCAAAAGTTTGGATACACCTTCTCATTCAAAGAGTTTTCTTTAATTTCATGACTATGAAAATTGTAGATTCACACTGAAGGCTTCAAAACGATGAATTAACACATGTGGAATTATATACTTAACAAAAAAGTGTGAAACAACTGAAAATATGTCTAATATTCTAGGTTCTTCAAAGTAGCCACCTTTTGCTTCGCACACTCTTGGCATTCTCTTGATGAGGTAGTCACCTGAAGTGGTCTACCAACAGTCTTGAAGGAGTTCCCAGAGATGCTTAGCACTTGTTGGCCCTTTTGCCTTCACTCTGCGGTCCAGCTCACCGCAAACCATCTCAATTGGGTTCAGATCCGGTGACTGTGGAGGCCAGGTCATTTGGCGCAGCACCCCCTCACCCTCCTTCTAGGTCAAATAGCCTGGAGGTGTGTTTGGGGTCATTGTCTTGTTGAAAAATAAATGATGGTCCAACTAAACGCAAACCGGATGGAATAGCATGCCGCTGCAAAATGCTGTGGTAGCCATGCTGGTTCAGTATGCCTTCAATTTTGAATAAATCCCCAACAGTGTCACCAGCAAAGCACCCCACACCATCACACCTCCTCCTCCATGCTTCACGGTGGGAACCAGGCATGTAGAGTCCATCCGTTCACCTTTTCTGCGTCACACAAAGACACGGTGGTTGGAACCAAAGATCTCAAATTTGGACTCATCAGACCAAAGCACAGATTTCCACTGGTCTAATGTCCATTCCTTGTGTTCTTTAGCCCAAACAAGCCTTGTTGCCTGTCCTTAGCAGTGGTTTCCTAGGAGCTATTTTACCATGAAGGCCTGATGCACACCGTCTCCTATTAACAGTTGTTCTAGAGATGTGTCTGCTGCTAGAACTCTGTGTGGCACTGACCTGGTCTCTAATCTGAGCTGCTGATAACCTGCGATTTCTGAGGCTGGTGACTCGGATGAACTTATGCTCCGCAGCAGAGGTGACTCTTGGTCTTCCTTTCCTGGGGTGGTCCTCATGTGAGCCAGTTTCTTTGTAGAGCTGGATGGTTTTTGTGACTGCACTTGGGGACACTTTCAAAGTTTTCCCAATTTTTCGGACTGACTGACCTTCATTTGCAATCATGTGCACTGTAAGATCTCCAAACGCCCACAGGCAGCTCCAAACTAACAGGTCAAGCTGTGAAACAGAGTTAATGAGTTTATGAATAAATAATTCAGTTCAGCATGTAAATATACTGAAATATACTGAACGGTATGTGTGATGTGTTGGTGTTTCTGTAGCTGATGGCATAAGATGCTGATACTAGACTACTTCAGTAAACAGGATACACCACTGAATCAGAACACACGTTAGAAATGATGAAGGTCTGGACCTTGGCCTGAGCGGATCTCCTCTAACTGGACCTTACTGAACTCTAATTAAACACCCCTGATCTAGTGTGATAGTGTGATCTGGTGATAATGCATTAAAAACAGACGATTCTGGAATGAAATCACCACACGGGCTCAGAAACACTTCCAAACACCATCATCTGTGAACACGGTTCCTCTCTACTCCACAAAAGTAAATGTAGTTAAAAATGCTATCATGCAATGAAGCAACCGGCTAGATCAGATCCAGAAACACTGTAACAACCTTCTCAGAGCCTGAGTTTATTTATGATGGACTGAGGTGAAGTGAAAAGTGTCCTGTGGTCCAAAATATGAAATTCTTTTTGGAATTATGGAAGCCGCATGCTCTGGGCTAAAAGCTGACGCTGATAAGAAGTCACACAATTCGGTAATAGATCCACTCCATGGAAAGTCTACAATGGAGATCTGTTGCCAGTATCTCATGTTGTGTAGGGGTATGTAAGTGGTCTATGCGGGCTCAGGACTGTGAGTGTTGAGGCTTAGCTAGGGTGCATTTTAGAGTCTTGGTAAGTAACACCTCTGCTTTACAGGTTCTGTTGTAAATCTGAGGCTCTTGTGGCTATGCAGCCCTTGCAACACTTCTGCCCTCAGGCATTCGTACAGAAGATCATCTTTCAGGTCGTTTCTGCTCCACTGCTGTGGTGGACCTGATTGGACATCCTCTGCTTAAAAGAGAGAAAGGAACAATAGCTGGGTAAATTCTTGGAGCTTCTTCAAGTCTACAGGAAGGATAAACAGTAATAGCTAACTGGCTATTAGAGTTTGGAACTAGTCCTTGCAAGTGTTCTTGATGTCTCTCGCAAGGGCTCAGGCAAGACAGTTCCAACTCAAGAAAGTTCAGTAACAGCTGAAAGTCCAGCTAGACAGTTAACTGAAGAATGACAAACACGTGAAAGTGTGGAACTTTTTGTGGTCATGGCTTGTGTGACTACATTGGTTATTTTTACACTGGTTATATTTTAATTGTGTAACCCTTTGTTGCAGTGGCTTGTGTCACAATAGTGCTGGGTGGCATATAGCCTGAGCATTCTCAGACCACTGGCCGCACTGACTCACAAGATGTCTTAACCTGATCTGTAAAACCAAACAACACTGGCAGTTTTGGTCCTCCAGCACTGACCAGAGTTATACTGGTTGCAGGTAATTCTAAACAATTTACTTAGAATGTTTCACAGCTGTATGTGGTGTAATCTATATATACCTGTAGTGTGGTTTGTACAGTGTAGTGGAAAATTGTTGTTTCCTCCATGTGGCAGACTTGCATTCGATCCTCTGTCTGGTCAAACACTATTATATGCTGTTATACTTGTAAGAGTCTTTGGGAAAGACTGCATTCACCTACCACTGTAACATGAATAACCAAGAACAGTCTCCTCACAGCCACAGCTTCTTACACCGAATACATATGTATGTTCATATATACTGATAAACACAGGATTCGTTCTAAATAGGACATTTAAAAGGCATTAGATTGGAAAGGTTTGCCGTGAGACTGTAAGAGCTGGCCATAGTTTGTGAGTCTCATGGCCAACATGTGGGAGAAGCACGAGAGACAGAAAACCAAAAAGTACATGAACAGGAAATCCGCACACGTTTGCATTTAGAAAAAAAAGAAACCCACACTGCCAGCGTTCCTGTACTGGACCACAATCTCCCCCATGCACCAGTTTTTTTTGCACAGCCAAACGTTTTAGTACACTACCAGTCAAACGTTTTAGATACACTACCAGCCAAACGTTTTAGTACACTACCAGTCAAACGTTTTAGTACACTACCAGCCAAACGTTTCAGTACACTACCAGCCAAACGTTTTAGATACACTACCAGCCAAACGTTTCAGTACACTACCAGCCAAACGTTTTAGTACACTACCAGCCAAACGTTTTAGTACACTACCAGCCAAACGTTTCAGTACACTACCAGCCAAACGTTTTAGTACACTACCAGCCAAACGTTTTAGTACACTACCAGTCAAACGTTTCAGTACACTACCAGCCAAACGTTTTAGATACACTACCAGTCAAACGCTTCAGTACCCTACCAGTCAAATGTTTTAGATACACTACCAGTCAAATGTTTTAGATACACTACCAGCCAAACGTTTTAGTACACTACCAGTCAAACGTTTTAGTACACTACCAGTCAAACGTTTTCAAACAGTTCTAAAACATTTGACCAGCTGTGTGTGTGTGTGTGTGTGTATATATATATATATATATATATATATATATATATATATATATATATATATATATATATGTGTGTGTGTGCTCGTATGCTTGTGAGTCATAAGCTAGCAATGACTCTTATTACTGGGAACCCTCTTGGTTTTGGCCTGTAGCTTGCCTCAGGGGACAGAACAAGTATAGGCCTAGTTCTAGATTTGTTTCTATTTAGAGAACGGGACAGGGTTTTGGGTGGGGACACCTCTAGACTTTTGCAACCTACGTTTTTTTCTATTATCTTAGAGAGGCATCTTATAAGTCTGTGCACTTCATCACACGCACTCTCCTTTTTTGCTGTATTCCATCTTTACCTTTATGCACCTCCGTTGACAAAATGGTAGAATATGGAAAAAGGTTCTAATACCAATAAGAGGGGGGTACCATTAGTTAGCTGGAATGTAGGGTATTAACAGGACCTGTAAAGAGAGCCAGAATTTTCAATCATCCTAAACATTTAAAACATAAAATCGCATTTCTACAAGAAACTCAAAGTAGGATCAAAGTAGACTCCGAAAGTCTCAGGTAGGGCAGGTATTTCACTCAAACTTCAACTCTAAAGCACAAGGAACACTTCTTTTCCATAAACATGTGGTATTAGTTAATGTATACACCCCCACATTGGGATAGCAGAGTTAAACTAGCGGCAGTTGATTTTTGGGGGGTGTCCTGAACTGTGCAATTAACCCAGTGTTGGACTGTTCTAATCCTACATCCCTTATTCCATCGAATACGGCCAAAGCAATATTAGCTTTATGAACCAGATAGGTAGTGTCAACCCCTGATATACTTTACACCCACAAAGTCACAAATTTGTACATTACTCATATCATAGAATTGATTACTTTTTTATTGATATAAACCTTTTGGCCTTTGTTTCAAAAGCTGAATATTCAACTATAATTAAATCAAATCCATCTATTATCTGCTGCTTAATCCAACTAGTAGTTTAGAGTGAGTATCAACCTAACATGCATGTGTTTGGACTGTGGGTGGAAACCAGAGTACCCAGAGGAAACCCACTCAAGCACAGGGAGAACATACACACTCGACACATACACACTACATACACACTATATATATTTAGCACATATATGGAAACAACTTAGAAAACTGCCTACAATATGGCTTTATATATAATAGCTTCTAAGAATATAAAATACTAAAAATACTAAAATACTAAGTATTATAATTTGTCTCAGCATTACCAGTATAATCTTGTACCACAAAAATACACATTAAAATGGATTGACAAGGATTCACAACTTACAATAAAACATAACTGAACATTAACAGATTAGCATTAAAAATACCAGTGAAACACATACCTGGAAGACAATATGTACTTTTCTTAATATTCTGTACTGGAGTGGCTACTGCAGTTAACACCAAGCTGGGTAAATAAATAAAAATATCTCTCATAAATGAAAATTAAAAAGGATTAGCTCATACACTGCTAGCACAGCTGCAGAAAGTGGAGGGAAAACAGCCTTGTGTTAGTCTCACTCAACTTCTAACAAAGGAGACCCTCATAAACTCGTAACTAGAACCTAAAACAGTGAATTCTCTGCAAAAATACTTTTTAATATGTCTTATAATCAGATAAAGAGCAGTATTTTTTACTTAAACCATGTTTTTGATCAGTATTTACTTATAAAACTCGGAGCTCAGCACCTACCCGCAGCATAGAAATCACAGACTGTTGCTAGGGGAACGGCAGCTCAGACGATCAAACGTAGCGTTACTGCAGTTCACCACTTACCAGTAGGGGGCATTAAAACTCCATTTTAGCGCATTACAGTGATTAATTTTATGAAATTCATATAAAACAAATGTATTTTCTTACTCTGTTACACGTGCGATGGACTTTCGACCTGACCATGGTGTACCCCACCCTCACCTGCTCCAGCTTCCAGCTGATTGGTGTTGCTCTTGATCCCAGCAACAGCCGGAGGTCAGGAATAGTTTGTAGCCATGTTGAGAAGACGCTGTGCTCTGTGAGAAAAAACTTGTGTTCGGGTGTCCAGCACTTAATACACAGTCGAATGCTGGATATTCGCAGCGCTTGTTGGCTCAGTTATAAGCCTCTTGGCTAACAAGGCGAACTTGCTAACTAATGTTGTTGGCTTATAATGGTGGTGCTGATCAGCTACAGACTCACTTTAACTGAAATAGTGTGTAAATATGGTGATGACTGTTTCATTTGCTACCCTGCAGAAAAAATCAGCTTTCACAGGCTGGCTAGTACTGCTCTGGTGCTGGTTTATGCTGGCTAGTACTGCTCTGGTGCTGGTTTATGCTGGTTAGTACTGACCTGGTGCTGGTTTATGCTAGCTAGTACTGCTCTGCTGCTGGTTTATGCTGGTAAGTATTGACCTGATGCTGGTTTATGCTTGTTATTACTGGCCTGGTGCTAGTTTATGTTAGTTAGTGCTGGCCTGGTGCTGATTTGTGCTGGTTAGTACTTGTCCGGTCAGGGTATATACTGGTTAGTATTAGCCTGGTGCCGGTTTAACTGGTTAGAGCTGGCTTGTTGCCGGTTTAACTGGTTAGTCTTGGCCTGGTGCTGGTTTATGCTGGTTATTGCTGGCTTGGTGCTGGTTTAACTGGGTAGTACTGACCTGGTGCAGGTTTATACTGGTTAGTTCCAGCCTGGTGCTGGTTTATGCTGGTTAGTACTGGCCTGGTGTTGATTTGTGCTGGTTAGTATTAGCCTGGTGCCGGTTTAACTGGTTAGTGCTGGCCTGTTGCCAGTTTAACTGGTTAGTCTTGGCCTGGTGCTGGATTTTGTCGGTTATTGGTGGCCTGGTTCTGGTTCAACTGGTTAGTGCTGAATTGGTGCTGGTTAATGCTGGCTCGGTGCTGGTTTAACTGGGTAGTACTGACCTGGTGCAGGTTTATGCTGGTTAGTTCTGGCCTGGTGCTGGTTTGTGCTGGTGTATGCTGGTTAGTACTGGCCTGGTGCTGGTTTATGCTGCTTAATTCTTGCCTGGTACTGGTTCATTCTGGTTAGTTAATACTGGCCTGGTGCTGATTTAACTGGCTAATGTTGGCTTGGCGCTAGCTTATGCTGGTTAGTGCTGGCCTGGTTCTGGTTTATGCTGGCCTGGTACTGATACATTCTGGTTAGTACTAGCCTGGTACTGGCTTATGTTGGTTAATACTGGCCTGGTACTGATTCATTCAGATTAGTACCAGCCTGGTACTGGCCTATGCTGGTTAATACTGGCCTGATGCTGATTTAACTGGTTTGTGCTGATCCGTACACCATTTACGTTAAAAGGCTGTAGTCACTTTAGGGCTGTCTCACATCAACTCACTGCATCTCTTATATGTGCATTAACTGCTAGCTTTAGTTTTTTACCAACTGTAGTGAAGTTCACAGTGTTGTGAATTTACTATTATTTCATATTTCTAGTACGCGTGAGTGACACACTTCATGGTACATGTATGTTCTAAATGGATTTAGTGGCCTATACATAGTAGCAATGTGCTCATATTAAAAACTTACAATAAATGAATAAAATGTTTTTTTTTCACTTCAACCTTTTCTTTTCTACTCAACATTGTAAAATAATAATAATAGAAATAATAATATGTAATGGTCAGTGCACATTCAATTTTTAAAGCAGTTTATAGTATATGCTAGAATAAAAAGTCTGGACTACTTTTAGTCACCACACTGTTTATTGAAGTTGTTCTGGTTACATTAACATCATTATATTTCAGTCTCTGCGTTTGGTCATCTTGTTATACACGACTCTGCGAGACGTAAAGGCAAAAAAACGAACTGGTAAGAAGATGTTTGATCAGCAGAGAGTTCAGAAGAAGAGGATGGAGGACAACAGAGGAACCAGCATGAAGAGGAGACTCAGCTTAACCCCTGCAGCGCCGTTACACAGGTTCCCACTACAGCAGCTCACACTTCCACCGACTCCAGCAGCCTGCATGCTTGAAGCGTCACCGGTACAGAAACTCTTGCTCGCACATCCTTTCATTTTCACGTTAACACCTCCAGAGTTCACTGAGTTAAAGGGGAGAGAGTTGTTAGAGCGCTTTTAGACAGATAAAAACAAAATCAGATAAAATGAAACACCCTAATTATAAATATTGAATGTTGATGAGAGAATATTTGCTAGTTTTCACCTCTAATTTTGATGCACTGATCTTCATCCCCCTCACAGTTCACAGTTCCTGTGCAGTCGTCGCTATTACAGGTGTAACACTGCCTCCCGTTTGGAGACCCTATTGGTAAAGCTGTACAGGTGAAGAGTTCAGTGAAGAGCTTTAGTATCATCTTCTCTGCATTTCACTACTTTACATCCCAAAACAGACTAAACCCAGCGCTGCTGTTCATAGGACATCACAAATCCACATCCTGAACAGTGTCAGGAGTCTGATTATGTCAGGTTATATCAGCTCTAGGGCTACTTGGATAAGACATAACAAGAGAGGACCTTCATAATGAGCACTCTTTATACAGTAGTCAGAGCTGCTGGCTTTACCTGGCACTGCTTGGTTGTTGCAGAGATCAGTGTTGCAGCATTTGGTGTTCATAGTTGTTTTTATGAGTCCCACATTTAGACTCCCAGTCAAACACATGTCTGCTGCTCCGCAAGTCTTCATGTTGACTTCTGTTGGAGCACCAGCTAGTAAACACAGCACATGCTTTAATCTTTAATGGAATTGTACACTCACACACACACATAAACATACAGCTTTTATCTCATCAATAAGTGTATTTTCATCTATAAGACCACCAGATAGTTATATGTCATCGTGAGAAATGACACAGGGAAAAAATATTGAACACGCTTACTGAAATTTATTTAGTACTTTGTACAAAAGCTTGTCTTGCTGAAATGTCCACCCTTGTTTCATCTTCATCATCCTGGTAAATGGCAACAGATGTTTATCTCGATCTTGGTCTCAGTACATTTGTCCATTCATTCTTCCTTCATCGCTGTCTAATGAAAAACAAGCATCTCCAAAACGGCAACTTTAGAGGAGAGGCCCAAAACTGCTTTTACTTAGTAAGTCAATGGAACCAGAATTTTCTCCATTCTACTTTGGAGCATTTCTATTGGTCCATTCATTATGAAATATGCACAATGTCAACGCCCATTTCAAAAGATATAGAAAAATAAAAATCAACAAAAAATAGAGGTACATGTTTTTCTTTGGACAGCGACGAAATGTATAAAAAGAGTTGTCTTGTGGGCTGCTATGCTTTGTAGATATGAACATGGGATTCTTCAGATACTAAAGGTTGAGATTTCCTGCTATGACATTACCTTAGCAATATTTTTCAACTGGAACAATATCGGCTCTTCTTTCTATCTACAGGTAAGCCTACAAGGCCTCCGTATTTAAAGCTCTCACACCAACTCACTGCATCTCTAATTTGTAGACTAATGCTTTGTTGTTAAGGCCATTCAGCTGTTTGTTTTTATATGTATATGTAGGTCATTCTTACCTATGTAGGTAGTAGTGGTTATGCTGGAACACTGATCTGGACATTCTGCAGTTTCTGTGCATGTTCCAGAAATCGGTAGCACACACTGATAACAGTTCAGTGTCAGTGCTAGAGGACAGCGAGAATCCAGCATTAAAAACAGATCCAATTACATAAACACAAATTTAAAGTTTTGTAAACAAACTTAGATGGGGTTTCAAAAATGACAATAAAAGTTATTAAAAGTTCCGTCAAGCAACTGATATCCTCAAACCTACACTTGAATAACTTATACTATTAAAATATCAACGTCAGACTCACTAACAGCATGCTGGTAAAACTATACTGAGGAGCTAAACTGCTGAAGTAAATGTAATACTGTATCTAACATTCTTCACACCTGCTGGAGATGAAGTTTCATACCTTTTGGTAAAAGCAGGCAGATGAGCGCCAGTGTGACCTGCAGACTCATTGTTGGTGGATGTGAGGAAGTGGAATATGCTGAGAGGCAAGTTGAGATAAAAGTCTGAATTGGGGGGCGTGACTAACTGTTACCTTCCCTTCCCCCCATTCCAGGACCAGTTCATTAGAAATGAAACTACAAATAACATGTAGTAATAGTCTGTTTAATGTATTTCTTTATTTACATTGTAAGTAATTTGAGTTGTTATCTTAGCCCTTGTGTGGTGTTCATTATACAGTATCTATATCAGTCTACACATCACATCAGCTCCATTATACAGTATCTATATCAGTCTACACATCACACCAGCTCCATTATACAGTATCTATATCAGTATACACATCACACCAGCTCCATTATACAGTATCTATATCAGTATACACATCACATCAGCTCCATTATACAGTATCTATATCAGTCTACACATCACATCAACCTCATTATACAGTATCTATATCAGTCTACACATCACATCAGCTCCATTATACAGTATCTATATCAGTCTACACATCACAACAGCTCCATTATACAGTATCTATATCAGTATACACATCACACCAGCTCCATTATACAGTATCTATATCAGTATACACATCACATCAGCTCATTATACAGTATCTATATCAGTCTATACATCACATCAGCCATATTATACAGTATCTATATCAGTCTATACATCACATCAGCCCCATTATACAGTATCTATATCAGTCTACACATCACACCAGCTCCATTATACAGTATCTATATCAGTCTACACATCACAACAGCTCCATTATACAGTATCTATATCAGTATACACATCACACCAGCTCCATTATACAGTATCTATATCAGTATACACATCACATCAGCTCATTATACAGTATCTATATCAGTCTATACATCACATCAGCCATATTATACAGTATCTATATCAGTCTATACATCACATCAGCCCCATTATACAGTATCTATATCAGTCTACACATCACATCAGCCCCATTATACAGTATCTATATCAGTCTACACAACACATCAGCTCCATTATACGGTATCTATATCAGTATACACATCACATCAGCTCCATTATACAGTATCTATATCAGTCTACACAACACATCAGCCCAATTACACAGTATCTATATCAGTCTACAAAACACATCAGCTCCATTATACAGTATCTATATCAGAATACACATCACATCAGCTCCATTATACAGTATCTATATCAGTCTACACAACACATCAGCCCAATTACACAGTATCTATATCAGTCTACACAACACATCAGCTCCATTATACAGTATCTATATCAGAATACACATCACATCAGCTCCATTATACAGTATCTATATCAGTCTACACATCACATCAGCCCCATTATACAGTATCTATATCAGTCTACACATCACATCAGCTCCATTATACAGTATCTATATCAGTATACACATCACACCAGCTCCATTATACAGTATCTATATCAGTCTACACATCACATCAGCCCCATTATACAGTATGTATATCAGTCTACACAACACATCAGCCCAATTACACAGTATCTATATCAGTCTACACATCACATCAGCTCCATTATACGGTATCTATATCACTATACACATCACATCAGCTCCATTATACGGTATCTATATCAGTCTACACAACACATCAGCCCAATTACACAGTATCTATATCAGTCTACACAACACATCAGCTCCATTATACAGTATCTATATCAGAATACACATCACATCAGCTCCATTATACAGTATCTATATCAGTCTACACATCACATCAGCCCCATTATACAGTATCTATATCAGTCTACACATCACATCAGCTCCATTATACAGTATCTATATCAGTATACACATCACATCAGCCCCATTATACAGTATCTATATCAGTCTACACATCACATCAGCTCCATTATACAGTATCTATATCAGTCTACACATCACATCAGCTCCATTATACAGTATCTATATCAGTCTACACAACACATCAGCTCCATTATACAGTATCTATATCAGTCTACACATCACATCAGCCTCATTCTACATTATCTATATCAGTCTACACATCACACCAGCTCCATTATACAGTATCTATATCAGTCTACACATCACATCAGCCCCATTATACAGTATCTATATCAGTCTACACAACACATCAGCCCAATTACACAGTATCTATATCAGTCTACACATCACATCAGCTCCATTATACAGTATCTATATCAGTATACACATCACATCAGCTCCATTATACAGTATCTATATCAGACTACACAACACATCAGCCCAATTACACAGTATCTATATCAGTCTACACATCACATCAGCTCGATTATACAGTATCTATATCAGTATACACATCACATTAGCTCCATTATACAGTATCTATATCAGTCTACACATCACATCAGCCCCATTATACAGTATTTATATCAGTCTACACATCACATCAGCTCCATTATACAGTATCTATATCAGTCTACACATCACATCAGCTCCATTATACAGTATCTATATCAGTATACACATCACATCAGCTCCATTATACAGTATCTATATCAGTCTACACATCACATCAGCTCCATTATACAGTATCTATATCAGTATACACATCAGCTCCATTATACAGTATCTATATCAGTCTACACATCACATCAGCTCCATTATACAGTATCTATATCAGTCTACACAACACATCAGCTCCATTATACAGTATCTATATCAGAATACACATCACATCAGCTCCATTATACAGTGTCTATATCAGTCTATACATCGCACCAGCCCCATTATACAGTATCTAAATCAGTCTATACATCACATCAGCTCCATTATACAGTATCTATATCAGTCTACACATCACATCAGCTCCATTATACAGTATCTATATCAGTATACACATCACATTAGCTCCATTATACAGTATCTATATCAGTCTACACATCACATCAGCCCCATTGTACAGTATTTATATCAGTCTACACATCACATCAGCTCCATTATACAGTATCTATATCAGTCTACACATCACATCAGCTCCATTATACAGTATCTATATCAGTATACACATCACATCAGCTCCATTATACAGTATCTATATCAGTATACACATCACGTCAGCTCCATTATACAGTATCTATATCAGTCTACACATTACATCAGCTCCATTATACAGTATCTATATCAGTCTACACATCACATCAGCCTCATTCTACATTATCTATATCAGTCTACACATCACATCAGCTCCATTATACAGAATCTATATCAGTCTACACATCACATCAGCTCCATTATACAGTATCTACATCAGTATATACATCACCCCAGCTCCATTATACAGTATCTATATCAGTCTACACATCACATCAGCCCCATTATACAGTATCTATATCAGTCTACACAACACATCAGCCCAATTAAACAGTATCTATATCAGTCTACACATCACATCAGCTCCATTATACAGTATCTATATCAGTATACACATCACATCAGCTCCATTATACAGTATCTATATCAGTCTACACAACACATCAGCCCAATTACACAGTATCTATATCAGTCTACACATCACATCAGCTCCATTATACAGTATCTATATCAGTATACACATCACATTAGCTCCATTATACAGTATCTATATCAGTCTACACATCACATCAGCCCCATTATACAGTATTTATATCAGTCTACACATCACATCAGCGCCATTATACAGTATCTATATCAGTCTACACATCACATCAGCTCCATTATACAGTATCTATATCAGTATACACATCACATCAGCTCCATTATACAGTATCTATATCAGTCTACACATCACATCAGCTCCATTATACAGTATCTATATCAGTATACACATCAGTTCCATTATACAGTATCTATATCAGTCTACACATCACATCAGCTCCATTATACAGTATCTATATCAGTCTACACAACACATCAGCTCCATTATACAGTATCTATATCAGAATACACATCACATCAGCTCCATTATACAGTGTCTATATCAGTCTATACATCACACCAGCCCCATTATACAGTGTCTATATCAGTCTACACATCACATCAGCTCCATTATACAGTATCTAAATCAGTCTATACATCACATCAGCTCCATTATACAGTATCTAAATCAGTCTATACATCACATCAGCTCCATTATACAGTATCTATATCAGTCTACACATCACATCAGCTCCATTATACAGTATCTATATCAGTATACACATCACATCAGCCCTATTATACAGTATTTATATCAGTCTACACATCACATCAGCTCCATTATACAGTATCTATATCAGTCTACACATCACATCAGCTCCATTATACAGTATCTATATCAGTATACACATCACATCAGCTCCATTATACAGTATCTATATCAGTCTACATATCACATCAGCTCCATTATACAGTATCTATATCAGTATACACATCACATCAGCTCCATTATACAGTATCTATGTCAGTCTACACATCACATCAGCTCCATTATACAGTGTCTATATCAGTCTACAGATCACATCAGCTCCATTATACAGTATCTAAATCAGTCTATACATCACATCAGCTCCATTATACAGTATCTAAATCAGTCTATACATCACATCAGCTCCATTATACAGTATCTATATCAGTCTACACATCACATCAGCTCCATTATACAGTATCTATATCAGTCTACACATCACATCAGCTCCATTATACAGTATCTAAATCAGTCTGTACATCACATCAGCTCCATTATACAGTATCTATATCAGTCTAGTTGTTAAGTCAATAATGTCAGACTATGTAACAAGTTAAATAACTAGTTCCTCAATGTTTGGGCTCCTCTAAGCTGCTAAGGGTCTGAAAATAAGGTTATCGGAAGCCTACAAAGCTTACTGTGTGCTATTCAGCATTCTGTTTTGTAGCTTTAGCTATTAATGAAACATACATACACAATGTAACTGATATGCACTAGTATCACTAAGCTAACAGTCTGAGGTAAATGAACCTATAAATATGCAGTAGATCTAGACCCACTCAAAGCGGCATCAAGTTTAGTTTCTTTACTAGTCTTTTGTTGCCCCAGTCCCAAGTTCTTTGGAGATGAGTTTATGTGTCTATATATGTATAAATATAGCCAGGCATGAATCAATAATGATATTGCGATGTGTCTTTACTGCGATTGCCACGCCCTGCTCGTCCTCCCCTGTCTAAGTTCGTGTTAACATCCTGTCAGTCTCTCGTGCTTCTGTTTACGCCACGTGGTTCTGTTTTAATCATGTCCTTCTTGTGTCTCCGCCCCCCACCTGGCCTGTATCTGTAATGCTTTGTATTATGGGATGTAGCGGGTTGCATAAACAGAGAAGTGGATAACTGTAACAGCTAACCAAGTGAGGACAATGAACCGAGGCCTCACGTGGACTAGCAGTGCTCACGTGGTTTGTTGAGGCGCATTATGGTGCGTTTAGGTTTTTGCCTGTGTGAAAATGAATCAAACCGAGGGGGAAATGCTTCAAGTAAACAAACTCATTAACTGATCCAGACCATTGAAACGAACTACAGGTGTGAAAACGCCCTATAAAGGAACTCAGCAGCAGCGTCTCTATAAGTACTGAACATGTTATACTTATAAAGCTCTTGGATGAAGACTCCTCTAACACTGTGCTCACCTGCATCTGTAACACTGATTACACTGTAACTGCCGTTGGATCCATAAATATTTAGACACTCTCAAAGTTATTGTTCTTTTAACCATTCAGCAGTAATTAAAATAAAATTAAATTATGTAATGAAATAATTACATGAAAATTAAATGAAAATCTGTACTTATACATAATAACTTATTTATAATTATTTCATTTCAACTCCAACACGCTGTGCTAGACTGCTAAAATAGTGACTCACAAATATTAATGACCCATTTAAGATTTAAGTTCATAGTGTTGTGAATGTACTATTGTTTCATATTTCTAGTACGTGTAAGTGACACACTTCATGGTACATGTATGTTCTAAATGGATTTAGTGGCCTATACATAGTAGCAATGTGCTCATATTAAAAACTTACAATAAATTAATAAAATGTTTTTTTTCACTTCAACCTTTTCTTTTCTACTCAACATTGTAAAATAATAATAATAATAGTAATAATAATAGTACAAATAATGATATGTAATGGTCAGTGCACATTCAATTTTTAAAGCAGTTTATAGTATATGCTAGAATAAAAAGTCTGGACTACTTTTAGTCACCACACTGTTTATTGAAGTTGTTCTGGTTACATTAACATCATTATATTTCAGTCTCTGCGTTTGGTCATCTTGTTATACACGACTCTGCGAGACGTAAAGGCAAAAAAACGAACTGGTAAGAAGATGTTTGATCAGCAGAGAGTTCAGAAGAAGAGGATGGAGGACAACAGAGGAACCAGCATGAAGAGGAGACTCAGCTTAACCCCTGCAGCGCCGTTACACAGGTTCCCACTACAGCAGCTCACACTTCCACCGACTCCAGCAGCCTGCATGCTTGAAGCGTCACCGGTACAGAAACTCTTGCTCGCACATCCTTTCATTTTCACGTTAACACCTCCAGAGTTCACCGAGTTAAAGGGGAGAGAGTTGTTAGAGCGCTTTTAGACAGATAAAAACAAAATCAGATAAAATGAAACACCCTAATTATAAATATTGAATGTTGATGAGAGAATATTTGCTAGTTTTCACCTCTAATTTTGATGCACTGATCTTCATCCCCCTCACAGTTCACAGTTCCTGTGCAGTCATCGCTATTACAGGTGTAACACTGCCTCCCATTTGGAGACCCTATTGGTAAAGCTGTACAGGTGAAGAGTTCAGTGAAGAGCTTTAGTATCATCTTCTCTGCATTTCACTGCTTTACATCCCAAAACAGACTAAACCCAGCGCTGCTGTTCATAGGACATCACACATCCACATCCTGAACAGTGTCAGGAGTCTGATTATGTCAGGTTATATCAGCTCTAGGGCTGCTTGGATAAGACATAACAAGAGAGGACCTTCATAATGAGCATTCTTTATACAGTAGTCAGAGATACTGGATTTACCTGGCATTGTTTCACGGTTGCAGAGATCAGTGTTGCAGCATTTGGTGTTCATAGTTGTTTTTATGAGTCCCACATTTAGACTCCCAGTCAAACACATGTCTGCTGCTCCGCAAGTCTTCATGTTGACTTCTGTTGGAGCACCAGCTAGTAAACACAGCACATGCTTTAATCTTTAATGGAATTGTACACTCACACACACACATAAACATACAGCTTTTATCTCATCAATAAGTGTATTTTCATCTATAAGACCACCAGATAGTTATATGTCATCATGAGAAATGACACAGGAAAAAAATATTGAACACGCTTACTGAAATTTATTTAGTACTTTGTACAAAAGCTTGTCTTGCTGAAATGTCCACCCTTGTTTCATCTTCATCATCCTGGTAGATGGCAACAGATGTTTATCTCGATCTTGGTCTCAGTACATTTGTCCATTCATTCTTCCTTCATCGCTGTCTAATGAAAAACAAGCATCTCCAAAACGGCAACTTTAGAGGAGAGGCCCAAAACTGCTTTTACTTAGTAAGTCAATGGAACCAGAATTTTCTCCATTCTACTTTGGAGCATTTCTATTGGTCCATTCATTATGAAATATGCATAATGTCAACGCCCATTTCAAAAGATATAGAAAAATAAAAATCAACAAAAAATAGAGGTACATGTTTTTCTTTGGACAGCGACGAAATGTATAAAAAGAGTTGTCTTGTGGGCTGCTATGCTTTGTAGATATGAACACGGGATTCTTCAGATACTAAAGGTTGAGATTTCCTGCTATGACATTACCTTAGCAATATTTTTCAACTGGAACAACATCGGCTCTTCTTTCTATCTACAGGTAAGCCTACAAGGCCTCCGTATTTAAAGCTCTCACACCAACTCACTGCATCTCTAATTTGTAGACTAATGCTTTGTTGTTAAGGCCATTCAGCTGTTTGTTTTTATATGTATATGTAGGTCATTCTTACCTATGTAGGTAGTAGTGGTTATGCTGGAACACTGATCTGGACATTCTGCAGTATCTGTGCATGTTCCAGAAACCGGTTGGATACACTGATAACAGTTCAGTGTCAGTGCTAGAGGACAGCGAGAATCCAGCATTAAAAACAGATCCAATTACATAAACACAAATTTAAACTTCTAGTATGAAGTCCTGCTCACTGTTTTGCTAGATTTTGTAAACAAACTTAGATGGGGTTTCAAAAATGACAATAAAAGTTATTAAAAGTTCCGTCAAGCAACTGATATCCTCAAACCTACACTTGAATAACTTATACTATTAAAATATCAACGTCAGACTCACTAACAGCATGCTGGTAAAACTATACTGAGGAGCTAAACTGCTGAAGTAAATGTAATACTGTATCTAACATTCTTCACACCTGCTGGAGATGAAGTTTCATACCTTTTGGTAAAAGCAGGCAGATGAGCGCCAGTGTGACCTGCAGACTCATTGTTGGTGGATGTGAGGAAGTGGAATATGCTGAAAGGCAAGTTGAGATAAAAGTCTGAATTGGGGGGCGTGACTAACTGTTACCTTCCCTTCCCCCCATTCCAGGACCAGTTCATTAGAAATGAAACTACAAATAACATGTAGTAATAGTCTGTTTAATGTATTTCTTTATTTACATTGTAAGTAATTTGAGTTGTTATCTTAGCCCTTGTGTGGTGTTCATTATACAGTATCTATATCAGTCTACACATCACATCAGCTCCATTATACAGTGTCTATATCAGTCTACGCATCACATCAGCTCCATTATACAGTATCTATATCAGTCTACACATCACAACAGCTCCATTATACAGTATCTATATCAGTATACACATCACACCAGCTCCATTATACAGTATCTATATCAGTCTATACATCACATCAGCCAAATTATACAGTATCTATATCAGTCTATACATCACATCAGCCCCATTATACAGTATCTATATCAGTCTACACATCACACCAGCTCCATTATACAGTATCTATATCAGTCTACACATCACATCAGCCCCATTATACAGTATCTATATCAGTCTATACATCACATCAGCTCCATTATACAGTATCTGTATCAGTCTACACATCACACCAGCTCCATTATACAGTATCTATATCAGTATACACATCACATCAGCCCAATTACACAGTATCTATATCAGTCTACACATCACATCAGCTCCATTATACAGTATCTATATCAGTATACACATCACATTAGCTCCATTATACAGTATCTATATCAGTCTACACATCACATCAGCTCCATTATACATTATCTATATCAGTCTACACATCACATCAGCTCCATTATACAGTATCTATATCAGTCTACACATCACATCAGCTCCATTATACAGTATCTATATCAGTATACACATCACATCAGCTCCATTATACAGTATCTATATCAGTCTACACATCACATCAGCTCCATTATACAGTATCTATATCAGAATACACATCACATCAGCTCCATTATACAGTATCTATATCAGTCTACACATCACATCAGCTCCATTATACAGTATCTATATCAGTCTACACATCACATCAGCTCCATTATACAGTATCTATATCAGTATACACATCACATCAGCTCCATTATACAGTATCTATATCAGTCTACACATCACATCAGCTCCATTATACAGTATCTATATCAGAATACACATCACATCAGCTCCATTATACAGTGTCTATATCAGTCTATACATCACACCAGCCCCATTATACAGTGTCTATATCAGTCTACACATCACATCAGCTCCATTATACAGTATCTAAATCAGTCTATACATCACATCAGCTCCATTATACAGTATCTATATCAGTCTAGTTGTTAAGTAAATAATGTCAGACTATGTAACAAGTTAAATAACTAGTTCCTCAATGTTTGGGCTCCTCTAAGCTGCTAAGGGTCTGAAAATAAGGTTATCGGAAGCCTACAAAGCTTACTGTGTGCTATTCAGCATTCTGTTTTGTAGCTTTAGCTATTAATGAAACATACATACACAATGTAACTGATATGCACTAGTATCACTAAGCTAACAGTCTGAGGTAAATGAACCTATAAATATGCAGTAGATCTAGACCCACTCAAAGCGGCATCAAGTTTAGTTTCTTTACTAGTCTTTTGTTGCCCCAGTCCCAAGTTCTTTGGAGATGAGTTTATGTGTCTATATATGTATATATATAGCCAGGCATGAATCAATAATGATATTGCGATGTGTCTTTACTGCGATTGCCACGCCCTGCTCGTCCTCCCCTGTCTAAGTTCGTGTTAACATCCTGTCAGTCTCTCGTGCTTCTGTTTACGCCACGTGGTTCTGTTTTAATCATGTCCTTCTTGTGTCTCCGCCCCCCACCTGGCCTGTATCTGTAATGCTTTGTATTATGGGATGTAGCGGGTTGCATAAACAGAGAAGTGGATAACTGTAACAGCTAACCAAGTGAGGACAATGAACCGAGGCCTCACGTGGACTAGCAGTGCTCACGTGGTTTGTTGAGGCGCATTATGGTGCGTTTAGGTTTTTGCCTGTGTGAAAATGAATCAAACCGAGGGGGAAATGCTTCAAGTAAACAAACTCATTAACTGATCCAGACCATTGAAACGAACTACAGGTGTGAAAACGCCCTATAAAGGAACTCAGCAGCAGCGTCTCTATAAGTACTGAACATGTTATACTTATAAAGCTCTTGGATGAAGACTCCTCTAACACTGTGCTCACCTGCATCTGTAACACTGATTACACTGTAACTGCCGTTGGATCCATAAATATTTAGACACTCTCAAAGTTATTGTTCTTTTAACCATTCAGCAGTAATTAAAATAAAATTAAATTATGTAATGAAATAATTACATGAAAATTAAATGAAAATCTGTACTTATACATAATAACTTATTTATAATTATTTCATTTCAACTCCAACACGCTGTGCTAGACTGCTAAAATAGTGACTCACAAATATTAATGACCCATTTAAGATTTAAGTTCATAGTGTTGTGAATGTACTATTGTTTCATATTTCTAGTACGTGTAAGTGACACACTTCATGGTACATGTATGTTCTAAATGGATTTAGTGGCCTATACATAGTAGCAATGTGCTCATATTAAAAACTTACAATAAATTAATAAAATGTTTTTTTTCACTTCAACCTTTTCTTTTCTACTCAACATTGTAAAATAATAATAATAATAGTAATAATAATAGTACAAATAATGATATGTAATGGTCAGTGCACATTCAATTTTTAAAGCAGTTTATAGTATATGCTAGAATAAAAAGTCTGGACTACTTTTAGTCACCACACTGTTTATTGAAGTTGTTCTGGTTACATTAACATCATTATATTTCAGTCTCTGCGTTTGGTCATCTTGTTATACACGACTCTGCGAGACGTAAAGGCAAAAAAACGAACTGGTAAGAAGATGTTTGATCAGCAGAGAGTTCAGAAGAAGAGGATGGAGGACAACAGAGGAACCAGCATGAAGAGGAGACTCAGCTTAACCCCTGCAGCGCCGTTACACAGGTTCCCACTACAGCAGCTCACACTTCCACCGACTCCAGCAGCCTGCATGCTTGAAGCGTCACCGGTACAGAAACTCTTGCTCGCACATCCTTTCATTTTCACGTTAACACCTCCAGAGTTCACCGAGTTAAAGGGGAGAGAGTTGTTAGAGCGCTTTTAGACAGATAAAAACAAAATCAGATAAAATGAAACACCCTAATTATAAATATTGAATGTTGATGAGAGAATATTTGCTAGTTTTCACCTCTAATTTTGATGCACTGATCTTCATCCCCCTCACAGTTCACAGTTCCTGTGCAGTCATCGCTATTACAGGTGTAACACTGCCTCCCATTTGGAGACCCTATTGGTAAAGCTGTACAGGTGAAGAGTTCAGTGAAGAGCTTTAGTATCATCTTCTCTGCATTTCACTGCTTTACATCCCAAAACAGACTAAACCCAGCGCTGCTGTTCATAGGACATCACACATCCACATCCTGAACAGTGTCAGGAGTCTGATTATGTCAGGTTATATCAGCTCTAGGGCTGCTTGGATAAGACATAACAAGAGAGGACCTTCATAATGAGCATTCTTTATACAGTAGTCAGAGATACTGGATTTACCTGGCATTGTTTCACGGTTGCAGAGATCAGTGTTGCAGCATTTGGTGTTCATAGTTGTTTTTATGAGTCCCACATTTAGACTCCCAGTCAAACACATGTCTGCTGCTCCGCAAGTCTTCATGTTGACTTCTGTTGGAGCACCAGCTAGTAAACACAGCACATGCTTTAATCTTTAATGGAATTGTACACTCACACACACACATAAACATACAGCTTTTATCTCATCAATAAGTGTATTTTCATCTATAAGACCACCAGATAGTTATATGTCATCGTGAGAAATGACACAGGGAAAAAATATTGAACACGCTTACTGAAATTTATTTAGTACTTTGTACAAAAGCTTGTCTTGCTGAAATGTCCACCCTTGTTTCATCTTCATCATCCTGGTAAATGGCAACAGATGTTTATCTCGATCTTGGTCTCAGTACATTTGTCCATTCATTCTTCCTTCATCGCTGTCTAATGAAAAACAAGCATCTCCAAAACGGCAACTTTAGAGGAGAGGCCCAAAACTGCTTTTACTTAGTAAGTCAATGGAACCAGAATTTTCTCCATTCTACTTTGGAGCATTTCTATTGGTCCATTCATTATGAAATATGCATAATGTCAACGCCCATTTCAAAAGATATAGAAAAATAAAAATCAACAAAAAATAGAGGTACATGTTTTTCTTTGGACAGCGACGAAATGTATAAAAAGAGTTGTCTTGTGGGCTGCTATGCTTTGTAGATATGAACACGGGATTCTTCAGATACTAAAGGTTGAGATTTCCTGCTATGACATTACCTTAGCAATATTTTTCAACTGGAACAACATCGGCTCTTCTTTCTATCTACAGGTAAGCCTACAAGGCCTCCGTATTTAAAGCTCTCACACCAACTCACTGCATCTCTAATTTGTAGACTAATGCTTTGTTGTTAAGGCCATTCAGCTGTTTGTTTTTATATGTATATGTAGGTCATTCTTACCTATGTAGGTAGTAGTGGTTATGCTGGAACACTGATCTGGACATTCTGCAGTATCTGTGCATGTTCCAGAAACCGGTTGGATACACTGATAACAGTTCAGTGTCAGTGCTAGAGGACAGCGAGAATCCAGCATTAAAAACAGATCCAATTACATAAACACAAATTTAAACTTCTAGTATGAAGTCCTGCTCACTGTTTTGCTAGATTTTGTAAACAAACTTAGATGGGGTTTCAAAAATGACAATAAAAGTTATTAAAAGTTCCGTCAAGCAACTGATATCCTCAAACCTACACTTGAATAACTTATACTATTAAAATATCAACGTCAGACTCACTAACAGCATGCTGGTAAAACTATACTGAGGAGCTAAACTGCTGAAGTAAATGTAATACTGTATCTAACATTCTTCACACCTGCTGGAGATGAAGTTTCATACCTTTTGGTAAAAGCAGGCAGATGAGCGCCAGTGTGACCTGCAGACTCATTGTTGGTGGATGTGAGGAAGTGGAATATGCTGAAAGGCAAGTTGAGATAAAAGTCTGAATTGGGGGGCGTGACTAACTGTTACCTTCCCTTCCCCCCATTCCAGGACCAGTTCATTAGAAATGAAACTACAAATAACATGTAGTAATAGTCTGTTTAATGTATTTCTTTATTTACATTGTAAGTAATTTGAGTTGTTATCTTAGCCCTTGTGTGGTGTTCATTATACAGTATCTATATCAGTCTACACATCACATCAGCTCCATTATACAGTGTCTATATCAGTCTACGCATCACATCAGCTCCATTATACAGTATCTATATCAGTCTACACATCACAACAGCTCCATTATACAGTATCTATATCAGTATACACATCACACCAGCTCCATTATACAGTATCTATATCAGTCTATACATCACATCAGCCAAATTATACAGTATCTATATCAGTCTATACATCACATCAGCCCCATTATACAGTATCTATATCAGTCTACACATCACACCAGCTCCATTATACAGTATCTATATCAGTCTACACATCACATCAGCCCCATTATACAGTATCTATATCAGTCTACACAACACATCAGCCCAATTACACAGTATCTATATCAGTCTACACATCACATCAGCCCAATTGCACAGTATCTATATCAGTCTACACATCACATCAGCTCCATTATACAGTATCTATATCAGTATACACATCACATCAGCTCCATTATACAGTATCTATATCAGTCTATACATCACATCAGCCCAATTACACAGTATCTATATCAGTCTACACATCACATCAGCTCCATTATACAGTATCTATATCAGTATACACATCACATCAGCTCCATTGTACAGTATCTATATCAGTCTACACATCACATCAGCCTCATTATACAGTATCTATATCAGTCTACACATCACACCAGCTCCATTATACAGTATCTATATCAGTCTATACATCACATCAGCTCCATTATACAGTATCTGTATCAGTCTACACATCACACCAGCTCCATTATACAGTATCTATATCAGTATACACATCACATCAGCCCAATTACACAGTATCTATATCAGTCTACACATCACATCAGCTCCATTATACAGTATCTATATCAGTATACACATCACATTAGCTCCATTATACAGTATCTATATCAGTCTACACATCACATCAGCTCCATTATACATTATCTATATCAGTCTACACATCACATCAGCTCCATTATACAGTATCTATATCAGTCTACACATCACATCAGCTCCATTATACAGTATCTATATCAGTATACACATCACATCAGCTCCATTATACAGTATCTATATCAGTCTACACATCACATCAGCTCCATTATACAGTATCTATATCAGAATACACATCACATCAGCTCCATTATACAGTATCTATATCAGTCTACACATCACATCAGCTCCATTATACAGTATCTATATCAGTCTACACATCACATCAGCTCCATTATACAGTATCTATATCAGTATACACATCACATCAGCTCCATTATACAGTATCTATATCAGTCTACACATCACATCAGCTCCATTATACAGTATCTATATCAGAATACACATCACATCAGCTCCATTATACAGTGTCTATATCAGTCTATACATCACACCAGCCCCATTATACAGTGTCTATATCAGTCTACACATCACATCAGCTCCATTATACAGTATCTAAATCAGTCTATACATCACATCAGCTCCATTATACAGTATCTATATCAGTCTAGTTGTTAAGTAAATAATGTCAGACTATGTAACAAGTTAAATAACTAGTTCCTCAATGTTTGGGCTCCTCTAAGCTGCTAAGGGTCTGAAAATAAGGTTATCGGAAGCCTACAAAGCTTACTGTGTGCTATTCAGCATTCTGTTTTGTAGCTTTAGCTATTAATGAAACATACATACACAATGTAACTGATATGCACTAGTATCACTAAGCTAACAGTCTGAGGTAAATGAACCTATAAATATGCAGTAGATCTAGACCCACTCAAAGCGGCATCAAGTTTAGTTTCTTTACTAGTCTTTTGTTGCCCCAGTCCCAAGTTCTTTGGAGATGAGTTTATGTGTCTATATATGTATATATATAGCCAGGCATGAATCAATAATGATATTGCGATGTGTCTTTACTGCGATTGCCACGCCCTGCTCGTCCTCCCCTGTCTAAGTTCGTGTTAACATCCTGTCAGTCTCTCGTGCTTCTGTTTACGCCACGTGGTTCTGTTTTAATCATGTCCTTCTTGTGTCTCCGCCCCCCACCTGGCCTGTATCTGTAATGCTTTGTATTATGGGATGTAGCGGGTTGCATAAACAGAGAAGTGGATAACTGTAACAGCTAACCAAGTGAGGACAATGAACCGAGGCCTCACGTGGACTAGCAGTGCTCACGTGGTTTGTTGAGGCGCATTATGGTGCGTTTAGGTTTTTGCCTGTGTGAAAATGAATCAAACCGAGGGGGAAATGCTTCAAGTAAACAAACTCATTAACTGATCCAGACCATTGAAACGAACTACAGGTGTGAAAACGCCCTATAAAGGAACTCAGCAGCAGCGTCTCTATAAGTACTGAACATGTTATACTTATAAAGCTCTTGGATGAAGACTCCTCTAACACTGTGCTCACCTGCATCTGTAACACTGATTACACTGTAACTGCCGTTGGATCCATAAATATTTAGACACTCTCAAAGTTATTATTCTTTTAACCATTCAGCAGTAATTAAAATAAAATTAAATTATGTAATGAAATAATTACATGAAAATTAAATGAAAATCTGTACTTATACATAATAACTTATTTATAATTATTTCATTTCAACTCCAACACGCTGTGCTAGACTGCTAAAATAGTGACTCACAAATATTAATGACCCATTTAAGATTTAAGTTCATAGTGTTGTGAATGTACTATTGTTTCATATTTCTAGTACGTGTAAGTGACACACTTCATGGTACATGTATGTTCTAAATGGATTTAGTGGCCTATACATAGTAGCAATGTGCTCATATTAAAAACTTACAGTAAATTAATAAAATGTTTTTTTTCACTTCAACCTTTTCTTTTCTACTCAACATTGTAAAATAATAATAATAATAGTAATAATAATAGTACAAATAATGATATGTAATGGTCAGTGCACATTCAATTTTTAAAGCAGTTTATAGTATATGCTAGAATAAAAAGTCTGGACTACTTTTAGTCACCACACTGTTTATTGAAGTTGTTCTGGTTACATTAACATCATTATATTTCAGTCTCTGCGTTTGGTCATCTTGTTAACACGACTCTGCGAGACGTAAAGGCAAAAAAACGAACTGGTAAGAAGATGTTTGATCAGCAGAGAGTTCAGAAGAAGAGGATGGAGGACAACAGAGGAACCAGCATGAAGAGGAGACTCAGCTTAACCCCTGCAGCGCCGTTACACAGGTTCCCACTACAGCAGCTCACACTTCCACCGACTCCAGCAGCCTGCGTGCTTGAAGCGTCACCGGTACAGAAACTCTTGCTCGCACATCCTTTCATTTTTACGTTAACACCTCCAGAGTTCACTGAGTTAAAGGGGAGAGAGTTGTTAGAGCGCTTTTAGACAGATAAAAAGAAAATCAGATAAAATGAAACACCCTAATTATAAATATTGAATGTTGATGAGAGAATATTTGCTAGTTTTCACCTCTAATTTTGATGCACTGATCTTCATCCCCCTCACAGTTCACAGTTCCTGTGCAGTCGTCGCTATTACAGGTGTAACACTGCCTCCCATTTGGAGACCCTATTGGTAAAGCTGTACAGGTGAAGAGTTCAGTGAAGAGCTTTAGTATCATCTTCTCTGCATTTCACTGCTTTACATCCCAAAACAGACTAAACCCAGCGCTGCTGTTCATAGGACATCACACATCCACATCCTGAACAGTGTCAGGAGTCTGATTATGTCAGGTTATATCAGCTCTAGGGCTGCTTGGATAAGACATAACAAGAGAGGACCTTCATAATGAGCACTCTTTATACAGTAGTCAGAGCTGCTGGCTTTACCTGGCACTGCTTGGTTGTTGCAGAGATCAGTGTTGCAGCATTTGGTGTTCATAGTTGTTTTTATGAGTCCCACATTTAGACTCCCAGTCAAACACATGTCTGCTGCTCCGCAAGTCTTCATGTTGACTTCTGTTGGAGCACCAGCTAGTAAACACAGCACATGCTTTAATCTTTAATGGAATTGTACACTCACACACACACATAAACATACAGCTTTTATCTCATCAATAAGTGTATTTTCATCTATAAGACCACCAGATAGTTATATGTCATCGTGAGAAATGACACAGGGAAAAAATATTGAACACGCTTACTGAAATTTATTTAGTACTTTGTACAAAAGCTTGTCTTGCTGAAATGTCCACCCTTGTTTCATCTTCATCATCCTGGTAAATGGCAACAGATGTTTATCTCGATCTTGGTCTCAGTACATTTGTCCATTCATTCTTCCTTCATCGCTGTCTAATGAAAAACAAGCATCTCCAAAACGGCAACTTTAGAGGAGAGGCCCAAAACTGCTTTTACTTAGTAAGTCAATGGAACCAGAATTTTCTCCATTCTACTTTGGAGCATTTCTATTGGTCCATTCATTATGAAATATGCATAATGTCAACGCCCATTTCAAAAGATATAGAAAAATAAAAATCAACAAAAAATAGAGGTACATGTTTTTCTTTGGACAGCGACGAAATGTATAAAAAGAGTTGTCTTGTGGGCTGCTATGCTTTGTAGATATGAACACGGGATTCTTCAGATACTAAAGGTTGAGATTTCCTGCTATGACATTACCTTAGCAATATTTTTCAACTGGAACAACATCGGCTCTTCTTTCTATCTACAGGTAAGCCTACAAGGCCTCCGTATTTAAAGCTCTCACACCAACTCACTGCATCTCTAATTTGTAGACTAATGCTTTGTTGTTAAGGCCATTCAGCTGTTTGTTTTTATATGTATATGTAGGTCATTCTTACCTATGTAGGTAGTAGTGGTTATGCTGGAACACTGATCTGGACATTCTGCAGTATCTGTGCATGTTCCAGAAACCGGTTGGATACACTGATAACAGTTCAGTGTCAGTGCTAGAGGACAGCGAGAATCCAGCATTAAAAACAGATCCAATTACATAAACACAAATTTAAACTTCTAGTATGAAGTCCTGCTCACTGTTTTGCTAGATTTTGTAAACAAACTTAGATGGGGTTTCAAAAATGACAATAAAAGTTATTAAAAGTTCCGTCAAGCAACTGATATCCTCAAACCTACACTTGAATAACTTATACTATTAAAATATCAACGTCAGACTCACTAACAGCATGCTGGTAAAACTATACTGAGGAGCTAAACTGCTGAAGTAAATGTAATACTGTATCTAACATTCTTCACACCTGCTGGAGATGAAGTTTCATACCTTTTGGTAAAAGCAGGCAGATGAGCGCCAGTGTGACCTGCAGACTCATTGTTGGTGGATGTGAGGAAGTGGAATATGCTGAAAGGCAAGTTGAGATAAAAGTCTGAATTGGGGGGCGTGACTAACTGTTACCTTCCCTTCCCCCCATTCCAGGACCAGTTCATTAGAAATGAAACTACAAATAACATGTAGTAATAGTCTGTTTAATGTATTTCTTTATTTACATTGTAAGTAATTTGAGTTGTTATCTTAGCCCTTGTGTGGTGTTCATTATACAGTATCTATATCAGTCTACACATCACATCAGCTCCATTATACAGTATCTATATCAGTCTACACATCACATCAGCTCCATTATACAGTATCTATATCAGTCTACACATCACAACAGCTCCATTATACAGTATCTATATCAGTATACACATCACACCAGCTCCATTATACAGTATCTATATCAGTCTATACATCACATCAGCCAAATTATACAGTATCTATATCAGTCTATACATCACATCAGCCCCATTATACAGTATCTATATCAGTCTACACATCACACCAGCTCCATTATACAGTATCTATATCAGTCTACACATCACATCAGCCCCATTATACAGTATCTATATCAGTCTACACAACACATCAGCCCAATTACACAGTATCTATATCAGTCTACACATCACATCAGCCCAATTGCACAGTATCTATATCAGTCTACACATCACATCAGCTCCATTATACAGTATCTATATCAGTATACACATCACATCAGCTCCATTATACAGTATCTATATCAGTCTATACATCACATCAGCCCAATTACACAGTATCTATATCAGTCTACACATCACACCAGCTCCATTATACAGTATCGATATCAGTCTACACATCACATCAGCTCCATTATACAGTATCTATATCAGTCTACACAACACATCAGCCCAATTACACAGTATCTATATCAGTCTACACATCACATCAGCTCCATTATACAGTATCTATATCAGTATACACATCACATCAGCTCCATTGTACAGTATGTATATCAGTCTACACATCACATCAGCCTCATTATACAGTATCTATATCAGTCTACACATCACACCAGCTCCATTATACAGTATCTATATCAGTCTATACATCACATCAGCTCCATTATACAGTATCTATATCAGTCTACACATCACACCAGCTCCATTATACAGTATCTATATCAGTATACACATCACATCAGCCCAATTACACAGTATCTATATCAGTATACACATCACATCAGCTCCATTATACAGTATCTATATCAGTATACACATCACATTAGCTCCATTATACAGTATCTATATCAGTCTACACATCACATCAGCCCCATTATACAGTATTTATATCAGTCTACACATCACATCAGCTCCATTATACAGTATCTATATCAGTCTACACATCACATCAGCTCCATTATACAGTATCTATATCAGTCTACACATCACATCAGCTCCATTATACAGTATCTATATCAGTCTACACATCACATCAGCTCCATTATACAGTATCTATATCAGTATACACATCACATCAGCTCCATTATACAGTATCTATATCAGTCTACACATCACATCAGCTCCATTATACAGTATCTATATCAGAATACACATCACATCAGCTCCATTATACAGTGTCTATATCAGTCTATACATCACACCAGCCCCATTATACAGTGTCTATATCAGTCTACACATCACATCAGCTCCATTATACAGTATCTATATCAGTCTAGTTGTTAAGTAAATAATGTCAGACTATGTAACAAGTTAAATAACTAGTTCCTCAATGTTTGGGCTCCTCTAAGCTGCTAAGGGTCTGAAAATAAGGTTATCGGAAGCCTACAAAGCTTACTGTGTGCTATTCAGCATTCTGTTTTGTAGCTTTAGCTATTAATGAAACATACATACACAATGTAACTGATATGCCCTAGTATCACTAAGCTAACAGTCTGAGGTAAATGAACCTATAAATATGCAGTAGATCTAGACCCACTCAAAGCGGCATCAAGTTTAGTTTCTTTACTAGTCTTTTGTTGCCCCAGTCCCAAGTTCTTTGGAGATGAGTTTATGTGTCTATATATGTATATATATAGCCAGGCATGAATCAATAATGATATTGCGATGTGTCTTTACTGCGATTGCCACGCCCTGCTCGTCCTCCCCTGTCTAAGTTCGTGTTAACATCCTGTCAGTCTCTCGTGCTTCTGTTTACGCCACGTGGTTCTGTTTTAATCATGTCCTTCTTGTGTCTCCGCCCCCCACCTGGCCTGTATCTGTAATGCTTTGTATTATGGGATGTAGCGGGTTGCATAAACAGAGAAGTGGATAACTGTAACAGCTAACCAAGTGAGGACAATGAACCGAGGCCTCACGTGGACTAGCAGTGCTCACGTGGTTTGTTGAGGCGCATTATGGTGCGTTTAGGTTTTTGCCTGTGTGAAAATGAATCAAACCGAGGGGGAAATGCTTCAAGTAAACAAACTCATTAACTGATCCAGACCATTGAAACGAACTACAGGTGTGAAAACGCCCTATAAAGGAACTCAGCAGCAGCGTCTCTATAAGTACTGAACATGTTATACTTATAAAGCTCTTGGATGAAGACTCCTCTAACACTGTGCTCACCTGCATCTGTAACACTGATTACACTGTAACTGCCGTTGGATCCATAAATATTTAGACACTCTCAAAGTTATTATTCTTTTAACCATTCAGCAGTAATTAAAATAAAATTAAATTATGTAATGAAATAATTACATGAAAATTAAATGAAAATCTGTACTTATACATAATAACTTATTTATAATTATTTCATTTCAACTCCAACACGCTGTGCTAGACTGCTAAAATAGTGACTCACAAATATTAATGACCCATTTAAGATTTAAGTTCATAGTGTTGTGAATGTACTATTGTTTCATATTTCTAGTACGTGTAAGTGACACACTTCATGGTACATGTATGTTCTAAATGGATTTAGTGGCCTATACATAGTAGCAATGTGCTCATATTAAAAACTTACAGTAAATTAATAAAATGTTTTTTTTCACTTCAACCTTTTCTTTTCTACTCAACATTGTAAAATAATAATAATAATAGTAATAATAATAGTACAAATAATGATATGTAATGGTCAGTGCACATTCAATTTTTAAAGCAGTTTATAGTATATGCTAGAATAAAAAGTCTGGACTACTTTTAGTCACCACACTGTTTATTGAAGTTGTTCTGGTTACATTAACATCATTATATTTCAGTCTCTGCGTTTGGTCATCTTGTTATACACGACTCTGCGAGACGTAAAGGCAAAAAAACGAACTGGTAAGAAGATGTTTGATCAGCAGAGAGTTCAGAAGAAGAGGATGGAGGACAACAGAGGAACCAGCATGAAGAGGAGACTCAGCTTAACCCCTGCAGCGCCGTTACACAGGTTCCCACTACAGCAGCTCACACTTCCACCGACTCCAGCAGCCTGCATGCTTGAAGCGTCACCGGTACAGAAACTCTTGCTCGCACATCCTTTCATTTTTACGTTAACACCTCCAGAGTTCACCGAGTTAAAGGGGAGAGAGTTGTTAGAGCGCTTTTAGACAGATAAAAACAAAATCAGATAAAATGAAACACCCTAATTATAAATATTGAATGTTGATGAGAGAATATTTGCTAGTTTTCACCTCTAATTTTGATGCACTGATCTTCATCCCCCTCACAGTTCACAGTTCCTGTGCAGTCATCGCTATTACAGGTGTAACACTGCCTCCCATTTGGAGACCCTATTGGTAAAGCTGTACAGGTGAAGAGTTCAGTGAAGAGCTTTAGTATCATCTTCTCTGCATTTCACTGCTTTACATCCCAAAACAGACTAAACCCAGCGCTGCTGTTCATAGGACATCACACATCCACATCCTGAACAGTGTCAGGAGTCTGATTATGTCAGGTTATATCAGCTCTAGGGCTGCTTGGATAAGACATAACAAGAGAGGACCTTCATAATGAGCATTCTTTATACAGTAGTCAGAGATACTGGATTTACCTGGCATTGTTTCACGGTTGCAGAGATCAGTGTTGCAGCATTTGGTGTTCATAGTTGTTTTTATGAGTCCCACATTTAGACTCCCAGTCAAACACATGTCTGCTGCTCCGCAAGTCTTCATGTTGACTTCTGTTGGAGCACCAGCTAGTAAACACAGCACATGCTTTAATCTTTAATGGAATTGTACACTCACACACACACATAAACATACAGCTTTTATCTCATCAATAAGTGTATTTTCATCTATAAGACCACCAGATAGTTATATGTCATCGTGAGAAATGACACAGGGAAAAAATATTGAACACGCTTACTGAAATTTATTTAGTACTTTGTACAAAAGCTTGTCTTGCTGAAATGTCCACCCTTGTTTCATCTTCATCATCCTGGTAAATGGCAACAGATGTTTATCTCGATCTTGGTCTCAGTACATTTGTCCATTCATTCTTCCTTCATCGCTGTCTAATGAAAAACAAGCATCTCCAAAACGGCAACTTTAGAGGAGAGGCCCAAAACTGCTTTTACTTAGTAAGTCAATGGAACCAGAATTTTCTCCATTCTACTTTGGAGCATTTCTATTGGTCCATTCATTATGAAATATGCATAATGTCAACGCCCATTTCAAAAGATATAGAAAAATAAAAATCAACAAAAAATAGAGGTACATGTTTTTCTTTGGACAGCGACGAAATGTATAAAAAGAGTTGTCTTGTGGGCTGCTATGCTTTGTAGATATGAACACGGGATTCTTCAGATACTAAAGGTTGAGATTTCCTGCTATGACATTACCTTAGCAATATTTTTCAACTGGAACAACATCGGCTCTTCTTTCTATCTACAGGTAAGCCTACAAGGCCTCCGTATTTAAAGCTCTCACACCAACTCACTGCATCTCTAATTTGTAGACTAATGCTTTGTTGTTAAGGCCATTCAGCTGTTTGTTTTTATATGTATATGTAGGTCATTCTTACCTATGTAGGTAGTAGTGGTTATGCTGGAACACTGATCTGGACATTCTGCAGTATCTGTGCATGTTCCAGAAACCGGTTGGATACACTGATAACAGTTCAGTGTCAGTGCTAGAGGACAGCGAGAATCCAGCATTAAAAACAGATCCAATTACATAAACACAAATTTAAACTTCTAGTATGAAGTCCTGCTCACTGTTTTGCTAGATTTTGTAAACAAACTTAGATGGGGTTTCAAAAATGACAATAAAAGTTATTAAAAGTTCCGTCAAGCAACTGATATCCTCAAACCTACACTTGAATAACTTATACTATTAAAATATCAACGTCAGACTCACTAACAGCATGCTGGTAAAACTATACTGAGGAGCTAAACTGCTGAAGTAAATGTAATACTGTATCTAACATTCTTCACACCTGCTGGAGATGAAGTTTCATACCTTTTGGTAAAAGCAGGCAGATGAGCGCCAGTGTGACCTGCAGACTCATTGTTGGTGGATGTGAGGAAGTGGAATATGCTGAAAGGCAAGTTGAGATAAAAGTCTGAATTGGGGGGCGTGACTAACTGTTACCTTCCCTTCCCCCCATTCCAGGACCAGTTCATTAGAAATGAAACTACAAATAACATGTAGTAATAGTCTGTTTAATGTATTTCTTTATTTACATTGTAAGTAATTTGAGTTGTTATCTTAGCCCTTGTGTGGTGTTCATTATACAGTATCTATATCAGTCTACACATCACATCAGCTCCATTATACAGTATCTATATCAGTCTACACATCACATCAGCTCCATTATACAGTATCTATATCAGTCTACACATCACAACAGCTCCATTATACAGTATCTATATCAGTATACACATCACACCAGCTCCATTATACAGTATCTATATCAGTCTATACATCACATCAGCCAAATTATACAGTATCTATATCAGTCTATACATCACATCAGCCCCATTATACAGTATCTATATCAGTCTACACATCACACCAGCTCCATTATACAGTATCTATATCAGTCTACACATCACATCAGCCCCATTATACAGTATCTATATCAGTCTACACAACACATCAGCCCAATTACACAGTATCTATATCAGTCTACACATCACATCAGCCCAATTGCACAGTATCTATATCAGTCTACACATCACATCAGCTCCATTATACAGTATCTATATCAGTATACACATCACATCAGCTCCATTATACAGTATCTATATCAGTATACACATCACACCAGCTCCATTATACAGTATCTATATCAGTCTATACATCACATCAGCCAAATTATACAGTATCTATATCAGTCTATACATCACATCAGCCCCATTATACAGTATCTATATCAGTCTACACATCACACCAGCTCCATTATACAGTATCTATATCAGTCTACACATCACATCAGCCCCATTATACAGTATCTATATCAGTCTACACAACACATCAGCCCAATTACACAGTATCTATATCAGTCTACACATCACATCAGCCCAATTGCACAGTATCTATATCAGTCTACACATCACATCAGCTCCATTATACAGTATCTATATCAGTATACACATCACATCAGCTCCATTATACAGTATCTATATCAGTCTATACATCACATCAGCCCAATTACACAGTATCTATATCAGTCTACACATCACATCAGCTCCATTATACAGTATCTATATCAGTATACACATCACATCAGCTCCATTGTACAGTATCTATATCAGTCTACACATCACATCAGCCTCATTATACAGTATCTATATCAGTCTACACATCACACCAGCTCCATTATACAGTATCTATATCAGTCTATACATCACATCAGCTCCATTATACAGTATCTGTATCAGTCTACACATCACACCAGCTCCATTATACAGTATCTATATCAGAATACACATCACATCAGCTCCATTATACAGTGTCTATATCAGTCTATACATCACACCAGCCCCATTATACAGTGTCTATATCAGTCTACACATCACATCAGCTCCATTATACAGTATCTAAATCAGTCTATACATCACATCAGCTCCATTATACAGTATCTATATCAGTCTAGTTGTTAAGTAAATAATGTCAGACTATGTAACAAGTTAAATAACTAGTTCCTCAATGTTTGGGCTCCTCTAAGCTGCTAAGGGTCTGAAAATAAGGTTATCGGAAGCCTACAAAGCTTACTGTGTGCTATTCAGCATTCTGTTTTGTAGCTTTAGCTATTAATGAAACATACATACACAATGTAACTGATATGCACTAGTATCACTAAGCTAACAGTCTGAGGTAAATGAACCTATAAATATGCAGTAGATCTAGACCCACTCAAAGCGGCATCAAGTTTAGTTTCTTTACTAGTCTTTTGTTGCCCCAGTCCCAAGTTCTTTGGAGATGAGTTTATGTGTCTATATATGTATATATATAGCCAGGCATGAATCAATAATGATATTGCGATGTGTCTTTACTGCGATTGCCACGCCCTGCTCGTCCTCCCCTGTCTAAGTTCGTGTTAACATCCTGTCAGTCTCTCGTGCTTCTGTTTACGCCACGTGGTTCTGTTTTAATCATGTCCTTCTTGTGTCTCCGCCCCCCACCTGGCCTGTATCTGTAATGCTTTGTATTATGGGATGTAGCGGGTTGCATAAACAGAGAAGTGGATAACTGTAACAGCTAACCAAGTGAGGACAATGAACCGAGGCCTCACGTGGACTAGCAGTGCTCACGTGGTTTGTTGAGGCGCATTATGGTGCGTTTAGGTTTTTGCCTGTGTGAAAATGAATCAAACCGAGGGGGAAATGCTTCAAGTAAACAAACTCATTAACTGATCCAGACCATTGAAACGAACTACAGGTGTGAAAACGCCCTATAAAGGAACTCAGCAGCAGCGTCTCTATAAGTACTGAACATGTTATACTTATAAAGCTCTTGGATGAAGACTCCTCTAACACTGTGCTCACCTGCATCTGTAACACTGATTACACTGTAACTGCCGTTGGATCCATAAATATTTAGACACTCTCAAAGTTATTATTCTTTTAACCATTCAGCAGTAATTAAAATAAAATTAAATTATGTAATGAAATAATTACATGAAAATTAAATGAAAATCTGTACTTATACATAATAACTTATTTATAATTATTTCATTTCAACTCCAACACGCTGTGCTAGACTGCTAAAATAGTGACTCACAAATATTAATGACCCATTTAAGATTTAAGTTCATAGTGTTGTGAATGTACTATTGTTTCATATTTCTAGTACGTGTAAGTGACACACTTCATGGTACATGTATGTTCTAAATGGATTTAGTGGCCTATACATAGTAGCAATGTGCTCATATTAAAAACTTACAGTAAATTAATAAAATGTTTTTTTTTCACTTCAACCTTTTCTTTTCTACTCAACATTGTAAAATAATAATAATAATAGTAATAATAATAGTACAAATAATGATATGTAATGGTCAGTGCACATTCAATTTTTAAAGCAGTTTATAGTATATGCTAGAATAAAAAGTCTGGACTACTTTTAGTCACCACACTGTTTATTGAAGTTGTTCTGGTTACATTAACATCATTATATTTCAGTCTCTGCGTTTGGTCATCTTGTTATACACGACTCTGCGAGACGTAAAGGCAAAAAAACGAACTGGTAAGAAGATGTTTGATCAGCAGAGAGTTCAGAAGAAGAGGATGGAGGACAACAGAGGAACCAGCATGAAGAGGAGACTCAGCTTAACCCCTGCAGCGCCGTTACACAGGTTCCCACTACAGCAGCTCACACTTCCACCGACTCCAGCAGCCTGCGTGCTTGAAGCGTCACCGGTACAGAAACTCTTGCTCGCACATCCTTTCATTTTTACGTTAACACCTCCAGAGTTCACTGAGTTAAAGGGGAGAGAGTTGTTAGAGCGCTTTTAGACAGATAAAAAGAAAATCAGATAAAATGAAACACCCTAATTATAAATATTGAATGTTGATGAGAGAATATTTGCTAGTTTTCACCTCTAATTTTGATGCACTGATCTTCATCCCCCTCACAGTTCACAGTTCCTGTGCAGTCGTCGCTATTACAGGTGTAACACTGCCTCCCATTTGGAGACCCTATTGGTAAAGCTGTACAGGTGAAGAGTTCAGTGAAGAGCTTTAGTATCATCTTCTCTGCATTTCACTGCTTTACATCCCAAAACAGACTAAACCCAGCGCTGCTGTTCATAGGACATCACACATCCACATCCTGAACAGTGTCAGGAGTCTGATTATGTCAGGTTATATCAGCTCTAGGGCTGCTTGGATAAGACATAACAAGAGAGGACCTTCATAATGAGCACTCTTTATACAGTAGTCAGAGCTGCTGGCTTTACCTGGCACTGCTTGGTTGTTGCAGAGATCAGTGTTGCAGCATTTGGTGTTCATAGTTGTTTTTATGAGTCCCACATTTAGACTCCCAGTCAAACACATGTCTGCTGCTCCGCAAGTCTTCATGTTGACTTCTGTTGGAGCACCAGCTAGTAAACACAGCACATGCTTTAATCTTTAATGGAATTGTACACTCACACACACACATAAACATACAGCTTTTATCTCATCAATAAGTGTATTTTCATCTATAAGACCACCAGATAGTTATATGTCATCATGAGAAATGACACAGGGAAAAAATATTGAACACGCTTACTGAAATTTATTTAGTACTTTGTACAAAAGCTTGTCTTGCTGAAATGTCCACCCTTGTTTCATCTTCATCATCCTGGTAAATGGCAACAGATGTTTATCTCGATCTTGGTCTCAGTACATTTGTCCATTCATTCTTCCTTCATCGCTGTCTAATGAAAAACAAGCATCTCCAAAACGGCAACTTTAGAGGAGAGGCCCAAAACTGCTTTTACTTAGTAAGTCAATGGAACCAGAATTTTCTCCATTCTACTTTGGAGCATTTCTATTGGTCCATTCATTATGAAATATGCATAATGTCAACGCCCATTTCAAAAGATATAGAAAAATAAAAATCAACAAAAAATAGAGGTACATGTTTTTCTTTGGACAGCGACGAAATGTATAAAAAGAGTTGTCTTGTGGGCTGCTATGCTTTGTAGATATGAACACGGGATTCTTCAGATACTAAAGGTTGAGATTTCCTGCTATGACATTACCTTAGCAATATTTTTCAACTGGAACAACATCGGCTCTTCTTTCTATCTACAGGTAAGCCTACAAGGCCTCCGTATTTAAAGCTCTCACACCAACTCACTGCATCTCTAATTTGTAGACTAATGCTTTGTTGTTAAGGCCATTCAGCTGTTTGTTTTTATATGTATATGTAGGTCATTCTTACCTATGTAGGTAGTAGTGGTTATGCTGGAACACTGATCTGGACATTCTGCAGTATCTGTGCATGTTCCAGAAACCGGTTGGATACACTGATAACAGTTCAGTGTCAGTGCTAGAGGACAGCGAGAATCCAGCATTAAAAACAGATCCAATTACATAAACACAAATTTAAACTTCTAGTATGAAGTCCTGCTCACTGTTTTGCTAGATTTTGTAAACAAACTTAGATGGGGTTTCAAAAATGACAATAAAAGTTATTAAAAGTTCCGTCAAGCAACTGATATCCTCAAACCTACACTTGAATAACTTATACTATTAAAATATCAACGTCAGACTCACTAACAGCATGCTGGTAAAACTATACTGAGGAGCTAAACTGCTGAAGTAAATGTAATACTGTATCTAACATTCTTCACACCTGCTGGAGATGAAGTTTCATACCTTTTGGTAAAAGCAGGCAGATGAGCGCCAGTGTGACCTGCAGACTCATTGTTGGTGGATGTGAGGAAGTGGAATATGCTGAAAGGCAAGTTGAGATAAAAGTCTGAATTGGGGGGCGTGACTAACTGTTACCTTCCCTTCCCCCCATTCCAGGACCAGTTCATTAGAAATGAAACTACAAATAACATGTAGTAATAGTCTGTTTAATGTATTTCTTTATTTACATTGTAAGTAATTTGAGTTGTTATCTTAGCCCTTGTGTGGTGTTCATTATACAGTATCTATATCAGTCTACACATCACATCAGCTCCATTATACAGTATCTATATCAGTCTACACATCACATCAGCTCCATTATACAGTATCTATATCAGTCTACACATCACAACAGCTCCATTATACAGTATCTATATCAGTATACACATCACACCAGCTCCATTATACAGTATCTATATCAGTCTATACATCACATCAGCCAAATTATACAGTATCTATATCAGTCTATACATCACATCAGCCCCATTATACAGTATCTATATCAGTCTACACATCACACCAGCTCCATTATACAGTATCTATATCAGTCTACACATCACATCAGCCCCATTATACAGTATCTATATCAGTCTACACAACACATCAGCCCAATTACACAGTATCTATATCAGTCTACACATCACATCAGCCCAATTGCACAGTATCTATATCAGTCTACACATCACATCAGCTCCATTATACAGTATCTATATCAGTATACACATCACATCAGCTCCATTATACAGTATCTATATCAGTCTATACATCACATCAGCCCAATTACACAGTATCTATATCAGTCTACACATCACACCAGCTCCATTATACAGTATCGATATCAGTCTACACATCACATCAGCTCCATTATACAGTATCTATATCAGTCTACACAACACATCAGCCCAATTACACAGTATCTATATCAGTCTACACATCACATCAGCTCCATTATACAGTATCTATATCAGTATACACATCACATCAGCTCCATTGTACAGTATGTATATCAGTCTACACATCACATCAGCCTCATTATACAGTATCTATATCAGTCTACACATCACACCAGCTCCATTATACAGTATCTATATCAGTCTATACATCACATCAGCTCCATTATACAGTATCTATATCAGTCTACACATCACACCAGCTCCATTATACAGTATCTATATCAGTATACACATCACATCAGCCCAATTACACAGTATCTATATCAGTCTACACATCACATCAGCTCCATTATACAGTATCTATATCAGTGTACACATCACATTAGCTCCATTATACAGTATCTATATCAGTCTACACATCACATCAGCCCCATTATACAGTATTTATATCAGTCTACACATCACATCAGCTCCATTATACAGTATCTATATCAGTCTACACATCACATCAGCTCCATTATACAGTATCTATATCAGTCTACACATCACATCAGCTCCATTATACAGTATCTATATCAGTCTACACATCACATCAGCTCCATTATACAGTATCTATATCAGTCTACGCATCACATCAGCTCCATTATACAGTATCTATATCAGTCTACACATCACAACAGCTCCATTATACAGTATCTATATCAGTATACACATCACACCAGCTCCATTATACAGTATCTATATCAGTCTATACATCACATCAGCCAAATTATACAGTATCTATATCAGTCTATACATCACATCAGCCCCATTATACAGTATCTATATCAGTCTACACATCACACCAGCTCCATTATACAGTATCTATATCAGTCTACACATCACATCAGCCCCATTATACAGTATCTATATCAGTCTACACAACACATCAGCCCAATTACACAGTATCTATATCAGTCTACACATCACATCAGCCCAATTGCACAGTACCTATATCAGTCTACACATCACATCAGCTCCATTATACAGTATCTATATCAGTATACACATCACATCAGCTCCATTATACAGTATCTATATCAGTCTATACATCACATCAGCCCAATTACACAGTATCTATATCAGTCTACACATCACACCAGCTCCATTATACAGTATCGATATCAGTCTACACATCACATCAGCTCCATTATACAGTATCTATATCAGTCTACACAACACATCAGCCCAATTACACAGTATCTATATCAGTCTACACATCACATCAGCTCCATTATACAGTATCTATATCAGTATACACATCACATCAGCTCCATTGTACAGTATCTATATCAGTCTACACATCACATCAGCCTCATTATACAGTATCTATATCAGTCTACACATCACACCAGCTCCATTATACAGTATCTATATCAGTCTATACATCACATCAGCTCCATTATACAGTATCTATATCAGTCTACACATCACACCAGCTCCATTATACAGTATCTATATCAGAATACACATCACATCAGCTCCATTATACAGTGTCTATATCAGTCTATACATCACACCAGCCCCATTATACAGTGTCTATATCAGTCTACACATCACATCAGCTCCATTATACAGTATCTATATCAGTCTAGTTGTTAAGTAAATAATGTCAGACTATGTAACAAGTTAAATAACTAGTTCCTCAATGTTTGGGCTCCTCTAAGCTGCTAAGGGTCTGAAAATAAGGTTATCGGAAGCCTACAAAGCTTACTGTGTGCTATTCAGCATTCTGTTTTGTAGCTTTAGCTATTAATGAAACATACATACACAATGTAACTGATATGCACTAGTATCACTAAGCTAACAGTCTGAGGTAAATGAACCTATAAATATGCAGTAGATCTAGACCCACTCAAAGCGGCATCAAGTTTAGTTTCTTTACTAGTCTTTTGTTGCCCCAGTCCCAAGTTCTTTGGAGATGAGTTTATGTGTCTATATATGTATATATATAGCCAGGCATGAATCAATAATGATATTGCGATGTGTCTTTACTGCGATTGCCACGCCCTGCTCGTCCTCCCCTGTCTAAGTTCGTGTTAACATCCTGTCAGTCTCTCGTGCTTCTGTTTACGCCACGTGGTTCTGTTTTAATCATGTCCTTCTTGTGTCTCCGCCCCCCACCTGGCCTGTATCTGTAATGCTTTGTATTATGGGATGTAGCGGGTTGCATAAACAGAGAAGTGGATAACTGTAACAGCTAACCAAGTGAGGACAATGAACCGAGGCCTCACGTGGACTAGCAGTGCTCACGTGGTTTGTTGAGGCGCATTATGGTGCGTTTAGGTTTTTGCCTGTGTGAAAATGAATCAAACCGAGGGGGAAATGCTTCAAGTAAACAAACTCATTAACTGATCCAGACCATTGAAACGAACTACAGGTGTGAAAACGCCCTATAAAGGAACTCAGCAGCAGCGTCTCTATAAGTACTGAACATGTTATACTTATAAAGCTCTTGGATGAAGACTCCTCTAACACTGTGCTCACCTGCATCTGTAACACTGATTACACTGTAACTGCCGTTGGATCCATAAATATTTAGACACTCTCAAAGTTATTATTCTTTTAACCATTCAGCAGTAATTAAAATAAAATTAAATTATGTAATGAAATAATTACATGAAAATTAAATGAAAATCTGTACTTATACATAATAACTTATTTATAATTATTTCATTTCAACTCCAACACGCTGTGCTAGACTGCTAAAATAGTGACTCACAAATATTAATGACCCATTTAAGATTTAAGTTCATAGTGTTGTGAATGTACTATTGTTTCATATTTCTAGTACGTGTAAGTGACACACTTCATGGTACATGTATGTTCTAAATGGATTTAGTGGCCTATACATAGTAGCAATGTGCTCATATTAAAAACTTACAGTAAATTAATAAATGTTTTTTTTCACTTCAACCTTTTCTTTTCTACTCAACATTGTAAAATAATAATAATAATAGTAATAATAATAGTACAAATAATGATATGTAATGGTCAGTGCACATTCAATTTTTAAAGCAGTTTATAGTATATGCTAGAATAAAAAGTCTGGACTACTTTTAGTCACCACACTGTTTATTGAAGTTGTTCTGGTTACATTAACATCATTATATTTCAGTCTCTGCGTTTGGTCATCTTGTTAACACGACTCTGCGAGACGTAAAGGCAAAAAAACGAACTGGTAAGAAGATGTTTGATCAGCAGAGAGTTCAGAAGAAGAGGATGGAGGACAACAGAGGAACCAGCATGAAGAGGAGACTCAGCTTAACCCCTGCAGCGCCGTTACACAGGTTCCCACTACAGCAGCTCACACTTCCACCGACTCCAGCAGCCTGCGTGCTTGAAGCGTCACCGGTACAGAAACTCTTGCTCGCACATCCTTTCATTTTTACGTTAACACCTCCAGAGTTCACTGAGTTAAAGGGGAGAGAGTTGTTAGAGCGCTTTTAGACAGATAAAAAGAAAATCAGATAAAATGAAACACCCTAATTATAATATTGAATGTTGATGAGAGAATATTTGCTAGTTTTCACCTCTAATTTTGATGCACTGATCTTCATCCCCCTCACAGTTCACAGTTCCTGTGCAGTCGTCGCTATTACAGGTGTAACACTGCCTCCCATTTGGAGACCCTATTGGTAAAGCTGTACAGGTGAAGAGTTCAGTGAAGAGCTTTAGTATCATCTTCTCTGCATTTCACTGCTTTACATCCCAAAACAGACTAAACCCAGCGCTGCTGTTCATAGGACATCACACATCCACATCCTGAACAGTGTCAGGAGTCTGATTATGTCAGGTTATATCAGCTCTAGGGCTGCTTGGATAAGACATAACAAGAGAGGACCTTCATAATGAGCACTCTTTATACAGTAGTCAGAGCTGCTGGCTTTACCTGGCACTGCTTGGTTGTTGCAGAGATCAGTGTTGCAGCATTTGGTGTTCATAGTTGTTTTTATGAGTCCCACATTTAGACTCCCAGTCAAACACATGTCTGCTGCTCCGCAAGTCTTCATGTTGACTTCTGTTGGAGCACCAGCTAGTAAACACAGCACATGCTTTAATCTTTAATGGAATTGTACACTCACACACACACATAAACATACAGCTTTTATCTCATCAATAAGTGTATTTTCATCTATAAGACCACCAGATAGTTATATGTCATCGTGAGAAATGACACAGGGAAAAAATATTGAACACGCTTACTGAAATTTATTTAGTACTTTGTACAAAAGCTTGTCTTGCTGAAATGTCCACCCTTGTTTCATCTTCATCATCCTGGTAAATGGCAACAGATGTTTATCTCGATCTTGGTCTCAGTACATTTGTCCATTCATTCTTCCTTCATCGCTGTCTAATGAAAAACAAGCATCTCCAAAACGGCAACTTTAGAGGAGAGGCCCAAAACTGCTTTTACTTAGTAAGTCAATGGAACCAGAATTTTCTCCATTCTACTTTGGAGCATTTCTATTGGTCCATTCATTATGAAATATGCATAATGTCAACGCCCATTTCAAAAGATATAGAAAAATAAAAATCAACAAAAAATAGAGGTACATGTTTTTCTTTGGACAGCGACGAAATGTATAAAAAGAGTTGTCTTGTGGGCTGCTATGCTTTGTAGATATGAACACGGGATTCTTCAGATACTAAAGGTTGAGATTTCCTGCTATGACATTACCTTAGCAATATTTTTCAACTGGAACAACATCGGCTCTTCTTTCTATCTACAGGTAAGCCTACAAGGCCTCCGTATTTAAAGCTCTCACACCAACTCACTGCATCTCTAATTTGTAGACTAATGCTTTGTTGTTAAGGCCATTCAGCTGTTTGTTTTTATATGTATATGTAGGTCATTCTTACCTATGTAGGTAGTAGTGGTTATGCTGGAACACTGATCTGGACATTCTGCAGTATCTGTGCATGTTCCAGAAACCGGTTGGATACACTGATAACAGTTCAGTGTCAGTGCTAGAGGACAGCGAGAATCCAGCATTAAAAACAGATCCAATTACATAAACACAAATTTAAACTTCTAGTATGAAGTCCCTGCTCACTGTTTTGCTAGATTTTTGTAAACAAACTTAGATGGGGTTTCAAAAATGACAATAAAAGTTATTAAAAGTTCCGTCAAGCAACTGATATCCTCAAACCTACACTTGAATAACTTATACTATTAAAATATCAACGTCAGACTCACTAACAGCATGCTGGTAAAACTATACTGAGGAGCTAAACTGCTGAAGTAAATGTAATACTGTATCTAACATTCTTCACACCTGCTGGAGATGAAGTTTCATACCTTTTGGTAAAAGCAGGCAGATGAGCGCCAGTGTGACCTGCAGACTCATTGTTGGTGGATGTGAGGAAGTGGAATATGCTGAAAGGCAAGTTGAGATAAAAGTCTGAATTGGGGGGCGTGACTAACTGTTACCTTCCCCTTCCCCCCATTCCAGGACCAGTTCATTAGAAATGAAACTACAAATAACATGTAGTAATAGTCTGTTTAATGTATTTCTTTATTTACATTGTAAGTAATTTGAGTTGTTATCTTAGCCCTTGTGTGGTGTTCATTATACAGTATCTATATCAGTCTACACATCACATCAGCTCCATTATACAGTATCTATATCAGTCTACACATCACATCAGCTCCATTATACAGTATCTATATCAGTCTAACACATCACAACAGCTCCATTATACAGTATCTATATCAGTATACACATCACTCCAGCTCCATTATACAGTATCTATATCAGTCTATACATCACATCAGCCAAATTATACAGTATCTATATCAGTCTATACATCACATCAGCCCCATTATACAGTATCTATATCAGTCTACACATCACACCAGCTCCATTATACAGTATCTATATCAGTCTAACATCACATCAGCCCCATTATACAGTATCTATATCAGTCTACACAACACATCAGCCCAATTACACAGTATCTATATCAGTCTACACATCACATCAGCCAATTGCACAGTATCTATATCAGTCCTACACATCACATCAGCTCCATTATACAGTATCTATATCAGTATACACATCACATCAGCTCCATTATACAGTATCTATATCAGTCTATACATCACATCAGCCCAATTACACAGTATCTATATCAGTCTACACATCACACCAGCTCCATTATACAGTATCGATATCAGTCTACACATCACATCAGCTCCATTATACAGTATCTATATCAGTCTACACAACACAATCAGCCCAATTACACAGTATCTATATCAGTCTACACATCACATCAGCTCCATTATACAGTATCTATATCAGTATACACATCACATCAGCTCCATTGTACAGTATGTATATCAGTCTACACATCACATCAGCCTCATTATACAGTATCTATATCAGTCTACACATCACACCAGCTCCATTATACAGTATCTATATCAGTCTATACATCACATCAGCTCCATTTATACAGTATCTATATCAGTCTACACATCACACCAGCTCCATTATACAGTATCTATATCAGTATACACATCACATCAGCCCAATTACACAGTATCTATATCAGGTATACACATCACATCAGCTCCATTATACAGTATCTATATCAGTATACACATCACATTAGCTCCATTATACAGTATCTATATCAGTCTACACATCACATCAGCCCCATTATACAGTATTTATATCAGTCTACACATCACATCAGCTCCATTATACAGTATCTATATCAGTCTACACATCACATCAGCTCCATTATACAGTATCTATATCAGTCTACACATCACATCAGCTCCATTATACAGTATCTATATCAGTCTACACATCACATCAGCTCCATTATACAGTATCTATATCAGTATACACATCACATCAGCTCCATTATACAGTATCTATATCAGTCTACACATCACATCAGCTCCATTATACAGTATCTATATCAGAATACACATCACATCAGCTCCATTATACAGTGTCTATATCAGTCTATTACATCACACCAGCCCCATTATACAGTGTCTATATCAGTCTACACATCACATCAGCTCCATTATACAGTATCTATATCAGTCTAGTTGTTAAGTAAATAATGTCAGACTATGTAACAAGTTAAATAACTAGTTCCCTCAATGTTTGGGCTCCTCTAAGCTGCTAAGGGTCTGAAAATAAGGTTATCGGAAGCCTACAAAGCTTACTGTGTGCTATTCAGCATTCTGTTTTGTAGCTTTAGCTATTAATGAAACATACATACACAATGTAACTGATATGCCCTAGTATCACTAAGCTAACAGTCTGAGGTAAATGAACCTATAAATATGCAGTAGATCTAGACCCACTCAAAGCGGCATCAAGTTTAGTTTCTTTACTAGTCTTTTGTTGCCCCAGTCCCAAGTTCTTTGGAGATGAGTTTATGTGTCTATATATGTATATATATAGCCAGGCATGAATCAATAATGATATTGCGATGTGTCTTTACTGCGATTGCCACGCCCTGCTCGTCCTCCCCTGTCTAAGTTCGTGTTAACATCCTGTCAGTCTCTCGTGCTTCTGTTTACGCCACGTGGTTCTGTTTTAATCATGTCCTTCTTGTGTCTCCGCCCCCCACCTGGCCTGTATCTGTAATGCTTTGTATTATGGGATGTAGCGGGTTGCATAAACAGAGAAGTGGATAACTGTAACAGCTAACCAAGTGAGGACAATGAACCGAGGCCTCACGTGGACTAGCAGTGCTCACGTGGTTTGTTGAGGCGCATTATGGTGCGTTTAGGTTTTTGCCTGTGTGAAAATGAATCAAACCGAGGGGGAAATGCTTCAAGTAAACAAACTCATTAACTGATCCAGACCATTGAAACGAACTACAGGTGTGAAAACGCCCTATAAAGGAACTCAGCAGCAGCGTCTCTATAAGTACTGAACATGTTATACTTATAAAGCTCTTGGATGAAGACTCCTCTAACACTGTGCTCACCTGCATCTGTAACACTGATTACACTGTAACTGCCGTTGGATCCATAAATATTTAGACACTCTCAAAGTTATTATTCTTTTAAACCATTCAGCAGTAATTAAAATAAAATTAAAATTATGTAATGAAATAATTACATGAAAATTAAATGAAAATCTGTACTTATACATAATAACTTATTTATAATTATTTCATTTCAACTCCAACACGCTGTGCTAGACTGCTAAAATAGTGACTCACAAATATTAATGACCCATTTAAGATTTAAGTTCATAGTGTTGTGAATGTACTATTGTTTCATATTTCTAGTACGTGTAAGTGACACACTTCATGGTACATGTATGTTCTAAATGGATTTAGTGGCCTATACATAGTAGCAATGTGCTCATATTAAAAACTTACAGTAAATTAATAAAATGTTTTTTTTCACTTCAACCTTTTCTTTTCTACTCAACATTGTAAAATAATAATAATAATAGTAATAATAATAGTACAAATAATGATATGTAATGGTCAGTGCACATTCAATTTTTAAAGCAGTTTATAGTATATGCTAGAATAAAAAGTCTGGACTACTTTTAGTCACCACACTGTTTATTGAAGTTGTTCTGGTTACATTAACATCATTATATTTCAGTCTCTGCGTTTGGTCATCTTGTTATACACGACTCTGCGAGACGTAAAGGCAAAAAAACGAACTGGTAAGAAGATGTTTGATCAGCAGAGAGTTCAGAAGAAGAGGATGGAGGACAACAGAGGAACCAGCATGAAGAGGAGACTCAGCTTAACCCCTGCAGCGCCGTTACACAGGTTCCCACTACAGCAGCTCACACTTCCACCGACCTCCAGCAGCCTGCATGCTTGAAGCGTCACCGGTACAGAAACTCTTGCTCGCACATCCTTTCATTTTCACGTTAACACCTCCAGAGTTCACCGAGTTAAAGGGGAGAGAGTTGTTAGAGCGCTTTTAGACAGATAAAAACAAAATCAGATAAAATGAAACACCCCTAATTATAAATATTGAATGTTGATGAGAGAATATTTGCTAGTTTTCACCTCTAATTTTGATGCACTGATCTTCATCCCCCTCACAGTTCACAGTTCCTGTGCAGTCATCGCTATTACAGGTGTAACACTGCCTCCCATTTGGAGACCCTATTGGTTAAAGCTGTACAGGTGAAGAGTTCAGTGAAGAGCTTTAGTATCATCTTCTCTGCATTTCACTGCTTTACATCCAAAACAGACTAACCCAGCGCTGCTGTTCATAGGACATCACACATCCACATCCTGAACAGTGTCAGGAGTCTGATTATGTCAGGTTATATCAGCTCTAGGGCTGCTTGGATAAGACATAACAAGAGAGGACCTTCATAATGAGCATTCTTTATACAGTAGTCAGAGATACTGGATTTACCTGGCATTGTTTCACGGTTGCAGAGATCAGTGTTGCAGCATTTGGTGTTCATAGTTGTTTTTATGAGTCCCACATTTAGACTCCCAGTCAAACACATGTCTGCTGCTCCGCAAGTCTTCATGTTGACTTCTGTTGGAGCACCAGCTAGTAAACACAGCACATGCTTTAATCTTTAATGGAATTGTACACTCACACACACACATAAACATACAGCTTTTATCTCATCAATAAGTGTATTTTCATCTATAAGACCACCAGATAGTTATATGTCATCGTGAGAAATGACACAGGGAAAAATATTGAACACGCTTACTGAAATTTATTTAGTACTTTGTACAAAAGCTTGTCTTGCTGAAATGTCCACCCTTGTTTCATCTTCATCATCCTGGTAAATGGCAACAGATGTTTATCTCGATCTTGGTCTCAGTACATTTGTCCATTCATTCTTCCTTCATCGCTGTCTAATGAAAAACAAGCATCTCCAAAACGGCAACTTTAGAGGAGAGGCCCAAAACTGCTTTTACTTAGTAAGTCAATGGAACCAGAATTTTCTCCATTCTACTTTGGAGCATTTCTATTGGTCCATTCATTATGAAATATGCATAATGTCAACGCCCATTTCAAAAGATATAGAAAAATAAAAATCAACAAAAAATAGAGGTACATGTTTTTCTTTGGACAGCGACGAAATGTATAAAAGAGTTGTCTTGTGGGCTGCTATGCTTTGTAGATATGAACACGGGATTCTTCAGATACTAAAGGTTGAGATTTCCTGCTATGACATTACCTTAGCAATATTTTTCAACTGGAACAACATCGGCTCTTCTTTCTATCTACAGGTAAGCTACAAGGCCTCCGTATTTAAAGCTCTCACACCAACTCACTGCATCTCTAATTTGTAGACTAATGCTTTGTTGTTAAGGCCATTCAGCTGTTTGTTTTTATATGTATATGTAGGTCATTCTTACCTATGTAGGTAGTAGTGGTTATGCTGGAACACTGATCTGGACATTCTGCAGTATCTGTGCATGTTCCAGAAACCGGTTGGATACACTGATAACAGTTCAGTGTCAGTGCTAGAGGACAGCGAGAATCCAGCATTAAAAACAGATCCAATTACATAAACACAAATTTAAACTTCTAGTATGAAGTCCTGCTCACTGTTTTTGCTAGATTTTGTAAACAAACTTAGATGGGGTTTCAAAAATGACAATAAAAGTTATTAAAAGTTCGTCAAGCAACTGATATCCTCAAACCTACACTTGAATAACTTATACTATTAAAATATCAACGTCAGACTCACTAACAGCATGCTGGTAAAACTATACTGAGGAGCTAAACTGCTGAAGTAAATGTAATACTGTATCTAACATTCTTCACACCTGCTGGAGATGAAGTTTCATACCTTTTGGTAAAAGCAGGCAGATGAGCGCCAGTGTGACCTGCAGACTCATTGTTGGTGGATGTGAGGAAGTGGAATATGCTGAAAGGCAAGTTGAGATAAAAGTCTGAATTGGGGGGCGTGACTAACTGTTACCTTCCCTTCCCCCCATTCCAGGACCAGTTCATTAGAAATGAAACTACAAATAACATGTAGTAATAGTCTGTTTAATGTATTTCTTTATTTACATTGTAAGTAATTTGAGTTGTTATCTTAGCCCTTGTGTGGTGTTCATTATACAGTATCTATATCAGTCTACACATCACATCAGCTCCATTATACAGTGTCTATATCAGTCTACGCATTCACATCAGCTCCATTATACAGTATCTATATCAGTCTACACATCACAACAGCTCCATTATACAGTATCTATATCAGTATACACATCACACCAGCTCCATTATACAGTATCTATATCAGTCTATACATCACATCAGCCAAATTATACAGTATCTATATCAGTCTATACATCACATCAGCCCCATTATACAGTATCTATATCAGTCTACACATCACACCAGCTCCATTATACAGTATCTATATCAGTCTACACATCACATCAGCCCCATTATACAGTATCTATATCAGTCTACACAACACATCAGCCCAATTACACAGTATCTATATCAGTCTACACATCACATCAGCCCAATTGCACAGTATCTATATCAGTCTACACATCACATCAGCTCCATTATACAGTATCTATATCAGTATACACATCACATCAGCTCCATTATACAGTATCTATATCAGTCTATACATCACATCAGCCCAATTACACAGTATCTATATCAGTCTACACATCACATCAGCTCCATTATACAGTATCTATATCAGTATACACATCACATCAGCTCCATTGTACAGTATCTATATCAGTCTACACATCACATCAGCCTCATTATACAGTATCTATATCAGTCTACACATCACACCAGCTCCATTATACAGTATCTATATCAGTCTATACATCACATCAGCTCCATTATACAGTATCTGTATCAGTCTACACATCACACCAGCTCCATTATACAGTATCTATATCAGTATACACATCACATCAGCCCAATTACACAGTATCTATATCAGTCTACACATCACATCAGCTCCATTATACAGTATCTATATCAGTATACACATCACATTAGCTCCATTATACAGTATCTATATCAGTCTACACATCACATCAGCTCCATTATACATTATCTATATCAGTCTACACATCACATCAGCTCCATTATACAGTATCTATATCAGTCTACACATCACATCAGCTCCATTATACAAGTATCTATATCAGTATACACATCACATCAGCTCCATTATACAGTATCTATATCAGTCTACACATCACATCAGCCTCCATTATACAGTATCTATATCAGAATACACATCACATCAGCTCCATTATACAGTATCTATATCAGTCTACACATCACATCAGCTCCATTATACAGTATCTATATCAGTCTACACATCACATCAGCTCCATTATACAGTATCTATATCAGTATACACATCACATCAGCTCCATTATACAGTATCTATATCAGTCTACACATCACATCAGCTCCATTATACAGTATCTATATCAGAATACAACATCACATCAGCTCCATTATACAGTGTCTATATCAGTCTATACATCACACCAGCCCCATTATACAGTGTCTATATCAGTCTACACATCACATCAGCTCCATTATACAGTATCTAAATCAGTCTATACATCACATCAGCTCCATTATACAGTATCTATATCAGTCTAGTTGTTAAGTAAATAATGTCAGACTATGTAACAAGTTAAATAACTAGTTCCTCAATGTTTGGGCTCCTCTAAGCTGCTAAGGGTCTGAAAATAAGGTTATCGGAAGCCTACAAAGCTTACTGTGTGCTATTCAGCATTCTGTTTTGTAGCTTTAGCTATTAATGAAACATACATACACAATGTAACTGATATGCACTAGTATCACTAAGCTAACAGTCTGAGGTAAATGAACCTATAAATATGCAGTAGATCTAGACCCACTCAAAGCGGCATCAAGTTTAGTTTCTTTACTAGTCTTTTGTTGCCCCAGTCCCACAGTTCTTTGGAGATGAGTTTATGTGTCTATATATGTATATATATAGCCAGGCATGAATCAATAATGATATTGCGATGTGTCTTTACTGCGATTGCCACGCCCTGCTCGTCCTCCCCTGTCTAAGTTCGTGTTAACATCCTGTCAGTCTCTCGTGCTTCTGTTTACGCCACGTGGTTCTGTTTTAATCATGTCCTTCTTGTGTCTCCGCCCCCCCCACCTGGCTGTATCTGTAATGCTTTGTATTATGGGATGTAGCGGGTTGCATAAACAGAGAAGTGGATAACTGTAACAGCTAACCAAGTGAGGACAATGAACCGAGGCCTCACGTGGACTAGCAGTGCTCACGTGGTTTGTTGACGCGCATTATGGTGCGTTTAGGTTTTTGCCTGTGTGAAAATGAATCAAACCGAGGGGGAATTGCTTCAAGTAAACAAACTCATTAACTGATCCAGACCATTGAAACGAACTACAGGTGTGAAAACGCCCTATAAAGGAACTCAGCAGCAGCGTCTCTATAAGTACCTGTACATGTTATACTTATAAAGCTCTTGGATGAAGACTCCTCTAACACTGTGCTCACCTGCATCTGTAACACTGATTACACTGTAACTGCCGTTGGATCCATAAATATTTAGACACTCTCAAAGTTATTATTCTTTTAACCATTCAGCAGTAATTAAAATAAAATTAAATTATGTTATGAAATAATTACATGAAAATTAAATGAAAATCTGTACTTATACATAATAACTTATTTATAATTATTTCATTTCAACTCCAACACGCTGTGCTAGACTGCTAAAATAGTGACTCACAAATATTAATGACCCATTTAAGATTTAAGTTCATAGTGTTGTGAATGTACAATTGTTTCATATTTCTAGTACGTGTAAGTGACACACTTCATGGTACATGTATGTTCTAATGGATTTAGTGGCCTATACATAGTAGCAATGTGCTCATATTAAAAACTTACAGTAAATTAATAAAATGTTTTTTTTCACTTCAACCTTTTCTTTTCTACTCAACATTGTAAAATAATAATAATAATAGTAATAATAATAGTACAAATAATGATATGTAATGGTCAGTGCACATTCAATTTTTTAAAGCAGTTTATAGTATATGCTAGAATAAAAGTCTAGGACTACTTTTAGTCACCACACTGTTTATTGAAGTTGTTCTGGTTACATTAACATCATTATATTTCAGTCTCTGCGTTTGGTCATCTTGTTAACACGACTCTGCGAGACGTAAAGGCAAAAAAACGAACTGGTAAGAAGATGTTTGATCAGCAGAGAGTTCAGAAGAAGAGGATGGAGGACAACAGAGGAACCAGCATGAAGAGGAGACTCAGCTTAACCCTGCAGCGCCGTTACACAGGTTCCCACTACAGCAGCTCACACTTCCACCGACTCCAGCAGCCTGCGTGCTTGAAGCGTCACCGGTACAGAAACTCTTGCTCGCACATCCTTTCATTTTTACGTTAACACCTCCAGAGTTCACTGAGTTAAAGGGGAGAGAGTTGTTAGAGCGCTTTTAGACAGATAAAAGAAAATCAGATAAAATGAAACACCCTAATTAAAAATATTGAATGTTGATGAGAGAATATTTGCTAGTTTTCACCTCTAATTTTGATGCACTGATCTTTCATCCCCCTCACAGTTCACAGTTCCTGTGCAGTCGTCGCTATTACAGGTGTAACACTGCTCCCATTTGGAGACCCTATTGGTAAAGCTGTACAGGTGAAGAGTTCAGTGAAGAGCTTTAGTATCATCTTCTCTGCATTTCACTGCTTTACATCCCAAAACAGACTAAACCAGCGCTGCTGTTCATAGGACATCACACATCCACATCCTGAACAGTGTCAGGAGTCTGATTATGTCAGGTTATATCAGCTCTAGGGCTGCTTGGATAAGACATAACAGAGAGGACCTTCATAATGAGCACTCTTTATACAGTAGTCAGAGCTGCTGGCTTTACCTGGCACTGCTTGGTTGTTGCAGAGATCAGTGTTGCAGCATTTGGTGTTCATAGTTGTTTTTATGAGTCCCCACATTTAGACTCCCAGTCAAACACATGTCTGCTGCTCCGCAAGTCTTCATGTTGACTTCTGTTGGAGCACCAGCTAGTAAACACAGCACATGCTTTAATCTTTAATGGAATTGTACACTCACACACACACATAAACATACAGCTTTTATCTCATCAATAAGTGTATTTTCATCTATAAGACCACCAGATAGTTATATGTCATCGTGAGAATGACACAGGGAAAAAATATTGAACACGCTTACTGAAATTTATTTAGTACTTTGTACAAAAGCTTGTCTTGCTGAAATGTCCACCCTTGTTTCATCTTCATCATCCTGGTAAATGGCAACAGATGTTTATCTCGATCTTGGTCTCAGTACATTTGTCCATTCATTCTTCCTTCATCGCTGTCTAATGAAAAACAAGCATCTCCAAAACGGCAACTTTAGAGGAGAGGCCCAAAACTGCTTTTACTTAGTAAGTCAATGGAACCAGAATTTTCTCCATTCTACTTTGGAGCATTTCTATTGGTCCATTCATTATGAAATATGCAATAATGTCAACGCCCATTTCAAAAGATATAGAAAAATAAAAAATCAACAAAAAATGGCGATACATGTTTTTCTTTGGACAGCGACGAAATGTATAAAAAGAGTTGTCTTGTGGCTGCTATGCTTTGTAGATATGAACACGGGATTCTTCAGATACTAAAGGTTGAGATTTCCTGCTATGACATTACCTTAGCAATATTTTCAACTGGAACAACATCGGCTCTTCTTTCTATCTACAGGTAAGCCTACAAGGCCTCCGTATTTAAAGCTCTCACACCAACTCACTGCATCTCTAATTTGTAGACTAATGCTTTGTTGTTAAGGCCATTCAGCTGTTTGTTTTTATATGTATATGTAGGTCATTCTTACCTATTGTAGGTAGTAGTGGTTATGCTGGAACACTGATCTGGACATTCTGCAGTATCTGTGCATGTTCCAGAAACCGGTTGGATACACTGATAACAGTTCAGTGTCAGTGCTAGAGGACAGCGAGAATCCAGCATTAAAAACAGATCCAATTACATAAACACAAATTTAAACTTCTAGTATGAAGTCCTGCTCACTGTTTTGCTAGATTTTGTAAACAAACTTAGATGGGGTTTCAAAAATGACAATAAAAGTTATTAAAAGTTCCGTCAAGCAACTGATATCCTCAAACCTACACTTGAATAACTTATACTATTAAAATATCAACGTCAGACTCACTAACAGCATGCTGGTAAAAACTATACTGAGGAGCTAAACTGCTGAAGTAAATGTAATACTGTATCTAACATTCTTCACACCTGCTGGAGATGAAGTTTCATACCTTTTGGTAAAAGCAGGCAGATGAGCGCCAGTGTGACCTGCAGACTCATTGTTGGTGGATGTGAGGAAGTGGAATATGCTGAAAGGCAAGTTGAGATAAAAGTCTGAATTGGGGGGCGTGACTAACTGTTACCTTCCCTTCCCCCCATTCCAGGACCAGTTCATTAGAAATGAAACTACAAATAACATGTAGTAATAGTCTGTTTAATGTATTTCTTTATTTACATTGTAAGTAATTTGAGTTGTTATCTTAGCCCTTGTGTGGTGTTCATTATACAGTATCTATATCAGTCTACACATCACATCAGCTCCATTATACAGTATCTATATCAGTCTACACATCACATCAGCTCCATTATACAGTATCTATATCAGTCTACACATCACAACAGCTCCTTATACAGTATCTATATCAGTATACACATCACACCAGCTCCATTATACAGTATCTATATCAGTCTATACATCACATCAGCCAAATTATACAGTATCTATATCAGTCTATACATCACATCAGCCCCATTATACAGTATCTATATCAGTCTACACATCACACCAGCTCCATTATACAGTATCTATATCAGTCTACACTCACATCAGCCCCATTATACAGTATCTATATCAGTCTACACAACACATCAGCCCAATTACACAGTATCTATATCAGTCTACACATCACATCAGCCCAATTGCACAGTATCTATATCAGTCTACACATCACATCAGCTCATTATACAGTATCTATATCAGTATACCATCAGCATCAGCTCCATTATACAGTATCTATATCAGTCTATACATCACATCAGCCCAATTACACAGTATCTATATCAGTCTACACATCCACCAGCTCCATTATACAGTATCGATATCAGTCTACACATCACATCAGCTCCATTTATACAGTATCTATATCAGTCTACACAACACATCAGCCCAATTCACAGTATCTATATCAGTCTACCACATCACATCAGCTCCATTATACAGTATCTATATCAGTATACACATCACATCAGCTCCATTGTACAGTATGTATATCAGTCTACACATCACATCAGCCTCATTATACAGTATCTATATCAGTCTACACATCACACCAGCTCCATTATACAGTATCTATATCAGTCTATACATCACATCAGCTCCATTATACAGTATCTATATCAGTCTTACACATCACACCAGCTCCATTATACAGTATCTATATCAGTATAACATCACATCAGCCCAATTACACTAGTATCTATATCAGTATACACATCACATCAGCTCAATTATACAGTATCTATATCAGTATACACATCACATTAGCTCCATTATACAGTATATATATCAGTCTAACCATCACATCAGCCCCATTATACAGTATTTATATCAGTCTACCACATCACATCAGCTCTTTATACAGTATCTATATCAGTCTACACATCACATCAGCTCCATTATACAGTATCTATATCAGTCTACACATCACATCAGCTCCATTATACAGTATCTATATCAGTCTACCAATCACATCAGCTCCATTATACAGTATCTATATCAGTATACACATCACATCAGCTCCATTATACAGTATCTATATCAGTCTACACAATCACATCAGCTCCATTATACAGTATCTATATCAGAATACACATCACATCAGCTCCATTATACAGTGTCTATATCAGTCTATACATCACACCAGCCCCATTATACGGTGTCTATATCAGTCTACACATCACTCAGCTCCATTATACAGTATCTATATCAGTCTAGTTGTTAAGTAAATAATGTCAGGACTATGTAACAAGTTAAATACTAGTTCCTCAATGTTTGGATCCTCTAAGCTGCTAAGGGTTCTGAAAATAAGGTTATCGGAAGCCTACAAAGCTTACTGTGTGCTATTCAGCATTCTGTTTTGTAGCTTTAGCTATTAATGAAAACATACATACACAATGTAACTGATATGCCCTAGTATCACTAAGCTAAACAGTCTGAGGTAAATGAACCTATAATATGCAGTAGATCTAGACCCACTCAAAGCGGCATCAAGTTTAGTTTCTTTACTAGTCTTTTGTTGCCCCAGTCCAAGTTCTTTGGAGATGAGTTTATGTGTCTATATATGTATATATATAGCCAGGCATGAATCAATAATGAATTTGCGATGTGTCTTTACCTGCGATTGCCACGCCCTGCTCGTCCTCCCCTGTCTAAGTTCGTGTTAACATCCTGTCAGTCTCTCGTGCTTCTGTTTACGCCACGTGGTTCTGTTTTAATCATGTCCTTCTTGTGTCATCCGCCCACACCTGGCCTGTTATCTGTAATGCTTTGTATTATGGGATGTAGCGGGTTGCATAAACCAGAGAAGTGGATAACTGTAACAGCTAACCAAGTGAGGACAATGAACCGAGGCCTCACGTGGACTAGCAGTGCTCACGTGGTTTGTTGAGGCGCATTATGGTGCGTTTAGGTTTTTGCCTGTGTGAAATGAATCAAACCGAGGGGGAAATGCTTCAAGTAAACAAACTCATTAACTGATCCAGACCATTGAAACGAACTACAGGTGTGAAAACCCCTATAAAGGAACTCTGCAGCAGCGTCTCTATAAGTACTGAACATGTTATACATATAAAGCTCTTGGATGAAGACTCCTCTAACACTGTGCTCACCTGCATCTGTAACACTGATTACACTGTAACTGCCGTTGGATCCATAAATATTTAGGACCACTCCTCAAAGTTATTATTCTTTTAACCATTCAGCAGTAATTAAAATAAAATTAAATTATGTAATGAAATAATTACATGAAATTAAAATGAAAATCTGTACTTATACATAATAACTTATTTATAATTATTTCATTTCAACTCCAACACGCTGTGCTAGACTGCTAAAATAGTGACTCACAAATATTAATGACCATTTAAGATTTAAGTTCATAGTGTTGTGAATGTACTATTGTTTCATATTTCTAGTACGTGTAAGTGACCACACTTCATGGTACATGTATGTTCTAAATGGATTTAGTGGCCTATACATAGTAGCAATGTGCTCATATTAAAAACTTACAGTAAATTAATAAATTGTTTTTTTTCACTTCAACCTTTTCTTTTCTACTCAACATTGTAAAATAATAATAATAATAGTAATAATAATAGTACAAAAAATGATATTAATGGTCAGTGCACATTCAATTTTTTAAAGCAGTTTATAGTATATGCTAGAATAAAAAGTCTGGACTACTTTTAGTCCACCACACTGTTTATTGAAGTTGTTCTGGTTACATTAACATCATTATATTTCAGTCTCTGCGTTTGGTCATCTTGTTATACACGACTCTCGAGACGTAAAGGCAAAAAAACGAACTGGTAAGAAGATGTTTGATCAGCAGAGAGTTCAGAAGAAGAGGATGGAGGACAACAGAGGAACCAGCATGAAGAGGAGACTCAGCTTAACCCCTGCAGCGCCGTTACACAGGTTCCCACTACAGCAAGCTCACACTTCACCGACTCCAGCAGCCTGCATGCTTGAAGCGTCACCGGTACAGAAACTCTTGCTCGCACATCCTTTCATTTTTACGTTAACACCTCCAGAGTTCACCGAGGTTAAAGGGGAGAGAGTTGTTAGAGCGCATTTTAGACAGATAAAAACAAAATCAGATAAAAATGAAACACCCTAATTATAAATATTGAATGTTGATGAGAGAATATTTGCTAGTTTTCACCTCTAATTTTGATGCACTGATCTTCATCCCCCCTCACAGTTCACAGTTCCTGTGCAGTCATCGCTATTACAGGTGTAACACTGCCTCCCATTTGGAGACCCTATTGGTAAAGCTGTACAGGTGAAGAGTTCAGTGAAGAGCTTTAGTATCATCTTCTCTGCATTTCACTGCTTTACATCCCAAAACAGACTAAACCAGCGCTGCTGTTCATAGGACATCACACATCCACATCCTGAACAGTGTCAGGAGTCTGATTATGTCAGGTTATATCAGCTCTAGGGCTGCTTGGATAAGACATAACAAGAGAGGACCTTCATAATGAGCATTCTTTATACAGTAGTCAGAGATACTGGATTTACCTGGCATTGTTTCACGGTTGCAGAGATCAGTGTTGCAGCATTTGGTGTTCATAGTTGTTTTTATGAGTCCCACATTTAGACTCCCAGTCAAAACACATGTCTGCTGCTCCGCAAGTCTTCATGTTTGACTTCTGTTGGAGCACCAGCTAGTAACACAGCACATGCTTTAATCTTTAATGGAATTGTACACTCACACACACACATAAACATACAGCTTTTATCTCATCAATAAGTGTATTTTCATCTTAAGACCACCAGATAGTTATATGTCATCGTGAGAAATGACACAGGGAAAAAATATTGAACACGCTTACTGAAATTTATTTAGTACTTTGTACAAAAGCTTGTCTTGCTGAATGTCCACCCTTGTTTCATCTTCATCATCCTGGTAAATGGCAACAGATGTTTATCTCGATCTTGGTCTCAGTACATTTGTCCATTCATTCTTCCTTCATCGCTGTCTAATGAAAAACAAGCATCTCCAAAACGGCAACTTTAGAGGAGAGGCCCAAAACTGCTTTTACTTAGTAAGTCAATGGAACCAGAATTTTCTCCATTCTACTTTGGAGCATTTCTATTGGTCCATTCATTATGAAATATGCATAATGTCAACGCCCATTTCAAAAGATATAGAAAAATAAAAATCAACAAAAAATAGAGGTACATGTTTTTCTTTGGACAGCGACGAAATGTATAAAAAGAGTTGTCTTGTGGGCTGCTATGCTTTGTAGATATGAACACGGGATTCTTCAGATACTAAAGGTTGAGATTTCCTGCTATGACATTACCTTAGCAATATTTTTCAACTGGAACAACATCGGCTCTTCTTTCTATCTACAGGTAAGCCTACAAGGCCTCCGTATTTAAAGCTCTCACACCAACTCACTGCATCTCTAATTTGTAGACTAATGCTTTGTTGTTAAGGCCATTCAGCTGTTTGTTTTTATATGTATATGTAGGTCATTCTTACCTATGTAGGTAGTAGTGGTTATGCTGGAACACTGATCTGGACATTCTGCAGTATCTGTGCATGTTCCAGAAACCGGTTGGATACACTGATAACAGTTCAGTGTCAGTGCTAGAGGACAGCGAGAATCCAGCATTAAAAACAGATCCAATTACATAAACACAAATTTAAACTTCTAGTATGAAGTCCTGCTCACTGTTTTGCTAGATTTTGTAAACAAACTTAGATGGGGTTTCAAAAATGACAATAAAAGTTATTAAAAGTTCCGTCAAGCAACTGATATCCTCAAACCTACACTTGAATAACTTATACTATTAAAATATCAACGTCAGACTCACTAACAGCATGCTGGTAAAACTATACTGAGGAGCTAAACTGCTGAAGTAAATGTAATACTGTATCTAACATTCTCACACCTGCTGGAGATGAAGTTCATACCTTTTGGTAAAAGCAGGCAGATGAGCGCCAGTGTGACCTGCAGACTCATTGTTGGTGGATGTGAGGAAGTGGAATATGCTGAAAGGCAAGTTGAGATAAAAGTCTGAATTGGGGGGCGTGACTAACTGTTACCTTCCCTTCCCCCCATTCCAGGACCAGTTCATTAGAAATGAAACTACAAATAACATGTAGTAATAGTCTGTTTAATGTATTTCTTTATTTACATTGTAAGTAATTTGAGTTGTTATCTTAGCCCTTGTGTGGTGTTCATTATACAGTATCTATATCAGTCTACACATCACATCAGCTCCATTATACAGTATCTATATCAGTCTACACATCACATCAGCTCCATTATACAGTATCTATATCAGTCTACACATCACAACAGCTCCATTATACAGTATCTATATCAGTATACACATCACACCAGCTCCATTATACAGTATCTATATCAGTCTATACATCACATCAGCCAAATTATACAGTATCTATATCAGTCTATACATCACATCAGCCCCATTATACAGTATCTATATCAGTCTACACATCACACCAGCTCCATTATACAGTATCTATATCAGTCTACACATCACATCAGCCCCATTATACAGTATCTATATCAGTCTACACAACACATCAGCCCAATTACACAGTATCTATATCAGTCTACACATCACATCAGCCCAATTGCACAGTATCTATATCAGTCTACACATCACATCAGCTCCATTATACAGTATCTATATCAGTATACACATCACATCAGCTCCATTATACAGTATCTATATCAGTATACACATCACACCAGCTCCATTATACAGTATCTATATCAGTCTATACATCACATCAGCCAAATTATACAGTATCTATATCAGTCTATACATCACATCAGCCCCATTATACAGTATCTATATCAGTCTACACATCACACCAGCTCCATTATACAGTATCTATATCAGTCTACACATCACATCAGCCCCATTATACAGTATCTATATCAGTCTACACAACACATCAGCCCAATTACACAGTATCTATATCAGTCTACACATCACATCAGCCCAATTGCACAGTATCTATATCAGTCTACACATCACATCAGCTCCATTATACAGTATCTATATCAGTATACACATCACATCAGCTCCATTATACAGTATCTATATCAGTCTATACATCACATCAGCCCAATTACACAGTATCTATATCAGTCTACACATCACATCAGCTCCATTATACAGTATCTATATCAGTATACACATCACATCAGCTCCATTGTACAGTATCTATATCAGTCTACACATCACATCAGCCTCATTATACAGTATCTATATCAGTCTACACATCACACCAGCTCCATTATACAGTATCTATATCAGTCTATACATCACATCAGCTCCATTATACAGTATCTGTATCAGTCTACACATCACACCAGCTCCATTATACAGTATCTATATCAGAATACACATCACATCAGCTCCATTATACAGTGTCTATATCAGTCTATACATCACACCAGCCCCATTATACAGTGTCTATATCAGTCTACACATCACATCAGCTCCATTATACAGTATCTAAATCAGTCTATACATCACATCAGCTCCATTATACAGTATCTATATCAGTCTAGTTGTTAAGTAAATAATGTCAGACTATGTAACAAGTTAAATAACTAGTTCCTCAATGTTTGGGCTCCTCTAAGCTGCTAAGGGTCTGAAAATAAGGTTATCGAAGCCTACAAAGCTTACTGTGTGCTATTCAGCATTCTGTTTTGTAGCTTTAGCTATTAATGAAACATACATACACAATGTAACTGATATGCACTAGTATCACTAAGCTAACAGTCTGAGGTAAATGAACCTATAAATATGCAGTAGATCTAGACCCACTCAAAGCGGCATCAAGTTTAGTTTCTTTACTAGTCTTTTGTTGCCCCAGTCCCAAGTTCTTTGGAGATGAGTTTATGTGTCTATATATGTATATATATAGCCAGGCATGAATCAATAATGATATTGCGATGTGTCTTTACTGCGATTGCCACGCCCTGCTCGTCCTCCCCTGTCTAAGTTCGTGTTAACATCCTGTCAGTCTCTCGTGCTTCTGTTTACGCCACGTGGTTCTGTTTTAATCATGTCCTTCTTGTGTCTCCGCCCCCCACCTGGCCTGTATCTGTAATGCTTTGTATTATGGGATGTAGCGGGTTGCATAAACAGAGAAGTGGATAACTGTAACAGCTAACCAAGTGAGGACAATGAACCGAGGCCTCACGTGGACTAGCAGTTGCTCACGTGGTTTGTTGAGGCGCATTATGGTGCGTTTAGGTTTTTGCCTGTGTGAAAATGAATCAAACCGAGGGGGAAATGCTTCAAGTAAACAAACTCATTAACTGATCCAGACCATTGAAACGAACTACAGGTGTGAAAACGCCCTATAAAGGAACTCAGCAGCAGCGTCTCTATAAGTACTGAACATGTTATACTTATAAAGCTCTTGGATGAAGACTCCTCTAACACTGTGCTCACCTGCATCTGTAACACTGATTACACTGTAACTGCCGTTGGATCCATAAATATTTAGACACTCTCAAAGTTATTATTCTTTTAACCATTCAGCAGTAATTAAAATAAAATTAAATTATGTAATGAAATAATTACATGAAAATTAAATGAAAATCTGTACTTATACATAATAACTTATTTATAATTATTTCATTTCAACTCCAACACGCTGTGCTAGACTGCTAAAATAGTGACTCACAAATATTAATGACCCATTTAAGATTTAAGTTCATAGTGTTGTGAATGTACTATTGTTTCATATTTCTAGTACGTGTAAGTGACACACTTCATGGTACATGTATGTTCTAAATGGATTTAGTGGCCTATACATAGTAGCAATGTGCTCATATTAAAAACTTACAGTAAATTAATAAAATGTTTTTTTTCACTTCAACCTTTTCTTTTCTACTCAACATTGTAAAATAATAATAATAATAGTAATAATAATAGTACAAATAATGATATGTAATGGTCAGTGCACATTCAATTTTTAAAGCAGTTTATAGTATATGCTAGAATAAAAAGTCTGGACTACTTTTAGTCACCACACTGTTTATTGAAGTTGTTCTGGTTACATTAACATCATTATATTTCAGTCTCTGCGTTTGGTCATCTTGTTATACACGACTCTGCGAGACGTAAAGGCAAAAAAACGAACTGGTAAGAAGATGTTTGATCAGCAGAGAGTTCAGAAGAAGAGGATGGAGGACAACAGAGGAACCAGCATGAAGAGGAGACTCAGCTTAACCCCTGCAGCGCCGTTACACAGGTTCCCACTACAGCAGCTCACACTTCCACCGACTCCAGCAGCCTGCGTGCTTGAAGCGTCACCGGTACAGAAACTCTTGCTCGCACATCCTTTCATTTTTACGTTAACACCTCCAGAGTTCACTGAGTTAAAGGGGAGAGAGTTGTTAGAGCGCTTTTAGACAGATAAAAAGAAAATCAGATAAAATGAAACACCCTAATTATAATATTGAATGTTGATGAGAGAATATTTGCTAGTTTTCACCTCTAATTTGATGCACTGATCTTCATCCCCCTCACAGTTCACAGTTCCTGTGCAGTCGTCGCTATTACAGGTGTAACACTGCCTCCCATTTGGAGACCCTATTGGTAAAGCTGTACAGGTGAAGAGTTCAGTGAAGAGCTTTAGTATCATCTTCTCTGCATTTCACTGCTTTACATCCCAAAACAGACTAAACCCAGCGCTGCTGTTCATAGGACATCACACATCCACATCCTGAACAGTGTCAGGAGTCTGATTATGTCAGGTTATATCAGCTCTAGGGCTGCTTGGATAAGACATAACAAGAGAGGACCTTCATAATGAGCACTCTTTATACAGTAGTCAGAGCTGCTGGCTTTACCTGGCACTGCTTGGTTGTTGCAGAGATCAGTGTTGCAGCATTTGGTGTTCATAGTTGTTTTTATGAGTCCCACATTTAGACTCCCAGTCAAACACATGTCTGCTGCTCCGCAAGTCTTCATGTGACTTCTGTTGGAGCACCAGCTAGTAAACACAGCACATGCTTTAATCTTTAATGGAATTGTACACTCACACACACACATAAACATACAGCTTTTATCTCATCAATAAGTGTATTTTCATCTATAAGACCACCAGATAGTTATATGTCATCATGAGAAATGACACAGGGAAAAAATATTGAACACGCTTACTGAAATTTATTTAGTACTTTGTACAAAAGCTTGTCTTGCTGAAATGTCCACCCTTGTTTCATCTTCATCATCCTGGTAAATGGCAACAGATGTTTATCTCGATCTTGGTCTCAGTACATTTGTCCATTCATTCTTCCTTCATCGCTGTCTAATGAAAAACAAGCATCTCCAAAACGGCAACTTTAGAGGAGAGGCCCAAAAACTGCTTTTACTTAGTAAGTCAATGGAACCAGAATTTTCTCCATTCTACTTTGGAGCATTTCTATTGGTCCATTCATTATGAAATATGCATAATGTCAACGCCCATTTCAAAAGATATAGAAAAATAAAAATCAACAAAAAATAGAGGTACATGTTTTTCTTTGGACAGCGACGAAATGTATAAAAAGAGTTGTCTTGTGGGCTGCTATGCTTTGTAGATATGAACACGGGATTCTTCAGATACTAAAGGTTGAGATTTCCTGCTATGACATTACCTTAGCAATATTTTTCAACTGGAACAACATCGGCTCTTCTTTCTATCTACAGGTAAGCCTACAAGGCCTCCGTATTTAAAGCTCTCACACCAACTCACTGCATCTCTAATTTGTAGACTAATGCTTTGTTGTTAAGGCCATTCAGCTGTTTGTTTTTATATGTATATGTAGGTCATTCTTACCTATGTAGGTAGTAGTGGTTATGCTGGAACACTGATCTGGACATTCTGCAGTATCTGTGCATGTTCCAGAAACCGGTTGGATACACTGATAACAGTTCAGTGTCAGTGCTAGAGGACAGCGAGAATCCAGCATTAAAAACAGATCCAATTACATAAACACAAATTTAAACTTCTAGTATGAAGTCCTGCTCACTGTTTTGCTAGATTTTGTAAACAAACTTAGATGGGGTTTCAAAAATGACAATAAAAGTTATTAAAAGTTCCGTCAAGCAACTGATATCCTCAAACCTACACTTGAATAACTTATACTATTAAAATATCAACGTCAGACTCACTAACAGCATGCTGGTAAAACTATACTGAGGAGCTAAACTGCTGAAGTAAATGTAATACTGTATCTAACATTCTTCACACCTGCTGGAGATGAAGTTTCATACCTTTTGGTAAAAGCAGGCAGATGAGCGCCAGTGTGACCTGCAGACTCATTGTTGGTGGATGTGAGGAAGTGGAATATGCTGAAAGGCAAGTTGAGATAAAAGTCTGAATTGGGGGGCGTGACTAACTGTTACCTTCCCTTCCCCCCATTCCAGGACCAGTTCATTAGAAATGAAACTACAAATAACATGTAGTAATAGTCTGTTTAATGTATTTCTTTATTTACATTGTAAGTAATTTGAGTTGTTATCTTAGCCCTTGTGTGGTGTTCATTATACAGTATCTATATCAGTCTACACATCACATCAGCTCCATTATACAGTATCTATATCAGTCTACACATCACATCAGCTCCATTATACAGTATCTATATCAGTCTACACATCACAACAGCTCCATTATACAGTATCTATATCAGTATACACATCACACCAGCTCCATTATACAGTATCTATATCAGTCTATACATCACATCAGCCAAATTATACAGTATCTATATCAGTCTATACATCACATCAGCCCCATTATACAGTATCTATATCAGTCTACACATCACACCAGCTCCATTATACAGTATCTATATCAGTCTACACATCACATCAGCCCCATTATACAGTATCTATATCAGTCTACACAACACATCAGCCCAATTACACAGTATCTATATCAGTCTACACATCACATCAGCCCAATTGCACAGTATCTATATCAGTCTACACATCACATCAGCTCCATTATACAGTATCTATATCAGTATACACATCACATCAGCTCCATTATACAGTATCTATATCAGTCTATACATCACATCAGCCCAATTACACAGTATCTATATCAGTCTACACATCACACCAGCTCCATTATACAGTATCGATATCAGTCTACACATCACATCAGCTCCATTATACAGTATCTATATCAGTCTACACAACACATCAGCCCAATTACACAGTATCTATATCAGTCTACACATCACATCAGCTCCATTATACAGTATCTATATCAGTATACACATCACATCAGCTCCATTGTACAGTATGTATATCAGTCTACACATCACATCAGCCTCATTATACAGTATCTATATCAGTCTACACATCACACCAGCTCATTATACAGTATCTATATCAGTCTATACATCACATCAGCTCCATTATACAGTATCTATATCAGTCTACACATCACACCAGCTCCATTATACAGTATCTATATCAGTATACACATCACATCAGCCCAATTACACAGTATCTATATCAGTCTACACATCACATCAGCTCCATTATACAGTATCTATATCAGTGTACACATCACATTAGCTCCATTATACAGTATCTATATCAGTCTACACATCACATCAGCCCCATTATACAGTATTTATATCAGTCTACACATCACATCAGCTCCATTATACAGTATCTATATCAGTCTACACATCACATCAGCTCCATTATACAGTATCTATATCAGTCTACACATCACATCAGCTCCATTATACAGTATCTATATCAGTCTACACATCACATCAGCTCCATTATACAGTATCTATATCAGTCTACGCATCACATCAGCTCCATTATACAGTATCTATATCAGTCTACACATCACAACAGCTCCATTATACAGTATCTATATCAGTATACACATCACACCAGCTCCATTATACAGTATCTATATCAGTCTATACATCACATCAGCCAAATTATACAGTATCTATATCAGTCTATACATCACATCAGCCCCATTATACAGTATCTATATCAGTCTACACATCACACCAGCTCCATTATACAGTATCTATATCAGTCTACACATCACATCAGCCCCATTATACAGTATCTATATCAGTCTACACAACACATCAGCCCAATTACACAGTATCTATATCAGTCTACACATCACATCAGCCCAATTGCACAGTACCTATATCAGTCTACACATCACATCAGCTCCATTATACAGTATCTATATCAGTATACACATCACATCAGCTCCATTATACAGTATCTATATCAGTCTATACATCACATCAGCCCAATTACACAGTATCTATATCAGTCTACACATCACACCAGCTCCATTATACAGTATCGATATCAGTCTACACATCACATCAGCTCCATTATACAGTATCTATATCAGTCTACACAACACATCAGCCCAATTACACAGTATCTATATCAGTCTACACATCACATCAGCTCCATTATACAGTATCTATATCAGTATACACATCACATCAGCTCCATTGTACAGTATCTATATCAGTCTACACATCACATCAGCCTCATTATACAGTATCTATATCAGTCTACACATCACACCAGCTCCATTATACAGTATCTATATCAGTCTATACATCACATCAGCTCCATTATACAGTATCTATATCAGTCTACACATCACACCAGCTCCATTATACAGTATCTATATCAGAATACACATCACATCAGCTCCATTATACAGTGTCTATATCAGTCTATACATCACACCAGCCCCATTATACAGTGTCTATATCAGTCTACACATCACATCAGCTCCATTATACAGTATCTATATCAGTCTAGTTGTTAAGTAAATAATGTCAGACTATGTAACAAGTTAAATAACTAGTTCCTCAATGTTTGGGCTCCTCTAAGCTGCTAAGGGTCTGAAAATAAGGTTATCGGAAGCCTACAAAGCTTACTGTGTGCTATTCAGCATTCTGTTTTGTAGCTTTAGCTATTAATGAAACATACATACACAATGTAACTGATATGCACTAGTATCACTAAGCTAACAGTCTGAGGTAAATGAACCTATAAATATGCAGTAGATCTAGACCCACTCAAAGCGGCATCAAGTTTAGTTTCTTTACTAGTCTTTTGTTTGCCCCAGTCCCAAGTTCTTTGGAGATGAGTTTATGTGTCTATATATGTATATATATAGCCAGGCATGAATCAATAATGATATTGCGATGTGTCTTTACTGCGATTGCCACGCCCTGCTCGTCCTCCCCTGTCTAAGTTCGTGTTAACATCCTGTCAGTCTCTCGTGCTTCTGTTTACGCCACGTGGTTCTGTTTTAATCATGTCCTTCTTGTGTCTCCGCCCCCCACCTGGCCTGTATCTGTAATGCTTTGTATTATGGGATGTAGCGGGTTGCATAAACAGAGAAGTGGATAACTGTAACAGCTAACCAAGTGAGGACAATGAACCGAGGCCTCACGTGGACTAGCAGTGCTCACGTGGTTTGTTGAGGCGCATTATGGTGCGTTTAGGTTTTTGCCTGTGTGAAAATGAATCAAACCGAGGGGGAAATGCTTCAAGTAAACAAACTCATTAACTGATCCAGACCATTGAAACGAACTACAGGTGTGAAAACGCCCTATAAAGGAACTCAGCAGCAGCGTCTCTATAAGTACTGAACATGTTATACTTATAAAGCTCTTGGATGAAGACTCCTCTAACACTGTGCTCACCTGCATCTGTAACACTGATTACACTGTAACTGCCGTTGGATCCATAAATATTTAGACACTCTCAAAGTTATTATTCTTTTAACCATTCAGCAGTAATTAAAATAAAATTAAATTATGTAATGAAATAATTACATGAAAATTAAATGAAAATCTGTACTTATACATAATAACTTATTTATAATTATTTCATTTCAACTCCAACACGCTGTGCTAGACTGCTAAAATAGTGACTCACAAATATTAATGACCCATTTAAGATTTAAGTTCATAGTGTTGTGAATGTACTATTGTTTCATATTTCTAGTACGTGTAAGTGACACACTTCATGGTACATGTATGTTCTAAATGGATTTAGTGGCCTATACATAGTAGCAATGTGCTCATATTAAAAACTTACAGTAAATTAATAAAATGTTTTTTTTCACTTCAACCTTTTCTTTTCTACTCAACATTGTAAAATAATAATAATAATAGTAATAATAATAGTACAAATAATGATATGTAATGGTCAGTGCACATTCAATTTTTAAAGCAGTTTATAGTATATGCTAGAATAAAAAGTCTGGACTACTTTTAGTCACCACACTGTTTATTGAAGTTGTTCTGGTTACATTAACATCATTATATTTCAGTCTCTGCGTTTGGTCATCTTGTTAACACGACTCTGCGAGACGTAAAGGCAAAAAAACGAACTGGTAAGAAGATGTTTGATCAGCAGAGAGTTCAGAAGAAGAGGATGGAGGACAACAGAGGAACCAGCATGAAGAGGAGACTCAGCTTAACCCCTGCAGCGCCGTTACACAGGTTCCCACTACAGCAGCTCACACTTCCACCGACTCCAGCAGCCTGCGTGCTTGAAGCGTCACCGGTACAGAAACTCTTGCTCGCACATCCTTTCATTTTTACGTTAACACCTCCAGAGTTCACTGAGTTAAAGGGGAGAGAGTTGTTAGAGCGCTTTTAGACAGATAAAAAGAAAATCAGATAAAATGAAACACCCTAATTATAAATATTGAATGTTGATGAGAGAATATTTGCTAGTTTTCACCTCTAATTTTGATGCACTGATCTTCATCCCCCTCACAGTTCACAGTTCCTGTGCAGTCGTCGCTATTACAGGTGTAACACTGCCTCCCATTTGGAGACCCTATTGGTAAAGCTGTACAGGTGAAGAGTTCAGTGAAGAGCTTTAGTATCATCTTCTCTGCATTTCACTGCTTTACATCCCAAAACAGACTAAACCCAGCGCTGCTGTTCATAGGACATCACACATCCACATCCTGAACAGTGTCAGGAGTCTGATTATGTCAGGTTATATCAGCTCTAGGGCTGCTTGGATAAGACATAACAAGAGAGGACCTTCATAATGAGCACTCTTTATACAGTAGTCAGAGCTGCTGGCTTTACCTGGCACTGCTTGGTTGTTGCAGAGATCAGTGTTGCAGCATTTGGTGTTCATAGTTGTTTTTATGAGTCCCACATTTAGACTCCCAGTCAAACACATGTCTGCTGCTCCGCAAGTCTTCATGTTGACTTCTGTTGGAGCACCAGCTAGTAAACACAGCACATGCTTTAATCTTTAATGGAATTGTACACTCACACACACACATAAACATACAGCTTTTATCTCATCAATAAGTGTATTTTCATCTATAAGACCACCAGATAGTTATATGTCATCGTGAGAAATGACACAGGGAAAAAATATTGAACACGCTTACTGAAATTTATTTAGTACTTTGTACAAAAGCTTGTCTTGCTGAAATGTCCACCCTTGTTTCATCTTCATCATCCTGGTAAATGGCAACAGATGTTTATCTCGATCTTGGTCTCAGTACATTTGTCCATTCATTCTTCCTTCATCGCTGTCTAATGAAAAACAAGCATCTCCAAAACGGCAACTTTAGAGGAGAGGCCCAAAACTGCTTTTACTTAGTAAGTCAATGGAACCAGAATTTTCTCCATTCTACTTTGGAGCATTTCTATTGGTCCATTCATTATGAAATATGCATAATGTCAACGCCCATTTCAAAAGATATAGAAAAATAAAAATCAACAAAAAATAGAGGTACATGTTTTTCTTTGGACAGCGACGAAATGTATAAAAAGAGTTGTCTTGTGGGCTGCTATGCTTTGTAGATATGAACACGGGATTCTTCAGATACTAAAGGTTGAGATTTCCTGCTATGACATTACCTTAGCAATATTTTTCAACTGGAACAACATCGGCTCTTCTTTCTATCTACAGGTAAGCCTACAAGGCCTCCGTATTTAAAGCTCTCACACCAACTCACTGCATCTCTAATTTGTAGACTAATGCTTTGTTGTTAAGGCCATTCAGCTGTTTGTTTTTATATGTATATGTAGGTCATTCTTACCTATGTAGGTAGTAGTGGTTATGCTGGAACACTGATCTGGACATTCTGCAGTATCTGTGCATGTTCCAGAAACCGGTTGGATACACTGATAACAGTTCAGTGTCAGTGCTAGAGGACAGCGAGAATCCAGCATTAAAAACAGATCCAATTACATAAACACAAATTTAAACTTCTAGTATGAAGTCCTGCTCACTGTTTTGCTAGATTTTGTAAACAAACTTAGATGGGGTTTCAAAAATGACAATAAAAGTTATTAAAAGTTCCGTCAAGCAACTGATATCCTCAAACCTACACTTGAATAACTTATACTATTAAAATATCAACGTCAGACTCACTAACAGCATGCTGGTAAAACTATACTGAGGAGCTAAACTGCTGAAGTAAATGTAATACTGTATCTAACATTCTTCACACCTGCTGGAGATGAAGTTTCATACCTTTTGGTAAAAGCAGGCAGATGAGCGCCAGTGTGACCTGCAGACTCATTGTTGGTGGATGTGAGGAAGTGGAATATGCTGAAAGGCAAGTTGAGATAAAAGTCTGAATTGGGGGGCGTGACTAACTGTTACCTTCCCTTCCCCCCATTCCAGGACCAGTTCATTAGAAATGAAACTACAAATAACATGTAGTAATAGTCTGTTTAATGTATTTCTTTATTTACATTGTAAGTAATTTGAGTTGTTATCTTAGCCCTTGTGTGGTGTTCATTATACAGTATCTATATCAGTCTACACATCACATCAGCTCCATTATACAGTATCTATATCAGTCTACACATCACATCAGCTCCATTATACAGTATCTATATCAGTCTACACATCACAACAGCTCCATTATACAGTATCTATATCAGTATACACATCACACCAGCTCCATTATACAGTATCTATATCAGTCTATACATCACATCAGCCAAATTATACAGTATCTATATCAGTCTATACATCACATCAGCCCCATTATACAGTATCTATATCAGTCTACACATCACACCAGCTCCATTATACAGTATCTATATCAGTCTACACATCACATCAGCCCCATTATACAGTATCTATATCAGTCTACACAACACATCAGCCCAATTACACAGTATCTATATCAGTCTACACATCACATCAGCCCAATTGCACAGTATCTATATCAGTCTACACATCACATCAGCTCCATTATACAGTATCTATATCAGTATACACATCACATCAGCTCCATTATACAGTATCTATATCAGTCTATACATCACATCAGCCCAATTACACAGTATCTATATCAGTCTACACATCACACCAGCTCCATTATACAGTATCGATATCAGTCTACACATCACATCAGCTCCATTATACAGTATCTATATCAGTCTACACAACACATCAGCCCAATTACACAGTATCTATATCAGTCTACACATCACATCAGCTCCATTATACAGTATCTATATCAGTATACACATCACATCAGCTCCATTGTACAGTATGTATATCAGTCTACACATCACATCAGCCTCATTATACAGTATCTATATCAGTCTACACATCACACCAGCTCCATTATACAGTATCTATATCAGTCTATACATCACATCAGCTCCATTATACAGTATCTATATCAGTCTACACATCACACCAGCTCCATTATACAGTATCTATATCAGTATACACATCACATCAGCCCAATTACACAGTATCTATATCAGTATACACATCACATCAGCTCCATTATACAGTATCTATATCAGTATACACATCACATTAGCTCCATTATACAGTATCTATATCAGTCTACACATCACATCAGCCCCATTATACAGTATTTATATCAGTCTACACATCACATCAGCTCCATTATACAGTATCTATATCAGTCTACACATCACATCAGCTCCATTATACAGTATCTATATCAGTCTACACATCACATCAGCTCCATTATACAGTATCTATATCAGTCTACACATCACATCAGCTCCATTATACAGTATCTATATCAGTATACACATCACATCAGCTCCATTATACAGTATCTATATCAGTCTACACATCACATCAGCTCCATTATACAGTATCTATATCAGAATACACATCACATCAGCTCCATTATACAGTGTCTATATCAGTCTATACATCACACCAGCCCCATTATACAGTGTCTATATCAGTCTACACATCACATCAGCTCCATTATACAGTATCTATATCAGTCTAGTTGTTAAGTAAATAATGTCAGACTATGTAACAAGTTAAATAACTAGTTCCTCAATGTTTGGGCTCCTCTAAGCTGCTAAGGGTCTGAAAATAAGGTTATCGGAAGCCTACAAAGCTTACTGTGTGCTATTCAGCATTCTGTTTTGTAGCTTTAGCTATTAATGAAACATACATACACAATGTAACTGATATGCCCTAGTATCACTAAGCTAACAGTCTGAGGTAAATGAACCTATAAATATGCAGTAGATCTAGACCCACTCAAAGCGGCATCAAGTTTAGTTTCTTTACTAGTCTTTTGTTGCCCCAGTCCCAAGTTCTTTGGAGATGAGTTTATGTGTCTATATATGTATATATATAGCCAGGCATGAATCAATAATGATATTGCGATGTGTCTTTACTGCGATTGCCACGCCCTGCTCGTCCTCCCCTGTCTAAGTTCGTGTTAACATCCTGTCAGTCTCTCGTGCTTCTGTTTACGCCACGTGGTTCTGTTTTAATCATGTCCTTCTTGTGTCTCCGCCCCCCACCTGGCCTGTATCTGTAATGCTTTGTATTATGGGATGTAGCGGGTTGCATAAACAGAGAAGTGGATAACTGTAACAGCTAACCAAGTGAGGACAATGAACCGAGGCCTCACGTGGACTAGCAGTGCTCACGTGGTTTGTTGAGGCGCATTATGGTGCGTTTAGGTTTTTGCCTGTGTGAAAATGAATCAAACCGAGGGGGAAATGCTTCAAGTAAACAAACTCATTAACTGATCCAGACCATTGAAACGAACTACAGGTGTGAAAACGCCCTATAAAGGAACTCAGCAGCAGCGTCTCTATAAGTACTGAACATGTTATACTTATAAAGCTCTTGGATGAAGACTCCTCTAACACTGTGCTCACCTGCATCTGTAACACTGATTACACTGTAACTGCCGTTGGATCCATAAATATTTAGACACTCTCAAAGTTATTATTCTTTTAACCATTCAGCAGTAATTAAAATAAAATTAAATTATGTAATGAAATAATTACATGAAAATTAAATGAAAATCTGTACTTATACATAATAACTTATTTATAATTATTTCATTTCAACTCCAACACGCTGTGCTAGACTGCTAAAATAGTGACTCACAAATATTAATGACCCATTTAAGATTTAAGTTCATAGTGTTGTGAATGTACTATTGTTTCATATTTCTAGTACGTGTAAGTGACACACTTCATGGTACATGTATGTTCTAAATGGATTTAGTGGCCTATACATAGTAGCAATGTGCTCATATTAAAAACTTACAGTAAATTAATAAAATGTTTTTTTTCACTTCAACCTTTTCTTTTCTACTCAACATTGTAAAATAATAATAATAATAGTAATAATAATAGTACAAATAATGATATGTAATGGTCAGTGCACATTCAATTTTTAAAGCAGTTTATAGTATATGCTAGAATAAAAAGTCTGGACTACTTTTAGTCACCACACTGTTTATTGAAGTTGTTCTGGTTACATTAACATCATTATATTTCAGTCTCTGCGTTTGGTCATCTTGTTATACACGACTCTGCGAGACGTAAAGGCAAAAAAACGAACTGGTAAGAAGATGTTTGATCAGCAGAGAGTTCAGAAGAAGAGGATGGAGGACAACAGAGGAACCAGCATGAAGAGGAGACTCAGCTTAACCCCTGCAGCGCCGTTACACAGGTTCCCACTACAGCAGCTCACACTTCCACCGACTCCAGCAGCCTGCATGCTTGAAGCGTCACCGGTACAGAAACTCTTGCTCGCACATCCTTTCATTTTTACGTTAACACCTCCAGAGTTCACCGAGTTAAAGGGGAGAGAGTTGTTAGAGCGCTTTTAGACAGATAAAAACAAAATCAGATAAAATGAAACACCCTAATTATAAATATTGAATGTTGATGAGAGAATATTTGCTAGTTTTCACCTCTAATTTTGATGCACTGATCTTCATCCCCCTCACAGTTCACAGTTCCTGTGCAGTCATCGCTATTACAGGTGTAACACTGCCTCCCATTTGGAGACCCTATTGGTAAAGCTGTACAGGTGAAGAGTTCAGTGAAGAGCTTTAGTATCATCTTCTCTGCATTTCACTGCTTTACATCCCAAAACAGACTAAACCCAGCGCTGCTGTTCATAGGACATCACACATCCACATCCTGAACAGTGTCAGGAGTCTGATTATGTCAGGTTATATCAGCTCTAGGGCTGCTTGGATAAGACATAACAAGAGAGGACCTTCATAATGAGCATTCTTTATACAGTAGTCAGAGATACTGGATTTACCTGGCATTGTTTCACGGTTGCAGAGATCAGTGTTGCAGCATTTGGTGTTCATAGTTGTTTTTATGAGTCCCACATTTAGACTCCCAGTCAAACACATGTCTGCTGCTCCGCAAGTCTTCATGTTGACTTCTGTTGGAGCACCAGCTAGTAAACACAGCACATGCTTTAATCTTTAATGGAATTGTACACTCACACACACACATAAACATACAGCTTTTATCTCATCAATAAGTGTATTTTCATCTATAAGACCACCAGATAGTTATATGTCATCGTGAGAAATGACACAGGGAAAAAATATTGAACACGCTTACTGAAATTTATTTAGTACTTTGTACAAAAGCTTGTCTTGCTGAAATGTCCACCCTTGTTTCATCTTCATCATCCTGGTAAATGGCAACAGATGTTTATCTCGATCTTGGTCTCAGTACATTTGTCCATTCATTCTTCCTTCATCGCTGTCTAATGAAAAACAAGCATCTCCAAAACGGCAACTTTAGAGGAGAGGCCCAAAACTGCTTTTACTTAGTAAGTCAATGGAACCAGAATTTTCTCCATTCTACTTTGGAGCATTTCTATTGGTCCATTCATTATGAAATATGCATAATGTCAACGCCCATTTCAAAAGATATAGAAAAATAAAAATCAACAAAAAATAGAGGTACATGTTTTTCTTTGGACAGCGACGAAATGTATAAAAAGAGTTGTCTTGTGGGCTGCTATGCTTTGTAGATATGAACACGGGATTCTTCAGATACTAAAGGTTGAGATTTCCTGCTATGACATTACCTTAGCAATATTTTTCAACTGGAACAACATCGGCTCTTCTTTCTATCTACAGGTAAGCCTACAAGGCCTCCGTATTTAAAGCTCTCACACCAACTCACTGCATCTCTAATTTGTAGACTAATGCTTTGTTGTTAAGGCCATTCAGCTGTTTGTTTTTATATGTATATGTAGGTCATTCTTACCTATGTAGGTAGTAGTGGTTATGCTGGAACACTGATCTGGACATTCTGCAGTATCTGTGCATGTTCCAGAAACCGGTTGGATACACTGATAACAGTTCAGTGTCAGTGCTAGAGGACAGCGAGAATCCAGCATTAAAAACAGATCCAATTACATAAACACAAATTTAAACTTCTAGTATGAAGTCCTGCTCACTGTTTTGCTAGATTTTGTAAACAAACTTAGATGGGGTTTCAAAAATGACAATAAAAGTTATTAAAAGTTCCGTCAAGCAACTGATATCCTCAAACCTACACTTGAATAACTTATACTATTAAAATATCAACGTCAGACTCACTAACAGCATGCTGGTAAAACTATACTGAGGAGCTAAACTGCTGAAGTAAATGTAATACTGTATCTAACATTCTTCACACCTGCTGGAGATGAAGTTTCATACCTTTTGGTAAAAGCAGGCAGATGAGCGCCAGTGTGACCTGCAGACTCATTGTTGGTGGATGTGAGGAAGTGGAATATGCTGAAAGGCAAGTTGAGATAAAAGTCTGAATTGGGGGGCGTGACTAACTGTTACCTTCCCTTCCCCCCATTCCAGGACCAGTTCATTAGAAATGAAACTACAAATAACATGTAGTAATAGTCTGTTTAATGTATTTCTTTATTTACATTGTAAGTAATTTGAGTTGTTATCTTAGCCCTTGTGTGGTGTTCATTATACAGTATCTATATCAGTCTACACATCACATCAGCTCCATTATACAGTGTCTATATCAGTCTACGCATCACATCAGCTCCATTATACAGTATCTATATCAGTCTACACATCACAACAGCTCCATTATACAGTATCTATATCAGTATACACATCACACCAGCTCCATTATACAGTATCTATATCAGTCTATACATCACATCAGCCAAATTATACAGTATCTATATCAGTCTATACATCACATCAGCCCCATTATACAGTATCTATATCAGTCTACACATCACACCAGCTCCATTATACAGTATCTATATCAGTCTACACATCACATCAGCCCCATTATACAGTATCTATATCAGTCTACACAACACATCAGCCCAATTACACAGTATCTATATCAGTCTACACATCACATCAGCCCAATTGCACAGTATCTATATCAGTCTACACATCACATCAGCTCCATTATACAGTATCTATATCAGTATACACATCACATCAGCTCCATTATACAGTATCTATATCAGTCTATACATCACATCAGCCCAATTACACAGTATCTATATCAGTCTACACATCACATCAGCTCCATTATACAGTATCTATATCAGTATACACATCACATCAGCTCCATTGTACAGTATCTATATCAGTCTACACATCACATCAGCCTCATTATACAGTATCTATATCAGTCTACACATCACACCAGCTCCATTATACAGTATCTATATCAGTCTATACATCACATCAGCTCCATTATACAGTATCTGTATCAGTCTACACATCACACCAGCTCCATTATACAGTATCTATATCAGTATACACATCACATCAGCCCAATTACACAGTATCTATATCAGTCTACACATCACATCAGCTCCATTATACAGTATCTATATCAGTATACACATCACATTAGCTCCATTATACAGTATCTATATCAGTCTACACATCACATCAGCTCCATTATACATTATCTATATCAGTCTACACATCACATCAGCTCCATTATACAGTATCTATATCAGTCTACACATCACATCAGCTCCATTATACAGTATCTATATCAGTATACACATCACATCAGCTCCATTATACAGTATCTATATCAGTCTACACATCACATCAGCTCCATTATACAGTATCTATATCAGAATACACATCACATCAGCTCCATTATACAGTATCTATATCAGTCTACACATCACATCAGCTCCATTATACAGTATCTATATCAGTCTACACATCACATCAGCTCCATTATACAGTATCTATATCAGTATACACATCACATCAGCTCCATTATACAGTATCTATATCAGTCTACACATCACATCAGCTCCATTATACAGTATCTATATCAGAATACACATCACATCAGCTCCATTATACAGTGTCTATATCAGTCTATACATCACACCAGCCCCATTATACAGTGTCTATATCAGTCTACACATCACATCAGCTCCATTATACAGTATCTAAATCAGTCTATACATCACATCAGCTCCATTATACAGTATCTATATCAGTCTAGTTGTTAAGTAAATAATGTCAGACTATGTAACAAGTTAAATAACTAGTTCCTCAATGTTTGGGCTCCTCTAAGCTGCTAAGGGTCTGAAAATAAGGTTATCGGAAGCCTACAAAGCTTACTGTGTGCTATTCAGCATTCTGTTTTGTAGCTTTAGCTATTAATGAAACATACATACACAATGTAACTGATATGCACTAGTATCACTAAGCTAACAGTCTGAGGTAAATGAACCTATAAATATGCAGTAGATCTAGACCCACTCAAAGCGGCATCAAGTTTAGTTTCTTTACTAGTCTTTTGTTGCCCCAGTCCCAAGTTCTTTGGAGATGAGTTTATGTGTCTATATATGTATATATATAGCCAGGCATGAATCAATAATGATATTGCGATGTGTCTTTACTGCGATTGCCACGCCCTGCTCGTCCTCCCCTGTCTAAGTTCGTGTTAACATCCTGTCAGTCTCTCGTGCTTCTGTTTACGCCACGTGGTTCTGTTTTAATCATGTCCTTCTTGTGTCTCCGCCCCCCACCTGGCCTGTATCTGTAATGCTTTGTATTATGGGATGTAGCGGGTTGCATAAACAGAGAAGTGGATAACTGTAACAGCTAACCAAGTGAGGACAATGAACCGAGGCCTCACGTGGACTAGCAGTGCTCACGTGGTTTGTTGAGGCGCATTATGGTGCGTTTAGGTTTTTGCCTGTGTGAAAATGAATCAAACCGAGGGGGAAATGCTTCAAGTAAACAAACTCATTAACTGATCCAGACCATTGAAACGAACTACAGGTGTGAAAACGCCCTATAAAGGAACTCAGCAGCAGCGTCTCTATAAGTACTGAACATGTTATACTTATAAAGCTCTTGGATGAAGACTCCTCTAACACTGTGCTCACCTGCATCTGTAACACTGATTACACTGTAACTGCCGTTGGATCCATAAATATTTAGACACTCTCAAAGTTATTATTCTTTTAACCATTCAGCAGTAATTAAAATAAAATTAAATTATGTAATGAAATAATTACATGAAAATTAAATGAAAATCTGTACTTATACATAATAACTTATTTATAATTATTTCATTTCAACTCCAACACGCTGTGCTAGACTGCTAAAATAGTGACTCACAAATATTAATGACCCATTTAAGATTTAAGTTCATAGTGTTGTGAATGTACTATTGTTTCATATTTCTAGTACGTGTAAGTGACACACTTCATGGTACATGTATGTTCTAAATGGATTTAGTGGCCTATACATAGTAGCAATGTGCTCATATTAAAAACTTACAGTAAATTAATAAAATGTTTTTTTTCACTTCAACCTTTTCTTTTCTACTCAACATTGTAAAATAATAATAATAATAGTAATAATAATAGTACAAATAATGATATGTAATGGTCAGTGCACATTCAATTTTTAAAGCAGTTTATAGTATATGCTAGAATAAAAAGTCTGGACTACTTTTAGTCACCACACTGTTTATTGAAGTTGTTCTGGTTACATTAACATCATTATATTTCAGTCTCTGCGTTTGGTCATCTTGTTATACACGACTCTGCGAGACGTAAAGGCAAAAAAACGAACTGGTAAGAAGATGTTTGATCAGCAGAGAGTTCAGAAGAAGAGGATGGAGGACAACAGAGGAACCAGCATGAAGAGGAGACTCAGCTTAACCCCTGCAGCGCCGTTACACAGGTTCCCACTACAGCAGCTCACACTTCCACCGACTCCAGCAGCCTGCGTGCTTGAAGCGTCACCGGTACAGAAACTCTTGCTCGCACATCCTTTCATTTTTACGTTAACACCTCCAGAGTTCACTGAGTTAAAGGGGAGAGAGTTGTTAGAGCGCTTTTAGACAGATAAAAAGAAAATCAGATAAAATGAAACACCCTAATTATAAATATTGAATGTTGATGAGAGAATATTTGCTAGTTTTCACCTCTAATTTTGATGCACTGATCTTCATCCCCCTCACAGTTCACAGTTCCTGTGCAGTCGTCGCTATTACAGGTGTAACACTGCCTCCCATTTGGAGACCCTATTGGTAAAGCTGTACAGGTGAAGAGTTCAGTGAAGAGCTTTAGTATCATCTTCTCTGCATTTCACTGCTTTACATCCCAAAACAGACTAAACCCAGCGCTGCTGTTCATAGGACATCACACATCCACATCCTGAACAGTGTCAGGAGTCTGATTATGTCAGGTTATATCAGCTCTAGGGCTGCTTGGATAAGACATAACAAGAGAGGACCTTCATAATGAGCACTCTTTATACAGTAGTCAGAGCTGCTGGCTTTACCTGGCACTGCTTGGTTGTTGCAGAGATCAGTGTTGCAGCATTTGGTGTTCATAGTTGTTTTTATGAGTCCCACATTTAGACTCCCAGTCAAACACATGTCTGCTGCTCCGCAAGTCTTCATGTTGACTTCTGTTGGAGCACCAGCTAGTAAACACAGCACATGCTTTAATCTTTAATGGAATTGTACACTCACACACACACATAAACATACAGCTTTTATCTCATCAATAAGTGTATTTTCATCTATAAGACCACCAGATAGTTATATGTCATCATGAGAAATGACACAGGGAAAAAATATTGAACACGCTTACTGAAATTTATTTAGTACTTTGTACAAAAGCTTGTCTTGCTGAAATGTCCACCCTTGTTTCATCTTCATCATCCTGGTAAATGGCAACAGATGTTTATCTCGATCTTGGTCTCAGTACATTTGTCCATTCATTCTTCCTTCATCGCTGTCTAATGAAAAACAAGCATCTCCAAAACGGCAACTTTAGAGGAGAGGCCCAAAACTGCTTTTACTTAGTAAGTCAATGGAACCAGAATTTTCTCCATTCTACTTTGGAGCATTTCTATTGGTCCATTCATTATGAAATATGCATAATGTCAACGCCCATTTCAAAAGATATAGAAAAATAAAAATCAACAAAAAATAGAGGTACATGTTTTTCTTTGGACAGCGACGAAATGTATAAAAAGAGTTGTCTTGTGGGCTGCTATGCTTTGTAGATATGAACACGGGATTCTTCAGATACTAAAGGTTGAGATTTCCTGCTATGACATTACCTTAGCAATATTTTTCAACTGGAACAACATCGGCTCTTCTTTCTATCTACAGGTAAGCCTACAAGGCCTCCGTATTTAAAGCTCTCACACCAACTCACTGCATCTCTAATTTGTAGACTAATGCTTTGTTGTTAAGGCCATTCAGCTGTTTGTTTTTATATGTATATGTAGGTCATTCTTACCTATGTAGGTAGTAGTGGTTATGCTGGAACACTGATCTGGACATTCTGCAGTATCTGTGCATGTTCCAGAAACCGGTTGGATACACTGATAACAGTTCAGTGTCAGTGCTAGAGGACAGCGAGAATCCAGCATTAAAAACAGATCCAATTACATAAACACAAATTTAAACTTCTAGTATGAAGTCCTGCTCACTGTTTTGCTAGATTTTGTAAACAAACTTAGATGGGGTTTCAAAAATGACAATAAAAGTTATTAAAAGTTCCGTCAAGCAACTGATATCCTCAAACCTACACTTGAATAACTTATACTATTAAAATATCAACGTCAGACTCACTAACAGCATGCTGGTAAAACTATACTGAGGAGCTAAACTGCTGAAGTAAATGTAATACTGTATCTAACATTCTTCACACCTGCTGGAGATGAAGTTTCATACCTTTTGGTAAAAGCAGGCAGATGAGCGCCAGTGTGACCTGCAGACTCATTGTTGGTGGATGTGAGGAAGTGGAATATGCTGAAAGGCAAGTTGAGATAAAAGTCTGAATTGGGGGGGCGTGACTAACTGTTACCTTCCCTTCCCCCCATTCCAGGACCAGTTCATTAGAAATGAAACTACAAATAACATGTAGTAATAGTCTGTTTAATGTATTTCTTTATTTACATTGTAAGTAATTTGAGTTGTTATCTTAGCCCTTGTGTGGTGTTCATTATACAGTATCTATATCAGTCTACACATCACATCAGCTCCATTATACAGTATCTATATCAGTCTACACATCACATCAGCTCCATTATACAGTATCTATATCAGTCTACACATCACAACAGCTCCATTATACAGTATCTATATCAGTATACACATCACACCAGCTCCATTATACAGTATCTATATCAGTCTATACATCACATCAGCCAAATTATACAGTATCTATATCAGTCTATACATCACATCAGCCCCATTATACAGTATCTATATCAGTCTACACATCACACCAGCTCCATTATACAGTATCTATATCAGTCTACACATCACATCAGCCCCATTATACAGTATCTATATCAGTCTACACAACACATCAGCCCAATTACACAGTATCTATATCAGTCTACACATCACATCAGCCCAATTGCACAGTATCTATATCAGTCTACACATCACATCAGCTCCATTATACAGTATCTATATCAGTATACACATCACATCAGCTCCATTATACAGTATCTATATCAGTCTATACATCACATCAGCCCAATTACACAGTATCTATATCAGTCTACACATCACACCAGCTCCATTATACAGTATCGATATCAGTCTACACATCACATCAGCTCCATTATACAGTATCTATATCAGTCTACACAACACATCAGCCCAATTACACAGTATCTATATCAGTCTACACATCACATCAGCTCCATTATACAGTATCTATATCAGTATACACATCACATCAGCTCCATTGTACAGTATGTATATCAGTCTACACATCACATCAGCCTCATTATACAGTATCTATATCAGTCTACACATCACACCAGCTCCATTATACAGTATCTATATCAGTCTATACATCACATCAGCTCCATTATACAGTATCTATATCAGTCTACACATCACACCAGCTCCATTATACAGTATCTATATCAGTATACACATCACATCAGCCCAATTACACAGTATCTATATCAGTCTACACATCACATCAGCTCCATTATACAGTATCTATATCAGTGTACACATCACATTAGCTCCATTATACAGTATCTATATCAGTCTACACATCACATCAGCCCCATTATACAGTATTTATATCAGTCTACACATCACATCAGCTCCATTATACAGTATCTATATCAGTCTACACATCACATCAGCTCCATTATACAGTATCTATATCAGTCTACACATCACATCAGCTCCATTATACAGTATCTATATCAGTCTACACATCACATCAGCTCCATTATACAGTATCTATATCAGTCTACGCATCACATCAGCTCCATTATACAGTATCTATATCAGTCTACACATCACAACAGCTCCATTATACAGTATCTATATCAGTATACACATCACACCAGCTCCATTATACAGTATCTATATCAGTCTATACATCACATCAGCCAAATTATACAGTATCTATATCAGTCTATACATCACATCAGCCCCATTATACAGTATCTATATCAGTCTACACATCACACCAGCTCCATTATACAGTATCTATATCAGTCTACACATCACATCAGCCCCATTATACAGTATCTATATCAGTCTACACAACACATCAGCCCAATTACACAGTATCTATATCAGTCTACACATCACATCAGGCCAATTGCACAGTACCTATATCAGTCTACACATCACATCAGCTCCATTATACAGTATCTATATCAGTATACACATCACATCAGCTCCATTATACAGTATCTATATCAGTCTATACATCACATCAGCCCAATTACACAGTATCTATATCAGTCTACACATCACACCAGCTCCATTATACAGTATCGATATCAGTCTACACATCACATCAGCTCCATTATACAGTATCTATATCAGTCTACACAACACATCAGCCCAATTACACAGTATCTATATCAGTCTACACATCACATCAGCTCCATTATACAGTATCTATATCAGTATACACATCACATCAGCTCCATTGTACAGTATCTATATCAGTCTACACATCACATCAGCCTCATTATACAGTATCTATATCAGTCTACACATCACACCAGCTCCATTATACAGTATCTATATCAGTCTATACATCACATCAGCTCCATTATACAGTATCTATATCAGTCTACACATCACACCAGCTCCATTATACAGTATCTATATCAGAATACACATCACATCAGCTCCATTATACAGTGTCTATATCAGTCTATACATCACACCAGCCCCATTATACAGTGTCTATATCAGTCTACACATCACATCAGCTCCATTATACAGTATCTATATCAGTCTAGTTGTTAAGTAAATAATGTCAGACTATGTAACAAGTTAAATAACTAGTTCCTCAATGTTTGGGCTCCTCTAAGCTGCTAAGGGTCTGAAAATAAGGTTATCGGAAGCCTACAAAGCTTACTGTGTGCTATTCAGCATTCTGTTTTGTAGCTTTAGCTATTAATGAAACATACATACACAATGTAACTGATATGCACTAGTATCACTAAGCTAACAGTCTGAGGTAAATGAACCTATAAATATGCAGTAGATCTAGACCCACTCAAAGCGGCATCAAGTTTAGTTTCTTTACTAGTCTTTTGTTGCCCCAGTCCCAAGTTCTTTGGAGATGAGTTTATGTGTCTATATATGTATATATATAGCCAGGCATGAATCAATAATGATATTGCGATGTGTCTTTACTGCGATTGCCACGCCCTGCTCGTCCTCCCCTGTCTAAGTTCGTGTTAACATCCTGTCAGTCTCTCGTGCTTCTGTTTACGCCACGTGGTTCTGTTTTAATCATGTCCTTCTTGTGTCTCCGCCCCCCACCTGGCCTGTATCTGTAATGCTTTGTATTATGGGATGTAGCGGGTTGCATAAACAGAGAAGTGGATAACTGTAACAGCTAACCAAGTGAGGACAATGAACCGAGGCCTCACGTGGACTAGCAGTGCTCACGTGGTTTGTTGAGGCGCATTATGGTGCGTTTAGGTTTTTGCCTGTGTGAAAATGAATCAAACCGAGGGGGAAATGCTTCAAGTAAACAAACTCATTAACTGATCCAGACCATTGAAACGAACTACAGGTGTGAAAACGCCCTATAAAGGAACTCAGCAGCAGCGTCTCTATAAGTACTGAACATGTTATACTTATAAAGCTCTTGGATGAAGACTCCTCTAACACTGTGCTCACCTGCATCTGTAACACTGATTACACTGTAACTGCCGTTGGATCCATAAATATTTAGACACTCTCAAAGTTATTATTCTTTTAACCATTCAGCAGTAATTAAAATAAAATTAAATTATGTAATGAAATAATTACATGAAAATTAAATGAAAATCTGTACTTATACATAATAACTTATTTATAATTATTTCATTTCAACTCCAACACGCTGTGCTAGACTGCTAAAATAGTGACTCACAAATATTAATGACCCATTTAAGATTTAAGTTCATAGTGTTGTGAATGTACTATTGTTTCATATTTCTAGTACGTGTAAGTGACACACTTCATGGTACATGTATGTTCTAAATGGATTTAGTGGCCTATACATAGTAGCAATGTGCTCATATTAAAAACTTACAGTAAATTAATAAAATGTTTTTTTTCACTTCAACCTTTTCTTTTCTACTCAACATTGTAAAATAATAATAATAATAGTAATAATAATAGTACAAATAATGATATGTAATGGTCAGTGCACATTCAATTTTTAAAGCAGTTTATAGTATATGCTAGAATAAAAAGTCTGGACTACTTTTAGTCACCACACTGTTTATTGAAGTTGTTCTGGTTACATTAACATCATTATATTTCAGTCTCTGCGTTTGGTCATCTTGTTATACACGACTCTGCGAGACGTAAAGGCAAAAAAACGAACTGGTAAGAAGATGTTTGATCAGCAGAGAGTTCAGAAGAAGAGGATGGAGGACAACAGAGGAACCAGCATGAAGAGGAGACTCAGCTTAACCCCTGCAGCGCCGTTACACAGGTTCCCACTACAGCAGCTCACACTTCCACCGACTCCAGCAGCCTGCATGCTTGAAGCGTCACCGGTACAGAAACTCTTGCTCGCACATCCTTTCATTTTTACGTTAACACCTCCAGAGTTCACTGAGTTAAAGGGGAGAGAGTTGTTAGAGCGCTTTTAGACAGATAAAAACAAAATCAGATAAAATGAAACACCTTAATTATAAATATTGAATGTTGATGAGAGAATATTTGCTAGTTTTCACCTCTAATTTTGATGCACTGATCTTCATCCCCCTCACAGTTCACAGTTCCTGTGCAGTCATCGCTATTACAGGTGTAACACTGCCTCCCATTTGGAGACCCTATTGGTAAAGCTGTACAGGTGAAGAGTTCAGTGAAGAGCTTTAGTATCATCTTCTCTGCATTTCACTGCTTTACATCCCAAAACAGACTAAACCCAGCGCTGCTGTTCATAGGACATCACACATCCACATCCTGAACAGTGTCAGGAGTCTGATTATGTCAGGTTATATCAGCTCTAGGGCTGCTTGGATAAGACATAACAAGAGAGGACCTTCATAATGAGCACTCTTTATACAGTAGTCAGAGCTGCTGGCTTTACCTGGCACTGCTTGGTTGTTGCAGAGATCAGTGTTGCAGCATTTGGTGTTCATAGTTGTTTTTATGAGTCCCACATTTAGACTCCCAGTCAAACACATGTCTGCTGCTCCGCAAGTCTTCATGTTGACTTCTGTTGGAGCACCAGCTAGTAAACACAGCACATGCTTTAATCTTTAATGGAATTGTACACTCACACACACACATAAACATACAGCTTTTATCTCATCAATAAGTGTATTTTCATCTATAAGACCACCAGATAGTTATATGTCATCATGAGAAATGACACAGGGAAAAAATATTGAACACGCTTACTGAAATTTATTTAGTACTTTGTACAAAAGCTTGTCTTGCTGAAATGTCCACCCTTGTTTCATCTTCATCATCCTGGTAAATGGCAACAGATGTTTATCTCGATCTTGGTCTCAGTACATTTGTCCATTCATTCTTCCTTCATCGCTGTCTAATGAAAAACAAGCATCTCCAAAACGGCAACTTTAGAGGAGAGGCCCAAAACTGCTTTTACTTAGTAAGTCAATGGAACCAGAATTTTCTCCATTCTACTTTGGAGCATTTCTATTGGTCCATTCATTATGAAATATGCATAATGTCAACGCCCAATTCAAAAGATATAGAAAAATAAAAATCAACAAAAAATAGAGGTACATGTTTTTCTTTGGACGGTGTTCTAAGTATAAACATTAAAATGAATGGACATGAGCACATTTCACAACTTACTAAATAAAACATAACTGAACATTAACAGATTAGCATTAAAAATACCAGTGAAACACATACCTGAAAGACCATATGTACTTTTCTTAATATTCTGTACTGGAGGGGCTACTGCAGTGAACACCAAGCTGGTTAAATAAATAAAAATATCTCTCATTAATGAAAATTAAAAAGGATTAGCTCATACACTGCTAGCACAGCTGCAGAAAGTGGAGGAAAACAAAGGAGACAGGAAACAAAAAACTCATATCCATTCATTCTTCCTTCATCGCTGTCTAATGAAAAACAAGCATCTCCAAAACGGCAACTTTAGAGGAGAGGCCCAAAACTGCTTTTACTTAGTAAGTCAATGGAACCAGAATTTTCTCCATTCTACTTTGGAGCATTTCTATTGGTCCATTCATTATGAAATATGCACAATGTCAACGCCCATTTCAAAAGATATAGAAAAATAAAAATCAACAAAAAATAGAGGTACATGTTTTTCTTTGGACAGCGACGAAATGTATAAAAAGAGTTGTCTTGTGGGCTGCTATGCTTTGTAGATATGAACACGGGATTCTTCAGATACTAAAGGTTGAGATTTCCTGCTATGACATTACCTTAGCAATATTTTTCAACTGGAACAACATCGGCTCTTCTTTCTATCTACAGGTAAGCCTACAAGGCCTCCGTATTTAAAGCTCTCACACCAACTCACTGCATCTCTAATTTGTAGACTAATGCTTTGTTGTTAAGGCCATTCAGCTGTTTGTATTTATATGTATATGTAGGTCATTCTTACCTAGGTAGGTAGTAGCGGTTATGCTGGAACACTGATCTGGACACTCTGCAGTTTCTGTGCATAAACTCTTAACTAGAACCTACAACAGCGAATTCTCTGCAAAAATACTTTTTAATATGTCTTATAATCAGATAAAGAGCAGTATTTTTTACTTAAACCATGTTTTTGATCAGTATTTACTTATAAAACTCGGAGCTCAGCACCTACCCGCAGCATAGAAATCACAGACTGTTGCTAGGGGAACGGGGGCTCAGACAATCAAACGTATTGTTAATGCAGTTCACCACTTACCAGTAGGGGGCATTAAAACTCCATTTTAGCGCATTACAGTGCTTAATTTTATGAAATTCATATAAAACAAATGTATTTTCTTACTCTGTTACACGTGCGATGGACTTTCGACCTGACCATGGTGTACCCCACCCTCACCTGCTCCAGCTTCCAGCTGATTGGTGTTGCTCTTGATCCCAGCAACAGCCGGAGGTCAGGAATAGTTAGTACTAGCCTGGTACTGGCCTATACTGGTTAATACTGGCCTGATGCTGATTTACCTGGTTTGTGCTGATCCGTACACCATTTACATTAAAAGGCTGTAGTCACTTTAAGGCTGTCTCACACCAACTCACTGCATCTCTTATATGTGCATTAACTGCTAGCTTTAGTTTTTTACCAACTATAGTGAAGTTCATAGTGTTGTGAATTTACTATTGTTTCATATTTCTAGTACGCGTGAGTGACCACCAATGGTTTGCAAGTGACAGACTTCTCGGTACATGTATGATCTAAAGGATTTAGTGGCCTATACATAGTAGCAATGTGCTCATATTAAAACCTTACTATAAATGAATAAAAAGTTTCTTTCACTTCACCCTTTGCTACTCAACATTATAAAATAATAATAATAGTAATAATAATAGTAAAAATAATATGTAATGGTCAGTGCACATTCAATTTTTATAGTTTATAGTTTATAGCATGTGTAAAAAGTCTGGACTATTTTTAGTCACCACACTGTTTATTGAAGTTGTTCTGGTTACATAAACATCATTATATTTCAGTCTCTGCGTTTCATTAACTTGTTATACACGACTCTGCGAGACGTAAAGGCAGAAAACCGGACTTGTAAAAGATGTTTGATCAGCAGAGAGTTCAGAAGAAGAGGATGGAGGACAACAGAGGAACCAGCATGAAGAGGAGACTCAGCTTAACCCCTGCAGCGCCGTTACACAGGTTCCCACTACAGCAGCTCACACTTTCACTGATTCCAACAGCCTGCATGGTTGAAGCATCACCGGTACAGAACATTTTGCTCGCACATCCTTTCATTTTCACGTTAACACCTCCAGACTTCACTGAGTTAAAGGGGAGAGAGTTGTTAGAGCGCTTTTAGACAGATAAAAACAAAATCAGATAAAATGAAACACCCTAATTATAAATATTGAATGTTGATGAGAGAATATTTGCTAGTTTTCACCTCTAATTTTGACGCACTGATCTTCATCCCCCTCACAGTTCACAGTTCCTGTGCAGTCGTCGCTATTACAGGCGTAACACTGCCTCCCGTTTGGAGACCCTATTGGTAAAGCTGTACAGGTGAAGAGTTCAGTGAAGAGCTTTAGTATCATCTTCTCTGCATTTCACTGCTTTACATCCCAAAACAGACTAAACCCAGCGCTGCTGTTCATAGGACATCACACATCCACATCCTGAACAGTGTCAGGAGTCTGATTATATCAGGTTATATCAGCTCTAGGGCTGCTTGGATAAGACATAACAAGAGAGGACCTTCATAATGAGCACTCTTTATACAGTAGTCAGAGATACTGGATTTACCTGGCACTGCTTGGTTGTTGCAGAGATCAGTGTTGCAGCATTTGGTGTTCACAGTTGTTTTAATAGGTCCCACATTTAGACTCCCAGTCAAACACATGTCTGCTGCTCCGCAATTCTTCATGTTAATTTCTATTGGAGCACCAGCTAGTAAACACAGCACATGCTTTAATCTTTAATGGAATTGTACACTCACACACACACATAAACATACAGCTTTTATCTCATCAATAAGTGTATTTTCATCTATAAGACCACCAGATAGTTATATGTCATCGTGAGAAATGACACAGGGAAAAAATATTGAACACGCTTACTGAAATTTTTTTAGTACTTTGTACAAAAGCTTGTCTTGCTGAAATGTGCACCCTTGTTTCATCTTCATCATCCTGGTAAATGGCAACAGATGTTTATCTCGATCTTGGTCTCAGATCTTGGTCATTCATTCATCCTTCATCGCTGTCTAATGAAAAACAAGCATCTCCAAAATGGCAACTTTAGAGGAGAGGCCCAAAACTGCTTTTACTTAGTAAGTCAATGGAACCAGAATTTTCTCCATTCTACTTTGGAGCATTTCTATTGGTCCATTCATTATGAAATATGCATAATGTCAACGCCCATTTCAAAAGATATAGAAAAATGAAAATCAACAAAAAATAGAGGTACATGTTTTTCTTTGGACAGCGACGAAATGTATAAAAAGAGTTGTCTTGTGGGCTGCTATGCTTTGTAGATATGAACACGGGATTCTTCAGATACTAAAGGTTGAGATTTCCTGCTATGACATTACCTTAGCAATATTTTTCAACTGGAACAACATCGGCTCTTCTTTCTATCGACAGGTAAGCCTACAAGGCCTCCGTATTTAAAGCTCTCACACCAACTCACTGCATCTCTAATTTGTAGACTAATGCTTTGTTGTTAAGGCCATTCAGCTGTTTGTTTTTATATGTATATGTAGGTCATTCTTACCTATGTAGGTAGTAGTGGTTATGCTGGAACACTGATCTGGACATTCTGTAGTATCTGTGCATGTTCCAGAAACCGGTTGGATACACTGATAACAGTTCAGTGTCAGTGCTAGAGGACAGCGAGAATCCAGCATTAAAAACAGATCCAATTACATAAACACAAATTTAAACTTCTAGTATGAAGTCCTGCTCACTGTTTTGCTAGATTTTGTAAACAAACTTAGATGGGGTTTCAAAAATGACAATAAAAGTTATTAAAAGTTCTGTCAAGCAACTGATATCCTCAAACCTACATTTGAAAAACTTATACTATTAAAATATCAACGTCAGACTCACTAACAGCATGCTGGTAAAACTATACTGAGGAGCTAAACTGCTGAAGTAAATGTAATACTGTATCTAACATTCTTCACACCTGCTGGAGATGAAGTTTCATACCTTTTGGTAAAAGCAGGCAGATGAGCGCCAGTGTGACCTGCAGCCTCATTGTTGGTGGATGTGAGGAAGTGGAATATGCTGAAAGGCAAGTTGAGATAAAAGTCTGAATTGGGGGGCGTGACTAACTGTTACCTTCCCTTCCCCCCAGTCCAGGACCAGTTCATTAGAAATAAAACTCAGCCTGAAATGCAAATAACATGTAATAATAGTCTGTTTAATGTATTTCTTTATTTACATTGTAATGTAATTTACTATGTTACTATCTTAGTTACTATCTTAGCCCTTGTGTGGTGTTTGGACAAAACAATTTATGTTCAAATACCAGACAAACACAGTCCTGGTCATTCCAATTCCACAAGAAAGCCTTGTACATCTCGATTTTAATAATAATATCAAACATATGGTACTAATACATGTACCTGCTTTTCTGACACTGTATCATGTGTTGCAGTCGTGTTGTGTTCAAGACTGTGCACAGATATTTTGAGAGGCTGCTGCTTAAGTGATAAAAAGGGCCCTCTGTCTGATTTGCCATCACCTAAACCACGTTGGGATTAATAAGATTTCAGTAAAATTAGTGTTATTTACTTGTGTTAGTTTCCTGATGAAGAAACAAAACCCCCAGAGTTCACTCTGGTTAATGCTAGTCAGTGATGTCCTAGTGCTGGTTTTGCTGGTTAGTGCCGGTCTGGTGCTGGTTTATGCTGGTTAGTAATGGTCTAATGATGTTTATACTGGTTAGTACTGGCATGGTGCCGGTTCACCTGGTTAGTACTGCCCTGGTGATGGTTTACGCTGATTAGTGCTGGTCTGGTGCTGGTTTATGCTGGCCTGGTGCCAGGTTAACTGCTTAGTGCTGGCCTGGTGGTGGTTAATGCTGGTTAGTGTTGTCCTGGTGCTGGTTTATGCCAGTTAACACTAGCCTGTTGCTGATCTAGGCTGGTTAGTTCTTGCCTGGTGCTGGTTTATGCAAATTGGTGCTGGTTAGTGCTGTCCTGGTGCAGGATTATGTTGCTTATTGCTGGTCTGGTGCTGGTTTAACTGGTTAGTGTTTGTCTGGTGCTGGTTTATGCTGGTTATTGCTGGCCTGGTGCCAGTTTAACATGTAAGTGCTGGCCAGGTGCTGGTTAATGCTGGTTAGTGCTGGCCTGGTGCTGGTTTATGCTGGGTAATGCTGCCCTGGTGCCGGTTTAATTGGTTAGTGCTGGTCTGGTGCAGGTTAATACTGGTTAGTACTGGCCTGTTGCTGGTTTATGCTGGCCTAATGCTGGATTATGTCAGTTAGTGCTGGCGTGTTGCTGGTTTATGCCGGTTATTGCTGGCCTGATGCATTCTGGTTAGTACTAGCCTGGTACTGGCCTATGCTGGTTAATACTGGTCTGGTACTGATTCATTTTGTTTAGTACTAGCCTGGTACTGGCCTATGCTGGTTAATACTGGCCTGGTACTGATGCATTCTGGTTAGTACTAGCCTGGTACTGGCCTATGCTGGTTAATACTGGCCTGGTACTGATGCATTCTGGTTAGTATTAGCCTGCTACTGGCCTATGCTGGTTAATACTGGCCTGGTACTGATTTATTCTGGTTAGTACTAGCCTGGTACTGGCCTATGCTGGTTAATACTGGCCTGGTACTGATTTATTCTGGTTAGTACTAGCCTGGTACTGGCCTATGCTGGTTAATACTGGCCTGGTACTGATGCATTCTGGTTAGTATTAGCCTGCTACTGGCCTATGCTGGTTAATACTGGCCTGGGACTGATTTATTCTGGTTAGTACTAGCCTGGTACTGGCCTATGCTGGTTAATACTGGCCTGGTACTGTTATATTCTGGTTAGTGTTGGCTTGGCACTAGCTTATGCTGGTTAATACTGGCCTGGTGCTGGCTTATGCTGGTTATTACTGGTCTGGTACTGTTATATTCTGGATAGTGTTGGCTTCATCTACCATTTAGGTCACTATATTGTCACTATATTGTGATATGTACTGCTGACTTCAGTTTTTTTACATACTATAGTGGTGAAGTTACCATATCATAGTGTTGTGAATGTACCATTATTTCATATTTCTAGTACGTGTGAGTGACCATTAATGGAGTGTAATGACACACTTCATGGTACATGTATGTTCTAAATGGATTTAGTGGCCTATACATAGTAGCAATGTGCTCATATTAAAAACCTACAATAAATGAATAAAATGTTTTTTTTACTTCAACCTTTTCTTTTCTACTCAACATTGTAAAATAATAATAATAATAGTAATAATAATAATAGTAAAAATAATGATATGTAATGGTCAGTGCACATGTAATTTTTAAAGCAATTTATAGTATTTGCTAGAATAAAAAGTCTGGACTACTTTTAGTCACCACACAGTTTATTTCAGTCTCTGCGTTTGGTCATCTTGTTATACACGACTCTGCGAGACGTAAAGGCAAAAAAATGAACTGGTAAGAAGATGTTTGATCAGCAGAGAGTTCAGAAGAAGAGGATGGAGGAGAACAGAGGAACCAGCATGAAGAGGAGACTCAGCTTAACCCTTGCAGCGCCGTTACACAGGTTCCCACTACAGCAGCTCACACTTCCAACGACTCCAGCAGCCTGCACGCTTGAAGCGTCACCGGTACAGAAACTCTTGCTCGCACATCCTTTCATTTTCACGTTAACACCTCCAGAGTTCACTGAGTTAAAGGGGAGAGAGTTGTTAGAGCGCTTTTAGACAGATAAAAACAAAATCAGATAAAAGGAAACACCTTAATTATAAATATTGAATGTTGATGAGAGTATATTTGCTAGTTTTCACCTCTAGTTTTGATGCAGTGATCTTCATCCCCCTCACAGTTCACAGTTCCTGTGCAGTCATCGCTATTACAGGTGTAACACTGCCTCCCGTTTGGAGACCCTTTTGGTAAAGCTGTACAGGTGAAGAGTTCAGTGAAGAGCATTAGTATCATCTTCTCTTTTATCTTATCAATAAGTGTATTTTCATCTATAAAAACAGCAGATAGTTCATCATCCTGGAGATGACAGCAGATCTATTCATCCTTCCTTCGTCGCTGTCTAATGTCTAATTTTTTCCATTCTATTTGGGAGCATTTCTATTGGTCCATTCATCATGTCAACATGTTTTTCTTTGTGTATGTGTATAAGAGTTTTCTTTGTGGGCTGCTATGTTTTGTAGATAGGAACAGATGGTTCTTCGAAAACTAAAGGTTGAGAACTCCTGCTACATTAGCTTAGCAATATTTTTCAACTGTTAAAAGCTGTCAGTGCGGAGTGGAACAATATCAGCTCTACTTTAGTCTACAGCTAAACCTACAAGCAGAGGTGTCAAGTAATGAAGTACAAATACTTTGTTACCTTACTTAAGTAGAAATTTTGGTTATTTATACTTTATTGGAGTTTATTTATTATTTTATTTATTATTTTACAGCTGACTTTTTACTTCTACTCCTTACATTTACACTCCCTTATCAGTACTTTCTACTTCTTACATTTACACTCCATTATCAGTACTTTCTACTCCTTACATTTACACTCCATTATCTGTACTTTCTACTCCTTACATTTACACTCCATTATCTGTACTTTCTACTCCTTACATTTACACTCCATTATCAGTACTTTCTACTCCTTACATTTACACTCCATTATCAGTACTTTATACTCCTTACATTTACACTCCATTATCAGTACTTTCTACTCCTTACATTTACACTCCATTACCTGTACTTTCTACTCCTTACATTTACACTCCATTATCAGTACTTTCTACTCCTTACATTTACACTCCATTATCAGTACTTTCTACTCCTTACATTTACACTCCATTATCAGTACTTTCTACTCCTTACATTTACACTCCATTATCAGTACTTTCTACTCCAAACATTTACACTCCATTATCAGTACTTTCTACTCATTTCAGCTTGTTTTCATTCATGTACATTTACATTCCAGTAAAGATTATTGATAACATGCCTTTAAAGTTTGACTTTTTGCTCCATTACATGATAACTAGTCATCATATCTTCTGCTCCATGAAACACATGTTAAAGCTCAGTAGTAACAGATATGCTTCTTTAATATATTTACATTGTACTAAACTACATGCATTTTCCATGGGTTGATATGCTGCTGAAACAGGAAGCCTAGTGCATCCCAAATTTATCAACATTAATATTTTAATATAACGTTATAGTCATTATAGCTTTTAGAAGAATGGGGTTTTTGGGGAGGTGGGCTAGTGCACTATAGACCCCTGTGGTGCGACCTAAGCTTTTGTCCTTAATGGCATTTTTTCTCCTTACATTACGTTTACTTTTATACTTTAAGTAGTTCTGAAAGCAGTACTTTTACACTCTTACTGGAGTAAAATGCTTGAGTTGATACTTCAAGTATTTTTAAACCCTAGTATCTATACTTCTACCTGAGTAATGAATATGAACACCTTTGCCTACAAGGCCTCTGTATTTAAAGCTGTCTCACACCAACTCACTGCATCTCTTTAAGATCTCTTAAGTTTAATTCTTGCTAATTCTTGTAAACTAATGCTTCGTTGTTAAAAACATTCAGCGCTGTTTACGTGTATATGATATACACCATTTCATATGAATAATGTAAATCAGTGCATTAATTTTATATGTAGGTCATGCTTACCTGTGTAGCTAGTAGCGGTCATGCTAAAACACTGATCTGGACATGGTGCAGTGTGGCATGTTCCAAAAATCGGTAGCATACACTGATACACTTCAGTGTCAGTGCTAGAGGACAGCGAGAATCCAGCATTAAAAACAGATCCAATTACATAAAGTATAATGTAATTAAATAAATTAATTAAATTAATAAATTTAAACTTCCAGTATGAACTCCTGCTTTGCTAGATTTTGTAAACAAACTTAGATAGTGTTTGAAAAATGGCATTAAAAGTTGTTAAAAGTCCCGTCAAACAACTGATATCCTCAAAAATCCTAAAATCATATTAAGGAGCTAAACTGCTTAAATAAATGTAATACTGTATCTAACATTCTTCACACCTGCTGGAGATAAAAGCAGGTAAAAGGTAAAAAGCAGGCAGATGAGCGCCAGTGTGACCTGCAGACTCATTGTTGGTGGATGTAAGGAAGTGGAATGTAATGAAAGGCAAGTTGAGATATAAGTCTGAATTGGGGGGCGTGACTAACTGTTACCTTCCCTTCCCCCCATTCCAGGACCAGTTCATTAGAAATGAAGCTGCAAATAACATGTAATAATAGTCTGTTTAATGTATTCCTTAAGTAATTTGAGTTGTTATCTTAGCTCTTGTGTGGTGTTCATGTTTTGGACAAATACCAAATGTTTATACCAATTACAATCAAACAATAATTACAGCATGTAAAGATAATATTTATTATTACTATTTAACTCTTTTATCAGTCTACACATCACATCAGCCCCATTACAAAGTATCTATATCAGTCTACACATCACATCAGCCTCATTCTACATTATCTATATCAGTCTACACATTACATCAGCTCCATTATACAGTATCTATATCAATCTACAAAACACATCACCCCATTACACAGTATCTATATCAGTCTACACATCACATCAGCTCCATTATACAGTATCTATATCAGTCTACACATCACATCAGCTCCATTATACAGTATCTATATTAGTCTACACATTACATCAGCTCCATTATACAGTATCTATATCAGTCTACACATTACATCAGCTCCATTATACAGTATCTATATCAATCTACAAAACACATCACCCCATTACACAGTATCTATATCAGTCTACACATCACATCAGCTCCATTACACAGTATCTATATCAGTCTACACATCACATCAGCTCCATTATACAGTATCTATATTAGTCTACACATCACATCAGCTCCATTATACAGTATCTATATTAGTCTACACATCACATCAGCTCCATTATACAGTATCTATATCAGTATACACATCACATCAGCTCCATTATACAGTATCTATATTAGTCTACACATCACATCAGCTCCATTATACAGAATCTATATCAGTCTACACATCACATCAGCTCCATTATACAGTATCTATATTAGTCTACACATCACATCAGCTCCATTATACAGTATCTATATCAGTCTACACATCACATCAGCTCCATTATACAGTATCTATATCAGTCTACACATCACATCAGCTCCATTATACAGTATCTATATCAGTCTACACAACACATCAGCTCCATTATACAGTATCTATATCAGTCTACACATCACATCAGCTCCATTATACAGTACCTATATCAGTCTACACATCACATCAGCTCCATTATACAGTATCTATATCAGTCTACACACCACATCAGCTCCATTATTCAGTATCTATATCAGTCTACACATCACATCAGCTCCATTATACAGTATCTATATCAGTCTACACATGACATCAGCTCCATTATACAGTATCTATATCAGTCTATACATCACATCAGCTCCATTATACAGTATCTATATCAGTCTAGTTTTTAAGTCAATAATGTCAGACTATTTAACAAGTTAAATAACTAGTTCTTCAAAGTTTGGGCTCCTCTAAGCTGCTAAGGGTCTGAAAATGAAGTTATCGGAAGCCTACAAAGCTTACTGTGTGCTATTCAGCATTCTGTTTTGTAGCTTTAGCTATTAATGAAACATACATACACAATGTAACTGGTATGCAATCACTAAGCTAACAGTCTGAGGTAAACAATGCTATAAATATGCAGTAGATCTAGACCCACGCAAAGCGGCATCAAGTTTAGTTTCTGTACTAGCTTTTTGTTGCCCCAGTCCCAAGTTCTTTGGAGATGAGTTGATGTGTCTATATATGTATATATATAGCCAGGCATGAATCAATAATGATATTGCGATGTGTCTATACTGCTATTGCCACGCCCTGCTCGTTCTCCCCTGTCTAAGTCCGTGTTAACATCCTGTCAGTCTCTCGTGCTTCTGTTTACGTCTTCGCCACGTGGTTCTGTTTTGATCATGTCCTTCTTGTGTCTCCACCTGGCCTGTATCTGTAATGCTTTGCATTATGGGATGTAGCGGGTTGCATAAACAGAGATGTGGATAACTGTAACAGCTAACCAAGTGAGGACAATGAACCGAGGCCTCACTTGGACTAGCAGTGCTCACGTGGTTTGTTGGGGCGCATTATGGTGCGTTTAGGTTTTTGCCTGTGTGAAAATGAATCAAACCGAGGGGGAAATGCTTCAAGTAAACAAACTCATAACTGATCCAGACCATTGAAACGAACTACAGGTGTGAAAACGCCCTGTAAAGGAACTCAGCAGCAGCGTCTGTATAAGAACTGAACATGTTATACTTATAAAGCTCTTGGATGAAGACTCCTCTAACACTGTGTTCACCTGCATCTGTAACACTGTAACTGCAGTTGGATCCATAAATATTTAGACACTCTCAAAGTTATTGTTCTTTTCACCATTCAGAAGTAATTAAAATAAAATAAAATTATGTAATGAAATAATTACATGAAAATTAAATGAAAATCTGTACTTATACATAATAACATATTTATAATTATTTCATTTCAACTCCAACACGCTGTGCTAGACTGCTAAAATAGTGACTCACAAATATTAATGACCCATTTAAGAACCTAACAGTAGCAGTGCTGCAGATGTTAATGTAACAGGTTCTTTATGAAGTCATGACTTTAAAACCACAGTCAGGTGTGCTGGGTGTGTTTAAGCACTGGAGACTCTCTAACAGGAACAGTCTCCTCAGAGCCACACCTTCTTAAACCATATATATATAACTGTACGTAGATCCAGTTCACTCTCATTTCTCCTTCACACTCTCAACTTCTCAAACCCACCAACCATGAAGACGCTGGTCATGCTGGGGCTCGTCTACATGCTTTTCTCAGAAGGTAATCAGATGTTGTGGTTTTATATTCATATTAAATTAACTGCAGTTTCTGATTATTACTTATTGTTATTGTTTTATAATCAATTATTTATTCATTGCCAAAGTACAGTTGAAGTATTACTAGAGACACTTTACACCTAATGAATTGCAGTACGATAATTTAAGAGATCTTATAGGAGTAAGAACGCTGTGCAGGTGGGATGTTGTGCAGAGTGTTGGTGGGAATTTAAAATGTAGGCAAATGAAAATGATTATCAGTGCTAAACGCTGCAAAACATCATTAACCTCACAGTTTTCATCTGAACGTGTTCTGCTGATTGTTCTGACAGAAAATAATAATAATATAAAGAACTAGAAAGGATGGTTGTGCAGCTTAAGCAGTGTGAGAAACAAGGGTTGAATAAACAACAAGTAGAGGAGTTTGTTTGGGGATCTGCACTGAGTACATGCAGTTTGGAGGCTTTGAGTTCAATAAAATCATAAGATTTGGGTTTGGCTGAAAATTAATAGGACTCTATGGGAAAACAGAACAAACAGACGAGTGCAGATCACACTAACACTGCAGTTGTGGTCGAGGGTCTGTCCTGAGTCAGTGTAGGTGAAACGGGGTCTGTCGGTCGAGCACAAGTTCAATAGACTGGCATGCACTTTTCTATCCTATTCATTCTCTATGGGGAAAAATTCGGGAAAACTGTTTTCTGGAATCCGTGCATCCGATCATAAAGCTGTAAACAAGCCTGAATCACTCATTTCCTTTAACCTGCAGGCGAGAGACGGCACTCCTTCCTTTTTACTTTCAAACATTTCATGCTCAGGAAAAGGTTTGACAAGGAGCTGTTGTTTGTCCCTGGCTTAAGTAGGGGCCTGACGTGTCTTCAGTTGCCCGTAATTAGCCCAATGACCTCTGGGACTGGGAGTTCTCAGAGGTGGTGACGCCCTCTGCAGAACGTTTACAAGTAAATACTGATAACTGAAACACATTTACAGGAAGAAAAGTCCTATTTGCAGCTACAGGAAACGATTGGTGGAGGTGATACAACTGTGTGTTATAAGTTTGGTAAGATTGTGTTTGTGTGTAATTGTGACATTTTAATAGTATTGTGTTCTGCTGTTTGTTTTGTTTGGATTGTTCTTTCATTGCTTTGTCTCTTTCTAGCTTTCCAGGCTTCTGCAGCTCTAATGTGTAACGAGTGCTCAGGGTTGACATGCGGGCTAAACCTGTGACTTGTACTTCTCCTGCTGACACCTGCCAATCCACAACCGGTAGGAAATACAGCTGAACCTCTTCTAAGACTCTCCAGTACATTACTCACAGACTCACAGCTGTTTGTTTGCTGTAGCCAGTTTATTTGAAAGGTTGTGAACAGGAAACCTTAAATATACATTTATGGGAAATCACAATAAATTACTAGCATATACATACATACACACACGGTCGAGTCATATTGTTATGACCACCTCATACTTTGGACGGCGGCAGCACATACATGTCAGCGTTAAGGTCTGGGGAATGTTTTTGTGACCTTCTCTGGACCCACTCATCCATGTGGAAGACACTCTCAACTGATCTGGGTCTGAATCCATCCTTGAAGATCACATACACCATACATGCTGATGGTCTTCTCTGGGGTGGATGGGATTTTCCAACAAGACAATGAGACACATCACACAGCTAGAAATGTCCAACATTGGTTGGAAGAGCTAAGCAAGACCTCCAAGTACTACCCTGGACCCCCAATTCCCCAGAAAGGCATGGCGAAAGGATGTGTACCCATGGCGATGTGTAATATAGCGCAACAAGCTGTATCAACGACCTGCTGTCAGACTGATCTGTGTAACAGTGCTGAGGGGGTTAAACTGAGTCTCCTCTTCATGCTGGTTCCTCTGATCTCCTCCATCCTCTTCCTCTGATTGATCTCTCTCTGGAGTAACAGAGATGTTCTACCTGTTAGTAAACAGTTCTGTAATGTCTCCACAGTTCTAGCTGAGCTGCACTGTCTGCTTATGTGTGTGTGAGTTATGATAAGTACTGTAAGAGCATTTCCTGTAACCAATAATCAATAAACAGTGTGGAGACTGAGAGGAGTGTAACAGAGCTTATTTTTTTATTCTGAACTTACCGAAATGGTTATGCAGGCAATTGCAAAAAAATAATAATAACAATTATTATTATTATCATTATTATTATTATTATTATTATTATTTTATTTTTATTTATTTATTTTTTTTTAAAAATTTAAAAAATAATAAGTTTGGGGATCTGTACAGGCAGTTTGGAGGCTGTAGGTTAAATGAAACCATGGTGTTTGGAGGTGTCCAAAATGAATGCAACTCTATGGGAGGGAAAAAAAGGGATGGAAATAAATAATAAAAAGATGAGTGCAGGTCAAACTAACACTACAGGGATGGTCGGGGGTCTGCCCTGTGTCAATGTATGTGAAACGGTGTCTGTCAGTTGAGCAGAAGTTCCTTAAATCACTGTGTAATTTCCATCTCATTCTTTGTGGGCTGCTATGCTTTGTAGATATGAACAGGTGCTTCATCGGATACTAAAGGTTGAGAACTCCTGCTACATTAGCTTAGCAATATTTTTCAACTGTTAAAAGCTGTCAGTGCGCGGTGGAACAATATCAGCTCTGCTTTAGTCTACAGCTAAACCTACAAGCAGAGGTGTCAAGTAATGAAGTACAAATACTTTTGGTATTTGAAATTTTGGTTATTTATACTTTATTGGAGTAATTATTTTACAGCTGACTTTTTACTTCTAATCCTTACATTTACACTCCATTATCAGTACTTTCTACTCCTTACATTTGCACTCCATTATCAGTACTTTCTACTCCTTATATTTACACTCCATTATCTATACTTTCTACTCCTTACATTTACACTACATTATCAGTACTTTCTACTCCTTACATTTGCACTCCATTATCAGTACTTTCTACTCCTTACATTTGCAATCCATTATCAGTACTTTCTATTCCTTACATTTACACTCCATTATCAGTACTTTCTACTCCTTATATTTACACTCCATTATCTGTACTTTCTACTCCTTACATTTACACTCCATTATCAGTACTTTCTACTCCTTATATGTACACTCCATTATCTGTACTTTCTACTCCTTACATTTACACTCCATTATCAGTACTTTCTACTCCTTACATTTACACTACATTATCTATACTTTCTACTCCTTACATTTACACTCCCTTATCTGTACTTTCTACTACTTACATTTACACCCCCTTATCTGTTCTTTCTACTCCTTACATTTACACTCCATTATCAGTACTTTCTACTCCTTACATTTACACTACATTATCTATACTTTCTACTCCTTACATTTACACTCCCTTATCTGTACTTTCTACTACTTACATTTACACCCCCTTATCTGTTCTTTCTACTCCTTACATTTACACTCCATTATCAGTACTTTCCACTCCTTACATTTACACTCCATTATCTGTACTTTCTACTCCTTACATTTACACTCCATTATCTGTACTTTCTACTCCTTACATTTACACTCTATTATCTGTACTTTCTACTCCTTACATTTACACTCCATTATCTGTACTTTCTACTCCTTACATTTACACTCCATTATCTGTACTTTCTACTCCTTACATTTACGCTCCATTATCAGTACTTTCTACTCCTTACATTTACACTCCATTATCAATACTTTCTACTCCTTACATTTACACTCCATTATCAATACTTTCTACTCCTTACATTTACACTCCATTATCAGTACTTTCTACTCCTTACATTTACACTCCATTACCTGTACTTTCTACTCCTTACATTTACACTCCATTATCAGTACTTTCTACTCCTTACATTTACACTCCCTTATCAGTACTTTCTACTCCTTACATTTACACTCCATTATCAGTACTTTCTACACCTTACATTTACACTCCATTATCAGTACTTTCTACTCCTTACATTTACACTCCATTATCAGTACTTTCTACTCCATACATTTACACTCCATTATCAGTACTTTCTACTCATTTCAGCTTGTTTTCATTCATGTACATTTACATTCCAGTAAAGATTATTGATAACATGCCTTTAAAGTTTGACTTTTTGCTCCATTACATGATAACTAGTCATTATATCTTCCGCTCCATGAAACACATGTTAATGCTCAGTAGTACACAGATATGCTTCTTTAATATATTTACATTGTACTAAACTACATGCATTTTCCATGGGTTGATATGCTGCTAAAACAGGAAGCCTAGTGCATCCCAAATTTATCAACATTAATATTTTAATATAACATTATAGTCATTATAGCTTTTAGAAGAATGGGGTTTTTGGGGAGGTGGGCTAGTGCACCTGTGGTGCCACCTAAGCTTTTGTCCTTAATGGCATTTTTTCTCCTTACATTACTTTTACTTTTATACTTTAAGTAGTTCTGAAAGCAGTACTTTTACACTCTTACTGGAGTAAAAAGCTTGAGTTGATACTTCAAGTATTTTTAAACCCTAGTATCTATACTTCTACCTGAGTAATGAATATGAACACCTTTGCCTACAAGGCCTCTGTATTTAAAGCTGTCTCACACCAACTCACTGCATCTCTTTAAGATCTCTTAAGTTTAATTCTTGCTAATTCTTGTAAACTAATGCTTCGTTGTTAAAAACATTCAGCGCTGTTTACGTGTATATGATATACACCATTTCATATGAATAATGTAAATCAGTGCATTAATTTTATATGTAGGTCATGCTTACCTGTGTAGCTAGTAGCGGTCATGCTAAAACACTGATCTGGACATGGTGCAGTGTGGCATGTTCCAAAAATCGGTAGCATACACTGATAACATTTCAGTGCCAGTGCTAGAGGACAGCGAGAATCCAGCATTAAAAACAGATCCAATTACATAAAGTATAATGTAATTAAATAAATTAATTAAATTAATAAATTTAAACTTCCAGTATGAACTCCTGCTTTGCTAGATTTTGTAAACAAACTTAGATGGTGTTTGAAAAATGGCATTAAAAGTTGTTAAAAGTCCCGTCAAACAACTGATATCCTCAAAAATCATATTAAGGAGCTAAACTGCTTAAATAAATGTAATACTGTATCTAACATTCTTCAAACCTGCTGGAGATAAAAGCAGTTAAAAGGTAAAAAGCAGGCAGATGAGCGCCAGTGTGACCTGCAGACTCATTGTTGGTGGATGTAAGGAAGTGGAATGTTATGAAAGGCAAGTTGAGATATAAGTCTGAATTGGGGGGCGTGACTAACTGTTACCTTCCCTTCCCCCCATTCCAGGACCAGTTCATTAGAAATGAAGCTGCAAATAACATGTAATAATAGTCTGTTTAATGTTTTCTTTAAGTAATTTGAGTTGTTATCTTAGCCCTTGTGTGGTGTTCATGTTTTAGACAAATACCAAATATTTATACCTATTACAATCAAACAATAATTACAGCATGTAAAGATAATATTTATTATTAGTATTTAACTCTTTTATCAGTCTACACATCACATCAGCCCCATTACAAAGTATCTATATCAGTCTACACATCACATCAGCCTCATTCTACATTATCTATATCAGTCTACACATCACATCAGCTCCATTATACAGTATCTATATCAGTCTACAAAACACATCACCCCATTACACAGTATCTATATCAGTCTACACATCACATCAGCTCCATTATACAGTATCTATATTAGTCTACACATCACATCAGCTCCATTATACAGTATCTATATCAGTATACACATCACATCAGCTCCATTATACAGTATCTATATCAGTCTACACATTACATCAGCCCCATTATACAGTATCTATATCAGTCTACACATCACATCAGCCTCATTATACAGTATCTATATCAGTCTACACATTACATCAGCCCCATTATACAGTATCTATATCAGTCTACACATCACATCAGCCTCATTATACAGTATCTATATCAGTCTACACATCACATCAGCCTCATTATACAGTATCTATATCAGTCTACACATTACATCAGCCCCATTATACAGTATCTATATCAGTCTACACATCACATCAGCCTCATTATACAGTATCTATATCAGTCTACACATCACATCAGCCTCATTATACAGTATCTATATCAGTCTACACATTACATCAGCCCCATTATACAGTATCTATATCAGTCTACACATCACATCAGCCTCATTATACAGTATCTATATCAGTCTACACATCACATCAGCTCCATTATACAGTGTCTTTATCAGTCTACACATCACATCAGCTCCATTATACAGTATCTATATCAGTCTACACATCACATCAGCCCCATTACAAAGTATCTATATCAGTCTACACTTCACATCAGCCCCATTACAAAGTATCTATATCAGTCTACACATCACATCAGCCTCATTCTACATGATCTATATCAGTCTACACATCACATCAGCACCATTGTACAGTATCTATATCAGTCTACACATCACATCAGCTCCATTATACAGTATCTATATCAGTCTACACATCACATCAGCTCCATTTTACAGTATCTATGTCAGTCTACACATCACATCAGCTCCATTACACAGTATCTATATCAGTCTACACAACACATCAGCCCAGTTACACAGTATCTATATCAGTCTACACATCACATCAGCTCCATTATACAGTATCTATATCAGTATACACATCACATCAACTCCATTATACAGTATCTATATCAGTCTATACTTCACATCAGCTCCATTATACAGTATCTATATTAGTCTACACATCACATCAGCTCCATTATACAGTACCTATATCAGTCTACACATCACATCAGCTCCATTATACATTATCTATATCAGTCTATACATCACATCAGCTCCATTATACAGTATCTATATCAGTCTACACACCACATCAGCTCCATTATACAGTATCTATATCAGTCTACACATCACATCAGCTCCATTATACAGTATCTATATCAGTCTACACATCACATCAGCTCCATTATACAGTATCTATATCAGTCTAGTTGTTAAGTCAATAATGTCAGACTATGTAACAAGTTAAATAACTAGTTCTTCAAAGTTTGGGCTCCTCTAAGCTGCTAAGGGTCTGAAAATAAGGTTATCGGAAGCCTACAAAGCTTACTGTGTGCTATTCAGCATTCTGTTTAGTAGCTTTAGCTATTAATGAAACATACATACACGATGTAACTGGTATGCAATCACTAAGCTAACAGTCTGAGGTAAACAATGCTATAAATATGCAGTAGATCTAGACCCACGCAAAGCGGCATCAAGTTTAGTTTCTGTACTAGCCTTTTGTTGCCCCAGTCCCAAGTTCTTTGGAGATGAGTTTATGTGTCTATATATGTATATATATAGCCAGGCATGATTCAATAATGATATTGCGAGGTGTCTATACTGCTATTGTCACGCCCTGCTCGTCCTCCCCTGTCTAAGTCCGTGTTAACATCCTGTCAGTCTCTCGTGCTTCTGTTTACGTCTTCGCCACGTGGTTCTGTTTTGATCCTGTCCTCCTAGTGTCTCCGCCCCCACCTGTCCTGTATCTGTAATGCAGTGGATAACTGTAACAGCTAACCAAGTGAGGACAATGAACCGAGGCCTCACTTGGACTAGCAGTGCTCACGTGGTTTGTTGGGGCGCATTATGGTGCGTTTAGGTTTTTGCCTGTGTGAAAATGAATCAAACCGAGGGGGAAATGCTTCAAGTAAACAAACTCATAACTGATCCAGACCATTGAAACGAACTACAGGTGTGAAAACGCCCTGTAAAGGAACTCAGCAGCAGCGTCTGTATAAGTACTGAACATGTTATACTTATAAAGCTCTTGGATGAAGACTCCTCTAACACTGTGTTCAACTTCATCTGTAACACTGTAACTGCAGTTGGATCCATAAATATTTAGACACTCTCAAAGTTATTGTTCTTTTCACCATTCAGAAGTAATTAAAATTAAATTTAATTATGTAATGAAATAATTACATGAAAATTAAATGAAAATCTGTACTTATACATAATAACATATTTATAATTATTTCATTTCAACTCCAACACGCTGTGCTAGACTGCTAAAATAGTGACTCACAAATATTAATGACCCATTTAAGAACCTAACAGTAGCAGTGCTGCAGATGTTACAAAACAGGTTCTTTATGAAGTCATGACTTTAAAACCACAGTCAGGTGTGCTGGGTGTGTTTAAGCACTGGAGACTCTCTAACAGGAACAGTCTCCTCAGAGCCACACCTTCTTAAACCACATAAATATATAACTGTACGTAGATCCAGTTCACTCTCATTTCTCCTTCACACTCTCAACTTCTCAAACCCACCAACCATGAAGACGCTGGTCATGCTGGGGCTCGTCTACATGCTTTTCTCAGAAGGTACTCAGATGATGTGGTTTTATATTCATATTAAATTAACTGCAGTTTCTGATTATTACTTATTGTTATTGTTTTATAATCAATTATTTATTCATTGCCAAAGTACAGTTGAAGTATTACTAGAGACACTTTACACCTAATGAATTGCAGTACGATAATTTAAGAGATCTTATAGGAGTAAGAACGCTGTGCAGGTGGGATGTTGTGCAGAGTGTTGGTGGGAATTTAAAATGTAGGCAAATGAAAATGATTATCAGTGTTAAACGCTGCAAAACATCATTAACCTCACAGTTTTCATCTGAACGTGTTCTGCTGATTGTTCTGACAGAAAATAATAATAATATAAAGAACTAGAAAGGATGGTTGTGCAGCTTAAGCAGTGTGAGAAACAAGGGTTGAATAAACAACAAGTAGAGGAGTGTGTTTGGGGATCTGCACTGAGTACATGCAGTTTGGAGGCTTTGAGTTCAATAAAATCATAAGATTTGGGTTTGGCTGAAAATTAATAGGACTCTATGGGAAAACAGAACAAACAGACGAGTGCAGATCACACTAACACTGCAGTCGTGGTCGAGGGTCTGTCCTGAGTCAGTGTAGGTGAAACGGGGTCTGTCGGTCGAGCACAAGTTCAATAGACTGGCATGCACTTTTCTATCCTATTCATTCTCTATGGGGAAAAATTCGGGAAAACTGTTTTCTGGAATCCGTGCATCCGATCATAAAGCTGTAAACAAGCCTGAATCACTCATTTCCTTTAACCTGCAGGCGAGAGACGGCACTCCTTCCTTTTTACTTTCAAACATTTCATGCTCAGGAAAAGGTTTGACAAGGAGCTGTTGTTTGTCCCTGGCTTAAGTAGGGGCCTGACGTGTCTTCAGTTGCCCGTAATTAGCCCAATGACCTCTGGGACTGGGAGTTCCCAGGGGTGGTGACGCCCTCTGCTGAACATTTACAAGTAAATACTGATAACTGAAACACATTTACAGGAAGAAAAGTCCTATTTGCAGCTACAGGAAACGATTGGTGGAGGTGATACAACTGTGTGTTATAAGTTTGGTAAGATTGTGTTTGTGTGTAATTGTAACATTTTAATAGTATTGTGTTCTGCTGTTTGTTTTGTTTGGATTGTTCTTTCATTGCTTTGTCTCTTTCTAGCTTTCCAGGCTTCTGCAGCTCTAATGTGTTACGAGTGCTCAGGGTTGACATGCGGGCTAAACCTGTGACTTGTACTTCTCCTGCTGACACCTGCCAATCCACAACCGGTAGGAAATAAAGCTGAACCTCTTCTAAGACTCTCCAGTATATTACTCACAGACTCACAGCTGTTTGTTTCCTGTAGCCAGTTTATTTGAAAGGTTGTGAACAGGAAACCTTAAATAGACATTTATGGGAAATCACAATAAATTACTAGCATATACATACATACACACATGGTCGAGTCCTATTATTATTCCTACTTCGGACGGCGGCAGCACATACATGTCAGCGTTAAGGTCTGGGGAATGTTTTTGTGACCTTCTCTGGACCCACTCATCCATGTGGAAGACACTCTCAACCGATCTGGGTCTGAATCCATCCTTGAAGATCACATACACCATACATGCTGATGGTCTTCTCTGGGGTGGATGGGATCTTCCAGCAAGACAATGAGACACATCACACAGCTAGAAATGTCCAACATTGGTTGGAAGAGCTAAGCAAGACCTCCAAGTACTACCCTGGACCCCCAATTCCCCAGACTTGAAGAACCCAACTGAGCATCTATGAGATCACCTGAATGGTGGTGTTGGGTCTGTGGATCCTCCTCCACGCTCCCTCCAGCAGCTGTGGGATGCACTGCAGTCAGCATGGCTGAGTCTCCCAGTCCGTCTAGCTGCTGTGTGTGCTGCACACGCCGGTCACTCTGGATATTATGCTTTCCTACTTCATTAAACGGGCTGCAGGAGTGAAGACTTTACACCATCTCACATATATTTTAAATATTGAGAATGTTGCCTTAGAAATGTAATCTCTCTCTCTCTCTCTCCCTCTCTCTCTCTCAGTTGAATTCCAAGGCCAGAAAGACATAGCGAAAGGATGTGTACCCATGGCGATGTGTAATATAGCGCAACAAGCTGTATCAACGACCTGCTGTCAGACTGATCTGTGCAACGGTGCTGAGGGGGTTAAACTGAGTCTCCTCTTCATGCTGGTTCCTCTGATCTCCTCCATCCTCTTCCTCTGATTGATCTCTCTCTGGAGTAACAGAGATGTTCTACCTGTTAGTAAACAGTTCTGTAATGTCTCCACAGTTCTAGCTGAGCTGCACCGTCTGCTTATGTGTGTGTGTGTGTTATGATAATTACTGTAAGAGCATTTCCTGTAACCAATAATCAATAAACAGTGTGGAGACTGAGAGGAGTGTAACAGAGCTTATTTTTTTATTCTGAACTTACCGAAATGGTTATGCAGGCAATTGCAAAAAAATAATAATAACAAATATTATTATTATTATTATTATTAATTTATTTTATTATAATTTTTTTTTTTAATAATTTAAAAAATAATAGGTTTGGGGATCTGTACAGGCAGTTTGGAGGCTGTAGGTTAAATGAAACCATGGTGTTTGGAGGTGTCCAAAATGAATGCAACTCTATGGGAGGGAAAAAGAGGGATGGAAATAAATGACAAAAAGATGAGTGCAGGTCAAACTAACACTACAGGGATGGTCGGGGGTCTGCCCTGTGTCAATGTATGTGAAACGGTGTCTTAAATCACTGTGTAAATTTCCATCTCATTCATTCTCTATGGGGAAAAATCCTGGACAGTTTTCCAGAATCTGTGCATCCAATCAAAGATCTGTATACAGGCGTGTATACAGAAGTCAGAGCTGCTGGCTTTACCTGGCACTGCTTGGTTGTTGCAGAGATCAGTGTTGCAGCATTTGGTGTTCATAGTTGCTTTCATGAGTCCCGGGTTTAGACTCCCAGTCATACACCTGTCTGCTGTTACGCAAGTCTTCATAATAACTTCTTTTGAAACACCAGCTGGTGAACACAGCACATGCTTTAACCTTTAATGTCACTTTACACACACACACACACAAACATGCAGCTTTTATCTTATCAATAAGTGTATTTTCATCTATAAAAACAGCAGACAGTTCATCATCCTGGGAGATGACAGCAGATCTATTCATCCTTCCTTCGTCGCTGTCTAATGTCTCATTTTTTCCATTCTATTTGGGAGCATTTCTATTGGTCCATTCATCATGTCAACATGTTTTTCTTTGTGTATGTGTATAAGAGTTTTCTTTGTATATATGAACAGATGGTTCTTCTGATACTAAAGGTTGAGAACTCCTGCTACATTAGCTTAGCAATATTTTTCAACTGTTAAAAGTTGTCAGTGCGGAGTGGAACAATATCAGCTCTACTTTAGTCTACAGCTAAACCTACAAGCAGAGGTGTCAAGTAATGAAGTACAAATACTTTGTTACCTTACTTAAGTAGAAATTTTGGTTATTTATACTTTATTGGAGTAATTATTTTACAGCTGACTTTTTACTTCTACTCCTTACATTTACACTCCATTATCAGTACTTTCTCTGTACATTATACAGTATCTATATCAGTCTACACATCAAACCAGCTCCATTATACAGTATCTATATCAGTCTACACATCACATCAGCTCCATTATACAGTATCTATATCAGTCTACACATCAGATCAGCTCCATTATACAGTATCTATATCAGTCTACACATCAAACCAGCTCCATTATACAGTATCTATATCAGTCTACACATCACATCAGCTCCATTATACAGTATCTATATCAGTCTACACATCACATCAGCTCCATTATACAGTATCTATATCAGTCTACACATCACATCAGCTCCATTATACAGTATCTATATCAGTCTACACATCACATCAGCTCCATTATACAGTATCTATATCAGTCTACACATCACATCAGCTCCATTATACAGTATCTATATCAGTCTACACATCACATCAGCTCCATTATACAGTATCTATATCAGTCTACACACCACATCAGCTCCATTATACAGTATCTATATCAGTCTACACATCACATCAGCTCCATTATACAGTATCTATATCAGTCTACACTTCACATCAGCTCCATTATACAGTATCTATATCAGTCTACACATCACATCAGCTCCATTATACAGTATCTATATCAGTCTAGTTGTTAAGTCAATAATGTCAGACTATGTAACAAGTTAAATAACTAGTTCTTCAAAGTTTGGGCTCCTCTAAGCTGCTAAGGGTCTGAAAATGAAGTTATCTGAAGCCTACAAAGCTTACTGTGTGCTATTCAGCATTGTGTTTTGTAGCTTTAGCTATTAATGAAACATACATACACAATGTAACTGGTATGCAATCACTAAGCTAACAGGCTGCGGTAAACAATGCTATAAATATGCAGTAGATCTAGACCCACGCAAAGCGGCATCAAGTTTAGTTTCTGTACTGGCCTTTTGTTGCCCCAGTCCCAAGTTCTTTGGAGATGAGTTTATGTGTCTATATATGTATATATATAGCCAGGCATGATTCAATAATGATATTGCGAGGTGTCTATACTGCTATTGTCACGCCCTGCTCGTCCTCCCCTGTCTAAGTCCGTGTTAACATCCTGTCAGTCTCTCGTGCTTCTGTTTACGTCTTCGCCACGTGGTTCTGTTTTAATCATGTCCTTCTTGTGTCTCCACCTGGCCTGTATCTGTAATGCTTTGCATTATGGGATGTAGCAGGTTGCATAAACAGAGAAGTGGATAACTGTAACAGCTAACCAAGTGAGGACAATGAACCGAGGCCTCACGTGGACTAGCAGTGCTCACGTGGTTTGTTGAGGCGCATTATGGTGCGTTTAGGTTTTTGCCTGTGTGAAAATGAATCAAACCGAGGGGGAAATGCTTCAAGTAAACAAACTCATTAACTGATCCAGACCATTGAAACAAACTACAGGTGTGAAAACGCCCTATAAAGGAACTCAGCAGCAGCGTCTGTATAAGAACTGAACATGTTATACTTATAAAGCTCTTGGATGAAGACTCCTCTAACACTGTGCTCACCTGCATCTGTAACACTGATTACACTGTAACTGCCGTTGGATCCATAAATATTTAGACACTCTCAAAGTTATTGTTCTTTTAACCATTCAGCAGTAATTAAAATAAATTTAAATTATGTAATGAAATAATTACATGAAAATTAAATGAAAATCTGTACTTATACATAATAACATATTTATAATTATTTCATTTCAACTCCAACACGCTGTGCTAGACTGCTAAAATAGTGACTCACAAATATTAATGACCCATTTAAGAACCTAACAGTAGCAGTGCTGCAGACGTTAATGTAACAGGTTCTTTATGAAGTCATGACTTTAAAACCACAGTCAGGTGTGCTGGGTGTGTTTAAGCACTGGAGACTCTCAAACAGGAACAGTCTCCTCAGAGCCACACCTTCTTAAACCATATATATATAACTGTACGTAGATCCAGTTCACTCTCATTTCTCCTTCACACTCTCAACTTCTCAAACCCACTAACCATGAAGACGCTGGTCATGCTGGGGCTCGTCTACAGGCTTTTCTCAGAAGGTACTCAGATGTTGTGATTTTATATTCATATTAAATTAACTGCAGTTTCTGATTATTACTTATTGTTATTGTTTTATAATCAATTATTTATTCATTGCCAAAGTACAGTTGAAGTATTACTAGAGACACTTTACACCTAATGAATTGCAGTACGATGATTTAAGAGATCTTATAGGAGTAAGAACGCTGTTCAGGTGGGATGGTGTGCAGAGTGTTGGTGGGAATTTAATATGTAGGCAAATGAAAATGATTATCAGTGTTAAACGCTGCAAAACATCATTAACCTCACAGTTGTCTTCTGAACGTGTTCTGCTGATTGTTCTGACAGAAAATAATAATATAAAGAACTAGAAAGGATGGTTGTGCAGCTTAAGCAGTGTGAGAAACAAGGGTTGAATAAGCAACAAGTAGAGGAGTGTGTTTGGGGATCTGCACTGAGTACATGCAGTTTGGAGGCTTTAAGTTCAGTAAAATCATAAGATTTGGGTTTGGCTGAAAATTAATAGGACTCTATGGGAAAAAAGAACAAACAGACGAGTGCAGATCACACTAACACTGCAGTCGTGGTCGGGGGTCTGTCCTGAGTCAGTGTAGGTGAAACGGGGTCTGTCGGTCGAGCAGAAGTTCAGTAGACTGGCGTGCCCTTTTTTTTTTATCCTATTCATTCTCTATGGGGAAAAATTCTGGAAAACTGTTTTCTCGAATCCGTGCATCCGATCATAAAGCTGTAAACAAGCCCGAATCACTCATTTCCTTTAACCTGCAGGCGAGAGACGGCACTCCTTCCTTTTTACTTTCAAACATTTCATGCTCAGGAAAAGGTTTGACGAGGAGCTGTTGTTTGTCCCTGGCTTAAGTAGGGGCCTGACGTGTCTTCAGTTGCCCGTAATTAGCCCAATGACCTCTGGGACTGGGAGTTCCCAGGGGTGGTGACGCCCTCTGTTGAACGTTTACGAGTAAATACTGATAACTGAAACACATTTACAGGAAGAAAAGTCCTATTTGCAGCTACAGGAAACGATTGGTGGAGGTGATACAACTGTGTGTTATAAGTTTGGTAAGATTGTGTTTGTGTGTAATTGTAACATTTTAATAGTATTATGTTCTGCTGTTTGTTTTGTTTGGATTCTTCTTTCATTGCTTTGTCTCTTTCTAGCTTTCCAGGCTTCTGTAGCTCTAAAGTGTTAAGAGTGCTCGGGGTCGACATGCGGGCTAAACCTGTGACTTGTACTTCTCCTGCTGACACCTGCCAATCCACAACCGGTAGGAAATAAAGCTGAACCTCTTCTAAGACTCCAGTACATTACTCACAGACTCACAGATGTTTGTTTGCTGTAGCCAGTTTATTTGAAAGGTTGTGAACAGAAAACCTTAAATAGACATTTATGGGAAATCACAATAAATTACTAGCATATACATACATACACACATGGTCGAGTCCTATTATTATTCCTACTTCGGACGGGGCAGCACATACATGTCAGCGTTAAGGTCTGGGGAATGTTTTTGTGACCTTCTCTGGACCCACTCATCCATGTGGAAGACACTCTCAACCGATCTGGGTCTGAATCCATCCTTGAAGATCACATACACCATACATGCTGATGGTCTTCTCTGGGGTGGATGGGATCTTCCAGCAAGACAATGAGACACATCACACAGCTAGAAATGTCCAACATTGGTTGGAAGAGCTAAGCAAGACCTCCAAGTACTACCCTGGACCCCCAATTCCCCAGACTTGAAGAACCCAACTGAGCATCTATGAGATCACCTGAATGGTGGTGTTGGGTCTGTGGATCCTCCTCCACGCTCCCTCCAGCAGCTGTGGGATGCACTGCAGTCAGCATGGCTGAGTCTCCCAGTCCGTCTAGCTGCTGTGTGTGCTGCACACGCCGGTCACTCTGGATATTATGCTTTCCTACTTCATTAAACGGGCTGCAGGAGTGAAGACTTTACACCATCTCACATATATTTTAAATATTGAGAATGTTGCCTTAGAAATGTAATCTCTCTCTCTCTCTCTCCCTCTCTCTCTCTCAGTTGAATTCCAAGGCCAGAAAGACATAGCGAAAGGATGTGTACCCATGGCGATGTGTAATATAGCGCAACAAGCTGTATCAACGACCTGCTGTCAGACTGATCTGTGTAACGGTGCTGAGGTTAAACTGAGTCTCCTCTTCATGCTGGTTCCTCTGATCTCCTCCATCCTCTTCCTCTGATTGATCTCTCTCTGGAGTAACAGAGATGTTCTACCTGTTAGTAAACAGTTCTGTAATGTCTCCACAGTTCTAGCTGAGCTGCACCGTCTGCTTATGTGTGTGTGTTGTGATAATTACTGTAAGAGCATTTCCTGTAACCAATAATCAATAAACAGTGTGGAGACTGAGAGGAGTGTAACAGAGCTTATTTTTTTATTCTGAACTTACCGAAATGGTTATGCAGGCAATTGCAAAAAAAACAAAAAACAATTATTATTATTATCATTTTTTTTTTTTTTATAATTAAGAAAAAACAAAAAAGTTTGGGGATCTGTACAGGCAGTTTGGAGGCTGTAGGTTAAATGAAACCATGGTGTTTGGAGGTGTCCAAAATGAATGCAACTCTATGGGAGGGAAAAAGAGGGATGGAAATAAATGACAAAAAGATGAGTGCAGGTCAAACTAACACTACAGGGATGGTCGGGGGTCTGCCCTGTGTCAATGTATGTGAAACGGTGTCTTAAATCACTATGTAAATTTCCATCTCATTCATTCTCTATGGGGAAAAATCCTGGACAGTTTTCCAGAATCTGTGCATCCAATCAAAGATCTGTATACAAGCGGGAATCAGCAGTGGGGTGACAGAAAATAATAATAATATAAAGAACTAGAAAGGATGGTTGTGCAGCTTAAGCAGTGTGAGAAACGAGGGATGAATAAACAACAAGTAGAGGAGTGTGGGTCAGTGTGTTTAGGGATCTGCACTGAGTGAGTACATACAAGCTGGAGGCTGTAGGTTCAAGGAAATCATGAGATTTGGGTTTGGCTGAAAGTGAATGGGACAAACTAACACTGCAGTCGTGGTCGGGGGTCCGTCCTGAGTCAGTGTAGGTAAAACAGTGTCTGTCGGTCGAGCAGAAGTTCAGTAGACTGGCATGCACTTTTCTATCCTATTCATTCTCTATGAGGAAAAAATTCTGGAAAACTGTTTTCTGGAATCTGTGCATCCGATCATAAAGCTGTAAACAAGCCTGAATCACTCATTTCATTTAACCTGCAGGCGAGAGGCGGCGCTACGGCTATAAAGGTGTGAAATGCTCTTCTCCAGTTATGACATTTATTATAATTTTTATTACATTTTTATTTAACCGCTCGTGCATTTCATGCTCAGGCAAAGACGAGGAGCTGTTGTTTGTCCCTGGCTTAAGTAGGTGCCTGACGTGTCGTGAGTTGCCCGTAATTAGCCCAAGGACTTCTGAGACTGGGAGTTCCCAGGGCTGGTGGGAAAAACTTGGTATTTCCATCATTATTATTTTTTTGTTTGCTTGGTTTATTAGTTTTTTTGGAGAAACAAAATTTTGTTCTGACAGCAAGAACGCATCAGTCGAAATGTTCCAAAAGAAATATATATTAGAGGCAGAAAAAACACCAATACAGCATATTACCATAATACAGTCTAAAACAGTGTTCTGCTCCCATTAGCTCCACTATTACTCTCAAACATCTCTCCATAAACAAACTAACCTACAACTGCTTGCCTGTTTCTTTCTCTCTCCCTCTATCTTCTGTCTCTCCTCCTTTCTCTCTGTCACTCTCTCTCCCTCTATCTTCTGTCTCTCCTCCTTTCTCTCTGTCACTCTCTCTCCCTCTATCTTCTGTCTCTCCTCCTTTCTCTCTGTCACTCTCTCTCCCTCTATCTTCTGTCTCTCCTCCTTTCTCTCTGTCACTCTCTCTCCCTCTATCTTCTGTCTCTCCTCCTTTCTCTCTGTCACTCTCTCTCTCTCTCTATGTTTGTCTGAGACATCACACCGAAGTCACCAGAGCTCCATCCCCACAGACTGATTAACTGTCTCTCCTGACTGACTTGTTGATGTTCTCCTGCTCGTCAACATGCATGACCGGAATTACTACAGTAGATCACCAACATCTGCACATCTCTCACTCTGACAGAGAACATCTGCACATCTCTCACTCTGACAGAGAACATCTACATCTCTCACTCTGACAGAGAACATCTGCACATCTCTCACTCTGACAGAGAACATCTACACATCTCTCACTCTGACAGAGAACATCTGCACATCTCTCACTCTGACAGAGAACATCTGCACATCTCTCACTCTGACAGAGATCATCTACATCTCTCACTCTGACTGAGAACATCTACACATCTCTCACTCTGAAAGAGAACATCTGCACATCTCTCACTCTGAAAGAGAACATCTGCACATCTCTCATTCTGACAGAGAACATCTGCACATCTCTCACTCTGACAGAGATCATCTACATCTCTCACTCTGACTGAGAACATCTACATCTCTCACTCTGACTGAGAACATCTGAACATCTTTCACTCTGACTGAGAACATCTGCACATCTCTCACTCTGACAGAGAACATCTACATCTCTCACTCTGACTGAGAACATCTGCACATCTCTCACTCTGACAGAGAACATCTGCACATCTCTCACTCTGACAGAGAACATCTACATCTCTCACTCTGACAGAGAACATCTACATCTCTCACTCTGACTGAGAACATCTACATCTTTCACTCTGACTGAGAACATCTGCACATCTCTCACTCTGACTGAGAACATCTGCACATCTCTCACTCTGACAGACAACATCTGCACATCTCTCACTCTGACAGAGAACATCTGCAAATCTCTCACTCTGACAGAGAACATCTGCACATCTCTCACTCTGACTGAGAACATCTACATCTCTCACTCTGACAGAGATCATCTACATCTCTCACTCTGACTGAGAACATCTACATCTCTCACTCTGACAGAGATCATCTACATCTCTCACTCTGACAGAGAACATCTGCACATTTCTCACTCTGACAGAGAACATCTGTACATCTCTCACTCTGACTGAGAACATCTGCACATCTCTCACTCTGACAGAGAACATCTACACCTCTCTTACTCTGAGAACATCTGCACATCTCTCACTCTGACAGAAAACATCTGCACATCTCTCACTCTGACAAAACATCTGCACATCTCTCACTCTGACAGAGAACATCTGCACATCTCTCACTCTGACTGAGAACATCTACATATCTTACTCTGACAGAAAACATCTGCACATCTCTCACTCTGACAGAGAACATCTGCACATCTCTCACTCTGACTGAGAACATCTGCACATCTCTCTCTCTGACTGAGAACATCTGCACATCTCTCACTCTGACAGAGAACATCTGCACATCTCTCACTCTGACTGAGAACATCTGCACATCTCTCTCTCTGACTGAGAACATCTGCACATCTCTCACTCTGAGAACATCTGCACATCTCTCACTCTGACAGAAAACATCCCCCAAGCCAAGTTTTATTAATGCATGTTTGCAGTGGTCACACATCCTCTGTAGTCATTGCTTTTACATTAGAAATCTGACGAATTGCCTGGGGTGGTGGTGATGTTGGATGTGGTGAAAGCAACATTGAAAGCATTAGTGGCTGAAAATACATATGCTATATATGTTATATATATTTTTAGGCTCTGCTGCATCACACGGTGTATTGATGGTGAATTGTATGTAAATGCAAAATTTATTTGGAAAACTGGTAACGTGACATAAATTGCATATGTATGCTTTTCAGGTAACATTTGCTTATTCGTACTCACAGATTCAGTTCCTGGTTTATAATTCACTTTGTGGCTTTACAGATTATCACTATGCGTGTGTTTTGACAGTCTGTATTTGATTGCTAATGAAAGTGATATTGTGGTTAACCTTCATTTCAGCCCATTCCCATCAGCTCTCTGGAGCATCCACCAGAATTCTATTACACTGTATGGGTCGGCTACAGCCCCACAGCCAGCCACTAGAGGGAGGCACAATGCCGTTATGTAATAATCAAGGGTGATTTGTCATACCTGTGTACACCCTTCTTAAGCCAAGTTTAAGCCTCAGGCCTGGTACCATTAGTATGCTATCTGGTTAGCTTCAGCTGGAGACATGGGGGAGAGTAAAATAATAAAAAACTGAAACTGAATGAAACTGAAACTCAAACAAGATTCTAGTTAAACACTCTGTGCTGCAGACAGACTTCTTGGTTGGTCTTTCAGGCTTGAAGTGAATTGTTATAGGGTTAAACAAACGTACCTGCTCTCAGGATTTACGCAGCATATAAGCTTCATAGAAACTGCAGATGATGTTTTATTCCAGTGAGCACGACTATAAAAGCCTACAGCGCTGTAACATTATGGAACGCCAATCACAGTTCTGTTTGTAGAGTGATACTCATTACCTGGACTTATGAAGTTAGACCTAAGAAGCAACCCCAGTTGGAAAAAGATTTGGGGCTTCAGCCCATATGCCCACCAGGGCACCACCCATTCTTCTATTCATTAACAGATTATTCTTTAAAAAGTCTTGTTAGTTGTGAATAAATTGAATATCTTTGGTTTGAACCTAGTGATGAACTTATTTAACCCACTCTTTCATCTCAGGTTCCTCCTGGGAAGGTTACCTGCTGTAAGATGAACATGTGCTGAGGGGGTTAAACTGAGTCTCCTCTTCATGCTGGTTCCTCTGATCTCCTCCATCCTCTTCCTCTGATTGATCTCTCTCTGGAGTAACAGAGATGTTCTACCGGCCATCTTCCCTGGCGTCCTTGAGGCCGCTGGACTCACCGATTCAGTGTACAGGTAAACTAACACTACCTTCACCTACCTGTGTACAGGTAAACTAACACTACCTTCACCTACCTGTGTACAGGTAAACTGTAAGTCACACTAAATAAGAACGTCTGCCGAATGCTGTAATGTAAATATTCCTCTGATCAAATATTTTATGTGGTTTTCACCAAACATGGCGTATGGTATTGTGACCAACTGCACACTGTTCTGGTCCTTGTCTAGAAATTCAGTAGCTTAACTTTTATTTGTCCCAGATCTTCTTTTTAGGCAGTCAAGTGTTCCTCCTAGCTCACCTATTATGTAGGTCTTTTTTCTTATCACACATGCATATCCTTTTAAATGAAGAGTAGCAAAAAAAAAAAAAAAAACGGTGAAAGGATGTGGTTTTGGGTTTTGAAAGAATGTGGGTTTTAAAGGGCCCTTCACAAAAAGCACTGCAAACAAGTGATTTCTGTAACTCTCAATGAGACACAGGTATGTTGGCTCCACTCCTCGTGACCAAACTGCTCCAGCTGTAGTGCACATGTACACATCTTTCTGTGTACAGAGAAAAGGTTTATATTAAACTGCATGCATTTTATTGTTAGGTGGTTATATGAGACTTCCTAGTTTACCCAGTGAAGTAGATTAGAATATCTGAACGGCTCTGCAGAGTTTATTACTGTTTAAAGTGTATTTTTTGATTTGGCCTTCAAAAATAATGTCTAGACTAATATTGTAACATTTAGATACAATCTCACTGCCAATTAGATCCTTCAGCTTTACAATGTCTGAATCCCAGTAAAATTTACAGCCGTTAAGCTGTAAACATTCACTAATACCATTTCTACTATTAGGACCAGCAGCAACAACAATTGATCCAACTTTGAGAATCTTTACTACGATATGTTCCTATTTTTAAAATATTTGAAACTGTTAAACAGCATTTTACCCAGGTAACAAACACTAAGGTGGTCAGAGAAAGAGGGTCCATGGAAAGTTTACAATGGAGAACTCGAAATGAAAGAGAGATCTGTTGCCAGTACCTCGCGTTGTGTAGAGGTATGTGAGTGGTCCATGTGGGCTCAGGACTGTGAGTGTTGAGGTTTAGCTAGGGTGCATGTTTAGCATCTTGGTAGGTAACACCTCTGCTTCACAGTTTCATCTGAGACCCTTGTGGCTATGAAACCCTTGCAACAATTCTGCCCTCAGGCATTCGAACAGAAGATCATTTTCCAGATTGTTTCTGCTCCACTACTGTGGTGGACCTGATTGGACATCCTCTGCTTGACAAAGGAACAATAGCTGGGTAAATTTTTGGAGCTTCTTCAAGTCTACAGGAAGGATGAACAGAAATGGCTAGAGTTTGGGAGTAGTCCTTGCAAGTGTTTTTGATGTCTCTTGCAAGGGCTCATGCAAGACAGTTCCTACTCAAGAAAGTTCAGTAACAGCTGAAAGTCCAGCTAGACTGAAGAATGACTTGTGTGGCTTGTGAGACTACAGTGCTTGGTGGCACAAAGCTTGATCGTTCTCAGACAAAGCACCATTGGGCCCACAGATACTCACAAGATGTTTTGACCTGATGTAATCTGTAAAACCAAAGACCACTAGCAGTTTTAGTCCTTCAGCACTGACCAGAGTTATACTGGATGCATTGCATAATATGAAGGGTGACTGCTTAAACTAAGCCAAAAACAAATAAGCCAAAAGGCGGAGGGCCGTCTTCAGCACCAGCAAGCTAGATCCAATGGTAGGTTATACTTTTGTACTAATAAAGTAAATTTGTATTATTTTAAAATATCATGATATTGTCAATGTACAGCCAGTAGAAAATATCTTGATCTTCAAATATTTTTACGTTTTCTATATAAAAATTTGACAATATTAACCCATCAAACACCATTCAATGCATCAGGCTGTATTACAGTCTAGGCATAAGATAGCTTAGGTGCATAGAACTCAACCCTTTATTTATTTTCCCATTTGAGCACAAGCATGTACCAGTTACATACATCATTATTAGTGTTTTATATATTGTCACATTATAATGATGCTCATTTCTGTTGGCACAGAGTGGCTCTGACAGAGTGGCTCTGTCAGAGTGGAGCCACGACAACAATCTCCGTCTAAACATCAGCAAAACGAAGGAGATGATTGTGGACTACAGGAAGCAGCAGAAGGGTGGTCACTCTCCCCTTTACATCAACGGGGCTGAAGTGGAGAGAGTCAGCAGTGTTAAGTTCCTCGGCGTTCACCTCACCTGGTCCCTCCACACTAACACGATTGTGAGATCTGCCCGTCAGCGTCTCTTCTTCCTGCGCAGGCTCAGGAAGTTTGGACTGCCTCCTGATATCCTCACCAGCTTCTATAGATGCACTATAGAGAGCATCCTAACGGGCTGCATCACTGTCTGGTACGGCAGCTGCACTGCCTGCGACCGCAAGGCCCTAAAAAGAGTGGTGAGGACAGCAGAATACATCATAGGCAACAAACTACCAGCCTTACAGGACATCTATCAGTCCCGCTGCCTGAGGAACAAAATACCAGCCTTACAGGACATCTATCAGTCCTGCTGCCTGAAGAACAAACTACCAGCCTTACAGGACATCTATCAGTCCCGCTGCCTGAGGAACAAAATACCAGCCTTACAGGACATCTATCAGTCCTGCTGCCTGAAGAACAAACTACCAGCCTTACAGGACATCTATCAGTCCCGCTGCCTGAAGAACAAACTACCAGCCTTACAGGACATCTATCAATCCCGCTGCCTGAGGAACAAACTACCAGCCTTACAGGACATCTATCAGTCCCGCTGCCTGAAGAACAAACTACCAGCCTTACAGGACATCTATCAGTCCCGCTGCCTGAAGAACAAACTACCAGCCTTACAGCACATCTATCAGTCCCGCTGCCTGAAGAACAAACTACCAGCCTTACAGGACATCTATCAGTCCCGCTGCCTGAAGAACAAACTACCAGCCTTACAGCACATCTATCAGTCCCACTGCCTGAGGAAAATCCAGAAGATCAGGTCAGACAGCGGTCACCCAGCACACGGCCTGTTCACCATACTGCCATCAGGCAGGAGATTCCGCAGCATCCAGGCCAGAACCCGCCTACTGAACAGCTTCTACCCTCAGGCTGTCAGGCTCCTGAACAAACTGTGAGGCTGAAAGACCCCAATACCGTTCACTCGACCACTGCACATTGTTACACTTTATATTATTTATTCTGATATCGCTGCTATGGACAATATCACTAAGTCACTTTAATAGATATATCTACTTAGAACCTGCCTATGCAACATTTTTCACAGATGTCCCTCCTGTATATCCTATGTATATATCTTGTGTATTGTATAGTCCTTTATATATTTCAGTATAACTATATGTATATTTTTAGCTTATTTTTACTTTAATATTGTCTATTTATTGTATGTTTGCACTGTTTTACATTTATAATGCTGCCCTGCTGTAGAGTTATATCTGAGCCTCACCCCAAGCATTTCAATGCATGTTATGTCCTGACATGATGTGCAAATGACAAATAAACTTGAAACTTGAAACACAAGCATAGAGGCAGTTACAGGAGGAGGACCTTTGTAACTGTTTGTGATTGGTGGGTAATGGGAACGTGACTGTGACCTCAGAACTCGATGTATCAGTTGGAGTTGGTTGGAGACGCTGGAGGAACTGGGTAATGGTACCTAAGCAGTACTTTTGCTTGATCTGTACTGGTTCTACTACAAAACTACAAAAGAATCAGATCTACTGTGTGCCAATTTGACCAAATAGCTATTTTGATACACTTCATACTCTATCATGATGAACATTTTGGAGCCATTAAAAAACTGGGGAGACCACTCTACAGGCTTGGCCTGTTTGGGATGAAATTGGTATGCAGCATCCTTTTATTCTCCTAAAACAGTGTTTCGCATGCTAAAAGGTCCCCTTCTGTATCATCTTTTCATAAAACATTATCCTAGAAACAACTTAAGATGGACCACAAAGGTTTTTTTTTTTTTTGGACAATAGAAGCTTCCTTTGTGGTCCCTTTCCATGAACACCATTCTTGTTCAGTGTTGTACCAACAGCAGACACATGAACAAGGGTTTTGCAGTTTGTAGAGTTTGCATGTATCTTATAAAACTAATTCTGAAGCCTTCTGAAAGTTGTTTCCATTGATATGTGCTTGACACTAACCATTCTTGATAAGAACTGATTTTTCAGTAACCAGACTTCATACACTTCCTTGATTTTATAGATAAACACCTGGGAATCAACACACTTCTGATCTGAAACTCCTTTTAGCAGTTAGCTGATGAAGAAGTGCTTGCACTGTGGATGTTACTCAGAGTGCTCAAGAAAAGTACAGCTGTTTGTGTGTTATTAGTTTAGCTAGATTGTGTTTGTCTATAATTGAGACTTAGATGTCAATCAGACCACATTTTTATTAGTATTATACACAAATCCAAGTAATTCCAAACAGTTTACTTTGGAGTTAATATGTTGCCACCTTGCGGGGTGATTGATCAACTCAAGTCAAGTCAAGTTTATTTGTATAGCGCTTTTTACAATGATGTTGTCACAAAGCAGCTTTACAGGAATTTAAAAGCATGAAAAACATGAAATCACACACTTTATCCACAGTGAGCAAGCCAGAGGCAACGGTGGCAAAAACAACTCCCTCAACTGGAGGAAGAAACCTCGGGAGGAACCAGAGACCCCTCCTCCTCTGGCCGAACATTATTTACAGTTTATTAAACTAAAGATGAGTCTGATGGTAGAAGCTTTAGAAGCTGTACGGGTGCTACATCAGGTGGATGATACAGTGATGCAGTCAAGGATGGAGCAAATGGCACCAATGGAGAGGAGAGCTGGTTGGACCCAGGTGACGGGGGGGGGGCCCTGGTGGTCAGTCTTTTACAGTATTCGTTGGGACAGGTGGGCGGTTTTTTCCTTGGAAAGAGAAAAGAAACAGTTAGTTCTGGTTTAGGAAGCCAGTGTAGCTTATAAAACTGGACTGATGTGATGGAATGTTCTGGTTTTAGTTAGTACTCTAGCTGCAGCGTTCTGAACTAACTGAAGTTTATTCAGGTTCCTGCTGGAGCATCCTGACAATAATGCATTACAGTAATCTAGCCTTGAGGTTATAAAAGCATGCACTAACTTTTCAGCATCAAACATAGATAACGCATTTCTTAACTTTAAAATGTCATGCAGGTGAAGAAACGCTGTCCTTGTGATGTCCCTCACCTTAATGGCAAAAGACTTCAATACAAATGAAGAAGGCAGAGAGAGTATGAAATGGTCATCAAAGTTAATTTGGTAAGTCTCCACAAAAACAAGATACATGAAATACATATGATGAGAATTATTTCTTTCAGTCACGCTGTGGGAGATGTACGAGGGACAGACCTAAAGCCAAACGTACATAAACAGGAAACCAGACATTTGCATGTAGTGTTAGTGACAAAAAAGACTTAACCACAATGTGGAACACCGCACTGCTTACAAACTCTGCCCTGCTCAAAAAAGTTCTTGCCCCACAACCATTTGCAAGTTCTTAAGAGAAACAGTTAATTACACAATTGAGCCTCATTATACAGTACATTATACACTACATCAGTCTATACATCACATCAGCTCCATTATACAGTATCTATATCAGTCTATACATCACATCAGCTCCATTATACAGTATCTATATCAGTCTATACATCACATCAGCTTCATTATACAGTATCTATATCAGTATACACATCACATCAGCTCCATTATACACTCTATATCAGTCTACACATCACATCAGCCTCATTATACAGTATCTATATCAGTCTATACATCACATCAGCTTCATTATACAGTATCTATATCAGTCTACACATCACATCAGCCTCATTATGCAGTATCTACATCAGTCTATACATCACATCAGCTCCATTATACAGTATCTATATCAGTCTACACATCACATCAGCTCCATTATACAGTATCCATATCAGTCTACACATCACATCAGCTCCATTATACAGTATCTATATCAGTCTATACATCACATCAGCTTAATTATACAGTATTTATACCAGTCTATACATTACATCAGCCCCATTATACAGTATCTATATCAGTCTACACATCACATCAGCTCCATTATACAGTATCTATATCAGTCTATACATCACATCAGCTCCATTATACAGAATCTATATCAGTCTACACATCACATCAGCTCCATTATACAGTATCTATATCAGTCTACACATCACATCAGCTCCATTATACAGAATCTATATCAGTCTATACATCACATCAGCTCCATTATACAGAATCTATATCAGTCTACACATCACATCAGCTCCATTATACAGTATCTACATCAGTCTATACATCACATCAGCTCCATTATACAGTATCTATATCAGTCTATAATCACATCAGCTCCATTATACAGTATCTATATCAGTCTACACATCTCATCAGCTCCATTATACAGAATCTATATCAGTCTACACATCACATCAGCTCCATTATACAGAATCTATATCAGTCTACACATCACATCAGCTCCATTATACAGTATCTATATCAGTCTACACATCACATCAGCTCCATTATACAGTATCCATATCAGTCTATACATCACATCAGCTCCATTATACAGTATCTATATCAGTCTATACATCACATCAGCTCCATTATACAGTATCTATATCAGTCTACACATCTCATCAGCTCCATTATACAGAATCTATATCAGTCTACACATCACATCAGCTCCATTATACAGTATCTATATCAGTCTACACATCACATCAGCTCCATTATACATTATCTATATCAGTCTACACATCACATCAGCTCCATTATACATTATCTATATCAGTCTACACATCACATCAGCTCCATTATACATTATCTATATCAGTCTACACATCACACCACGACTCCCAACCCCATTATACATTATCTATATCAGTCTACACAACACATCAGCTCCATTATACAGTATCTATATCAGTCTACACCTCACATCAGCTCCATTATACAATATCTATATTAGTCTACACATCACATCAGCTCCATTATACAGAATCTATATCAGTCTACACATCACATCAGCTCCATTATACAGTATCCATATCAGTCTACACATCACATCAGCTCCATTATACAGTATCTATATCAGTCTATACATCACATCAGCTCCATTATACAGTATCTATATCAGTCTACACATCACATCAGCTCCATTATACAGTATCTATATCAGTCTACACATCACATCAGCTCCATTATACAGTATCTATATCAGTCTATACATCACATCAGCTCCATTATACAGTATCTATATCAGTCTATACATCACATCAGCTTCATTATACAGTATTTATACCAGTCTATACATTACATCAGCCCCATTATACATTATCTATATCAGTCTACACATCACATCAGCTCCATTATACATTATCTATATCAGTCTACACATCACACCACGACTCCCAACCCCATTATACATTATCTATATCAGTCTACACAACACATCAGCTCCATTATACAGTATCTATATCAGTCTACACCTCACATCAGCTCCATTATACAGTATCTATATCAGTCTACACATCACATCAGCTCCATTATACAGAATCTATATCAGTCTACACATCACATCAGCTCCATTATACAGTATCCCTATCAGTCTACACATCACATCAGCTCCATTATACAGTATGTATATCAGTCTATACATCACATCAGCTCCATTATACAGTATCTATATCAGTCTACACAACACATCAGCTCCATTATACAGTATCTATATCAGTCTACACCTCACATCAGCTCCATTATACAGTATCTATATCAGTCTACACATCACATCAGCTCCATTATACAGAATCTATATCAGTCTACACATCACATCAGCTCCATTATACAGTATCTACATCAGTCTAGTTGTTAAGTCATTAATGTCAGACTATTTAAGTTAAATAACTAGTTCCTCAAATTTTGGGTTCCTCTAAGTTGCTGAGGATCTGAAATAAGGTTATCGGAAGCCGACAAAGCTTACTGTGTGCTATTCAGCATTCTGTTTAGTAGATTTAGCTATTAATGGAATGTACATACAAAATGCAACTGGTATGCAATCGCTAAGCTAACAGACTGCGGTAATTGATTCAGTTAGTAGCAAGAAGTGAAATGACGCTACATTTTGGAATGTTTAAGGAATTCAGTGCCTTGCAAAAACATACAGCTAAAGATAATAGCAATGGAAAATATGAAGCTATAAATATGCAGTAGATGAAGACTCCTCTAACACTGTGTTCACCTGCATCTGTAACATAATTACACTAAAACTGCAGCTCCATAAATATTTAGACTTTCTTAAAGTTATCTTCTTCAAAAAAAAGGGGGTGTTTTAGCACTGGAGACTCTCAAACAGGAACAGTCTCCTCACAGCCACACCTTCTTAAACCATATATATATATACATAACTGTGCGTAGATCCAGTTCACTCTCATTTCTCCTTTACGCTCTCAACTTCTCAAACCCACCAACTATGAAGACGCTGGTCATGCTGGGGCTTGTCTACATGATTTTCTCAGAAGGTACTCAGATGTTGTGATTTTTTATTCATATTAAATTAACTGCAGTTTCTGATTATTACTTCTTGTTACTGTTTCATAATCAATTATTTATTCATTGCTAAAGTACAGTTGAAGTATTATTAGAGACACTTTACAGCTAATGATTTGTAGTACAGTGATTTAAGAGATCTTCTAGGAGTAAGAACGCTGTGCAGGTGGGATGTTGTGTTGGTGGGAATTTAATATGTAGGCAAATGAAAATGATTATCGGTGCTAAACGCTGCAAAACATCATTAACCTCACAGTTTTCTTCTGAACATGTTCTGCTGTTTGTTTCTTCTTTCATTGCTTTGTTTCTTTCTAGCTTTCCAGGCTTCTGCTGCTCTGGAGTGTTACCAGTGTGCAGGGTCGACATGCGAGGCTACAACTGTGACTTGTACTTCTCCTGCTGACACCTGCCAATCCGCAACCGGTATGAAATAAAGCTGAACCTCTTCTAAGACTCTCCAGTACATTACTCACAGACTCACAGCTGTTTGTTTGCTGTAGCCAGTTTCTTAGAAAAGTTTGTGAACAGTAAACATTAAATAGATATTTATGGTATATTTAATATTTCAAATATTAAGAATATGTCACTTTCCTCTCTTTCTCTCTCTCTCTCTCTCTCTCTCTTTCTCTCTCTCTCTCTCTCTCTCTCTCTCTCTCAGTTGAACTCCAAGGCCAGAAAAGCATCGTGAAAGGATGTGTACCCAAGGCAGCGTGTGATGCAGCAAAACAAGCTGGATTGATGACCTGCTGTCAGACTGATCTGTGTAACGGCGCTGAGGGGGTTAAACTGAGTCTCCTCTTCATGCTGGTTCCTCTGATCTCCTCCATCCTCTTCCTCTGATTGATCTCTCTCTGGAGTAACAGAGATGTTCTACCTGTTAGTAAACAGTTCTGTAATGTCTCCACAGTTCTAGCTGAGCTGCACTGTCTGCTTATGTGTGTGTGTGTTATGATAATTACTGTAAGAGCATTTCCTGTAACCAATAATCAATAATCAATAAACAGTGTGGAGACTGAGGAGAGTGTAACGGAGCTTATTCCTTTATTCCGAACATATTCATCAGACTGACTGAAATAAATCTTTACTTATTGTTACCAAAATCATTATGTAGGCAATTTCAAATACTACTACTAATAATAATAATAATAACAATAATAATAATAATAATAATAATAATAATAATAATAATAACTAGAAAAGTGCAATTCCTGAAGGAAATGCAGGATCCATTTACCGGAATCCATGCATCCGATCACAAAGCTGTATAAAAGCCCCAATCATACAATCAGACCAGACGATCTGGAGTTTGAATGGTGTTAATATCTTGAAAACTGTGGGACGCTACGTAGATACTGTGAGATGACTTGAAGAGGGCTGTGCAAGCAAGGTTTATATCAATAAGAGGGGGTGATAGAGTGATGTTGATATCCAGGGAAGTATTGGAGAATATTATAAATGTGAGTAGGTGATGATGCGTCCCACTCGTCATGCAGTGCATAACTCTCCCACTGCACCACCAGGGTGCACAGGCGAGAGGCGGGATGCCTATAGAGGCGCGAAGTACAAAATGCTTAAACAAACCCCTTTTTAAGTATAGGTGGTCTCCAATTGTTTATAATTCATTTAAAAATTGTAAAATAATTACTTCCTCTATAGTTATAGGCCTTATTTCATTTATTTATTCATTTATTTTAGATTTGTCAGTAATCAGACTTCATACACTGCCTTGATTTAATAGATAAAGCACCTGGGAATCACACACTTCTGATCTGAAACACCTTTTAGCTGTTAGCTGATGGAGAAGTGCCTGCACTGAGGATGTTACTCAGTGTGCTGAAGACTGTACAGCTGTTTGTGTGTTATTAGTTTAGCTAGATTATATTTGTCTATAATTGTGACTGAGATATCAATCAGACCACATTTTTATTAGTAATCAATACAGAAGTCCAGGTAATTCCAAACAGTTTACTTAGATTTTTTTCACAGCTGTATATACCTGTAGTGTGGTTTGTATAGTGTAGTGGAAACCTGTTGTTTCCTCCATATGTCAGACATGCAGTCAATCCTCTCTCTAGTCAAATGCTTCTTATGGTAAGAGTCTATGGGAACGACTGCATTCACCTACCACTGTAACATGAATAAACTGAACAAACTGAACAAACATGAATAAACTGTAGGTAGAGTTAGGTCCATAAACACTGACTAAGTTAATGTAAATTTAGCCGTTCAGCAGTAAATACCCTTTAACAGAAGCTGAAATTCTACACTTTAAGCTCATTCCCATTCTTTAATTTTAACTCTGCTATGCTATGCTACAATAACAATGACTTTGTCAACAAACAAAGGACCCAGCAGTAGCTCTGGATAAGAACACATGCTGTAAGTGTAACAGGTTCTTTGGTGAAAGACATTTCAGATGGACTTGACTTGAAAACTACAGTCAAGGGTGCCGGTGTTTTACTACACTGAGAGACTTCTCAGAGAAAAAAAAAAAAAAAAAAAAATATATATATATATATATATATATATATATATATATATATATATATATATATATATATATATAAAACAACTTAAGATGGACCACAAAGGTTTTTTTGGCAGTTCCTTTGTGGTCCCCTTTCAGGAACACCATTCTTGTGACCATTCTTGATAAGAACTGATTTGTCAGTAACCAGACTTCATACACTGCTTTGATTTACTAGATAAAGCAAAACTACAGTCAAGGGTGTCCGTGTTTTACTACACTGAGAGACTTCTTAGACTGAAAAAAAAAAAAAAAAAAAAAAATATATATATATATATATATATATATATATATATATATATATATATATATATATATATATACACTGATAAACACAGGATTAGTTCTAAATAGGACATTTAAAATGCATTAGATTGAAAAGGTTTGACTTGAGGCTGTAAGAGCTGGCCATAGCACGCGAGTCATACAAAAACCAAAAAGTACATGAACAGGAAATCTGCACACATTTGCATATAGATGTTAGTGACAGAAAAAACATACCCACGCTGGACCACCATCTCCCACCATGCACAAGTTTTTTGTTGTGGTTTTGGTTTGCACAGCTTTTATAGATGAGCTGTTTCGGGTTTGGTTACAAATGTTCCACAGCACTCTGTGCTCTGTTTACTCTCTGTTTACTCTCTGGCCCTCTTTACACGTTTATAACAACACACACTCATTTATATCAATGTATTCAACAGAACCAGACGCTTATTTATATGTTTATAAAGATAAAGTGTCCAGATACCAGCTTAATCTACATAGCACCTCAGGTTATCATTCATCAGTGTGGGGTTTTAGAATATAAGGTTATAAACCTCTTTATTCATGTTGTTAAGAAATGAGCTAGCGTGTTGCTGACATTTGTGGCTAGCTAAATGACTTATCAACCACTGCTGGGATTTCTGAACATCAAAGACTAGAAAAAATCTCATGCATTACAATTAAAAATAAACTGACAATCAGTTTTTTCACTGCCCCACACAAAAATAAATTCTTGTAAAAATAGTTTCAGTGTCAAAATGTGACGGCGTGTGTAAACAAACCATCGTCTGTGATTAAGAGCTTCAAATACTGTAGTGTAGCAGATGTAAATAGACTGGACTACTTATAGCAGCCATGCAGTTTATTGAAGTTATTTAGGTCATTACATTGTAGTCTCTGCATTTGGGTCAACGTGTAATGCACAACTCTGCTAGTCATAAAGCCACAGAGGAAAATGTTAAAGGTGCTTGATCAGCAGTTAGGTTCATAAGAAAAGGATAGAGCAGAGCAGAGAGACCAGCATGAAGGGGAGACTCAAGTTTTATAGATTGAGTTCAGTTCACTTCATTAATTCATGACACAGAGATAGACTTCTTAAACCAGTTTGCAGGCAGCATAGCAGTTTTCTAGACTTCAAATCCAGATCCAATACATCTCCAGTGGGGACCCAACACTTCTCCTCAGCACCGTACCCCTCCCAATTTACAAGGTACTGAAGATCACCTAATCTTCTTCTGGAGTCCCGCGTAGACCTGGGCTCCTTTTACAATTAATTAAGGGTTATTGTTGGGCGTGGCCTCATCAAGGAGACCTGAAACCACAAGTTTTCAAGTTGACATGAAAGGGGTTAGATACACAACACTGAGCAGGTAAGTGTAACATCACTGATCTTCCAACTGACTTTAAACAGACCAATACATTTGGTGCTTTGAAACCCAGAAGTCCCTGGTCAACAGCCAGACCTGTTCTCTGGAGGAGTCTATGGGTGCGTCTACTCTGCGTTGGTCAGCGTTGTCTCTTGCATCTCCACAAGACCATGTCAATGCCTTAGTGAAACTGTTCCCAGACCTGCTCACTTATGGACATTCATTCGTCAACTGCTGTCATCAGAGAGGTTCACTGACCACCGCACGAGTGGAGGTAGGTATCCTAGAATATGCTGGAGGAGTGTCATGTAGAGGAACTGATGAGAGAGTTTGGGGTATTTTTTTTCATGATTCACTCACTCGCACTGTCCAATAGACTGGGGGTGATAACCAGTAACACCCACTCATTTAAAAAAGGCAGTCCAAAGTTGAGAGATTAATTGTGGGCCATGATCTGAAACTACATCTTCAGGGATACCAAAGAGATGAAAAACATGTTGAAAGAGGCTCAGTTTGAAACGCTGTGGGAAGAACTTTGAATGGGATGAATCTGATACCACTTGAAAATCTGTCACTATAGTGGTGTAACCTTGGGACAGAGGAAGATCTGTTACAAAGTCTGCTGTGATAGGTCACCATGGGCATGATGGGACAGATAAAGGCATGAGTTTACCAGACAGGAGTGTTTTGAGAGTTTTGCTTTGTGAACAACTGGAGCAGGACATCGACCAAGGGCGTAGGACTAGCATGGACGGAAGTGACGTGTCCCCGCCAATATCCAGCGATTACTGAACTGTCCCCACCAATAATTTGATCCCCTCCAAAAATACCCCCCCCAATCTGCCAACATCTCATTAACCTAGAGGTGCATAAAGGGTCCTACCTCCATGTAACACATATGGCCAGTGTGATTGGCTGTGTCTTTCCCTGCTGTCACACGTGAGACTCGGTAGCTACGTCTGATTGTTAGCAGTGCCAAAACTGGAAGGAGAACTTTCCAGTCAAATAAGACTCACAGTGCGTGGGTGACACATGGGTGTGAAAAGCGAGTGAGGATGGCAGCAAAAAAGAAGAGGGTGGACATAAAGAGCTGTTTTTAAGTCAAGTTCACTAACAAGTCCATCATAATAGCGTTAATGCCAATGCTAAGCTTTGGCACACAGCGGTGGGGGTGCATTCATAGGTCCCCACCAATGTCAATCTATGCAATTTTTCCCAACAGAACTTTGCGCAGTGCGGACCACTAAGGCAAGGCAAGGAGGGGGAACTCTGAGAAACTTGGGGCTGGAGTTCTGGGTGGCTTCTGCTGCTAGGTTTTGAAGCCAGACCCCCCCCCCCCATTTGCCAAGGGAAGAATGAGTACGATTTTGGAATTTTTGGAATTTCGTCACGAGAAGGTAAGGCCAGAGGAGTGGTTTATATAGAGCATGTAATGATAGAAAGGAGGAGTTTAAAGGTTGGGGAGCTTGTGTTTCCTTAGGGTGACCAGAAGACAAGGATGAGTGGACCCACGTAATGACTCTGTCTCTGCCCTGTTTTGGAACATACATCTTACCTGTGGGGCATTGTGTAGGTGTTCCAGAGTTCTGTAATAATGAATATATGTTTTCTGTCTATCTCTTATCTAATGTGAGCTACCACAACACATAGGTGCAAAGTATGTTGTTTATCGGAGGAGGATTCAGGGCTTTGGTAGAGACGGGATAAGGCATTAGGCTTGGTGTTACAAGAACCAGGTCGATAGGTTATGGTGAAATCACATCGCGAGAAGAATAAAGACCAGTGAGCCTGGTGTGGGGTTGAGTCTCTTGAGAGTCTCTTGAGATCTGTGTGGACCAAAACAGGGTGATTAGCTCCCTCTAGCCAATGGCACCCCTCTTCCAAGGCAGGCTTCATAGCTAACAGTTGTTTGTCTCCGAACCCGTAATTACGTGTAACTTGCTAGGGGTAACCACACGTTGTGACAGTACAGCTCCGACGCCCACATCGGAAGCGTCAGGGTGTTTCATAATGGGAGCTGTTGAGTATGTTTTCTTTAAGGACTCAAGGACTGACTGAGCTTGAGAGGACCAGAGGACCAGACGGGGCTGTTCTACTGTAGTTGTGTAAGAATTGATTGTGGACGTTAGCAACATCTTGAAATTGTTGAAGTTCCTTGTAGGTACTGGCTATTTAGCCACTACCTCGGTACCCCCAGTGATCAGAGCACTACAATTCCCAAAACACTGAGAAAAACTAACTGGAGTTACTATTTTCTAACTGGAGCTGAAAGCCTGAGTGAGATATGAGGAGTCTCATCTGAAGTTCTTATCATGCCCTGAACACAATATCAAACATCAAAGTTTTTACACTCAGCAAAGATCCAGGAGGTCAGAAAAATAGATAAAAACATGCCTTCCTAATGATAACCACTCATTTTTACCCATGAATAAATAATAGACCCAACTCAAATGTGCTGTATCTTTGGTTCAAAATAAAAAAATAAATATCAAATATAAAAAAGATAGCAGCATTGACATGTCGAACAATGACATATCCAAGTAGGACATCATAGAAACTATGTCATGTAAATGTTCCATAATTGTAATTATAATAGACCAAAATATCTAATTAATTCCACAACATTAGCCGAGGGTAATCAGAGTAAACGCAGTGCTTCTAGACACAGGTCTAGATTGTTTGCATTGACTGTAATTGCAATTTGAGAGAAAGGAAGAAAGAATCTTGATAATGAGTATTTTATGTAGAGTATTAAAAGTTTTGTGTTTATCTGGTGTTTTTTTTAAGTTATTTTTATTTCTTTTAGCTCATTTAGGCTAAAAAACCCACATTAACAGGAGTGAGCAGTTCAGATATTTGGCTGAGATGATGGTGAGATGGTGTACACATAAACACATACAGTCCATCTGAGGCACTAGTAAATATATATACTGTATATGTGCCTGCTAAGAGTCACAGGTGTAGGTGATGGTGTGCTGGGATGAGTGCAGGGGAGTGAGACCTCTGGTGGCACTGTGCTGCAGTGCTCACAGCACGAAGCAGGGACTGAATTTGTAAACAAGCTATTTTGCTCCAGGATTTATATTTTTAGCAGGAAAATGTCTGATTTGTGATTTAAAAAAAAAAAGATATCAGATTTTTGGTCAAAATGTTGTTTTTATCTATATACTCTGTTCGTACTAGCCAGTAAAGTATGCTGTACTGCCATAGCATTTACTCAAATGAAACCTCAGTGAAACCATGTCACTCAAAGGTCAGCTTAAGTTCAGAAACACCCACAGGCCATTTGGGCAATAAGCAGCAAAAAGTCGCTGCTGTTGTGAACGCAGGGTAAGAAAAAACCTGATTATTTATTTATTTATTGGCTTTAGCATTCCTGCCAAACAGTCGGATCCCCTACAGCCACTTTTCACCATCCAATCAAATCCTTAAGAATCAAATCGTCTCCGGCCCACAGTTACTGATTCCAGAGATGCTCCCCTGATTTACTCTGAAATGCTTTACATTAAGGAGGAAAAGGGTGTTCCTGCTGACTTTAACTTAAACATCATTACTGTAACGCTTAGTTCATGCGTACAGAACTCACTGTGCTGTTTACCTCTGCAGCAACACACTAGCCACCACTTCTTTCTAGTCTTTCGTGACAGATCATAGGTTATTGATTCTTATCAACATAACAATGACAATCTTTAACAATTAGTACAGTTATTGTTGCAGAATTTCTTAGTATTTGGTATCTTGTAACTTGTGGGTTTCCTCCGGGTACTCTGGTTTCCTCCAACAGTCCAAACACATGCATGTTAGGTTGATTACTGACTCTGAATTGCCCGTAGGTGTAAGTGTGTGTTGACCATGTGTTCCATCTGTTCATAGTGTACCCCGCCTTTGATGGATGACGCTGGGATTGGCTAAATTCATACTGAGGAGCTAAACTGCTGAAGTAAATGTAATACTGAATCTAACATTCTTCACACCTGCTGGAGATGAAGTTTCATACCTTTTGGTAAAAGCACGCAGATGAGCGCCAGTGTGACCTGCAGACTCACTTTGTGACTCCGAGAAAGTGGAATGTGATGAAAGGCAAGTTGAGACACATACAAATCTGATTTCAGGGGCGTGACTTCTTACTCTTTCATAACTGTGGCTCAAATGGGGGATGGGAGCATGGAGGGAGGGAGGGGTTGCTGACTTACTTACACTTCACCCCATACCAGGACGCATTCACATCACATCGGCTTCATTATACAGTATCTATATCAGTCTACACAACACATCAGCTCCATTATACAGTATCTATATCAGAATACACATCACATCAGCTCCATTATACAGTATCTATATCAGTCTACACATCACATCAGCCTCATTATACAGTATCTATATCAGTCTACACATCACATCAGCTCCATTATACAGTATCTATATCAGTCTACACATCACATCAGCTCCATTATACAGTATCTATATCAGAATACACATCACATCAGCTCCATTATACAGTATCTATATCAGAATACACATCACATCAGCCTCATTATACAGTATCTGTATCAGTCTACACATCACATCAGCCTCATTATACAGTATCTATATCAGTCTACACATCACATCAACTCCATTATACAGTCTCTACATCAGTCTATACATCACATCAGCACCATTATACAGTATCTATATCAGTCTATACATCACATCAGCTCCATTATACAGTATCTATATCAGTCTACACATCACATCAGCTCCATTATACAGTATCTATATCAGTCTACACATCACATCAGCTCCATTATACAGTATCTATATCAGTCTAGTTGTTAAGTCATTAATGTCAGACCATTTAACAAGTTAAACATCTAGTTTCTCAAAGTTTGGGCTCCTCTAAGCTGCTAAGGGTCTGAAAATAAGGTTATCGGAAGCCTACAAAGCTTACTGTGTGCTATTCAGCATTCTGTTTTGTAGCTTTAGCTATTAATGAAACATACATACACAATGTAACTGGTATGCAATCACTAAGCTAACAGGCTGAGGTAAACAATGCTATAAATATGCAGTAGATCTAGACCCACGCAAAGCGGCATCAAGTTTAGTTTCTGTACTAGCCTTTTGTTGCCCCAGTCCCAAGTTCTTTGGGATTGGGATTGTGTGTCTATATATATATAGTGTAGTATATAGTATATAGTATATAGTGTGTATATATATATATATATACACACACACTATATACTGTGTGTGTGTGTGTGTGTGTGTGTGTGTGTGTGTGTGTGTGTATGCATTCACTGAAACCATTTCTACAATTAAAACCTGCGACAAAAAGGAATTCAGAGAGAGAGAGAGGTCTATTTTAACTATTTTAAAATCAAAACACAGCAAACACACCATTAGATGAACTATAAGGGCGTTTTCACAGCAGCACTGAATACAATAATCGCACTCGGGTGCAGACCAAACCAACCACACCGACACCCTCCAGAGGAGGTGGTCTCAGTCCAGTTCCAAACAAACTCTGGAGCGGTCCATTTGTGGTGAGAACATGATCCGACTTTGATCCGACCCAAATATTAGTTCTCCACAAGTTTGAGCTAAAAGGCTTCTGTAGCCAGGTGTGCTTTGCATTATGGGATGCAGCAGGTTGCGTAAACAGAGAACTGGAGAACTGGAGCAGCTAACATGGCGAGGACAGTGAAGCGAGGTCTCTCTTGGACTAGCAGTGAGGGACGTTGTCTACTTGATATTTGGAGTGAGCTGGGTGTTCTGCAGGTGTACCTTAGTTCAGTATATTACCCAGATTATTATTACAGCTATGAACAAATGCTGTCTCTGCTACTGTACAAGGAATGTATGCAGCCCCAGCACACTGCGCTATCCCATGATTCCATCAGAGCCGCGGAGGAATTCAAAGAAGAGGAAAAAACTGTGAAAAGCGGTCGTCGGCTGTGTGTACGTAGCTACGGCTAGTGAACTGCTGCTACAGAAGTTAGCGCTGCTTCTGAGGTAAACAATGATTAAACTCCGCTCTGAGCTACAGCTTGACACAGTGTGAGTACATATTCACACAAACACGCCGAACTGTGTCACAAACAGGATCTAAAGTCATCAGTTTTAAATGAATAGCGGTGATGGTCTGATGTCTTGCGTCACAGGACGTTGGTAAGATGGCGGACGTAGTGCGTCCGAGGTTGTGTGGATACTAAACACTCACACACTGAAAGAGTGCACTGCTTTAACGGACAGACAGAGCACACTAGCTCCAACTAAGTACGTACTGATCAAGTACGTGATTTCAGACACACCTCCTGTGTTTACTTTCTTGCTCCCGCGCCAGACAGCTTTGACCAATCAGAAGAGACTATATGCTAACGTAATTTGTTGGGGCGCATTGTGGTGCGTTTAGGTTTTTGCCTGTCTGAAAATTAATCAAACTGAGGGAGAAACGCTACAAGTAAACAAACTCATTAACTGATCCAAACCAGCGAAACCAACTACAGATGTGAACACGCCCTAAGAAGGAACTCAGCAGCGGCGTCTCCATAAGTACTGAACATGTTATACTGATAAAGCTCTTTGATAAAGACTCCTCTAACACTGTGTTCATCTGCATCTGTAACACTGATTATACTGTAACTGCAGTTAGCTCCATAAATATTTAGACACTGTCAAAGTTAGTGTTCTTTTAACCGTCCAGCAGTAATTAAAATGAAATGATAATCTGTACTTATACACAATAACTTATTAATAATTATTTCATTTCAACTCCAACACGCTGTGCTAGGCTGCTAAAATAGTGACTCACAAATATTAATGACCCATTTAAGGACTTAGCAGTCGCTCTGGATACGAGACTGTGTTGCAGATGTTAATGTAACAGGTTCTTTATGAAGTCATGACTTTAAAACCACAGTCAGGTGTACTGGGGGTGTTTAAGCACTGGAGACTCTCTAACAGGAACAGTCTCTTCACAGCCACACCTTCTTAAACCATATATATATATATATATATATATATATATATATATAACTGTACGTAGATCCACCCTCATTTCTCCTCAACTTCTCAAACCCACCAACTATGCAGACGCTGGTCATGCTGGGGCTCGTCTACATGCTTTTCTCAGAAGGTACTCAGATGTTGTGGTTTTACATTCATAATAAATTAACTGCAGTTTCTGATTATTACCTATTGCTACTGTTTCATAATCAGTTATTTATTCATTGCTAAAATACAGTTGAAAGATTATTAGAGACACTTTACAGCTAATGATTTGTAGTACAGTGATCTAAGAGATCTTCTAGGAGTAAGAACGCTGTGCAGGTGGGATGGTGTGCAGAGTGTTGGTGGGAATTTAATATGTAGGCAAATGAAAATGATTATCGGTACTAAACACTACAAAACATCATTAACCTCACAGTTTTCTTCTGAACATGTTCTGCTGTTTGTTTTGTTTGTCTGGATTCTTCTTTCATTGCTTTGTTTCTTTATAGCTTTCCAGACTTCTGCTGCTCTGAAGTGTTACGTGTGCTTGGGGCCGGTATGCGAGGCTACAACTGTGACTTGTACTCCTTCTCACGATACCTGCCAATCCGCAACCGGTAAGAAATAAAGCTGAACCTCTTCTAAGACTCTACAGTACATTACTCACAGACTCACAGCTGCTTGTTTGCTGTGGCCAGTTTGTTTGAAAGGTTATGAACAGGAAACCTGAAATTAACATTTATGGGAAATCACAATTAAATCACTAGCATACATACATACACACACGGTCGAGTCATATTATAATGACCACCTCCTACTTTGGACGCTGGCAGCGCAAACATGTCCGCGTTAAGGTCTTAAAGAGGTCTTAAGACTTGAAGAACCCAATTGAGCATCTGTGAGATCACCCCTAAATGGTGGTGTTGGCTCTATGGATCCTCCTCCACGTTTCCTCCAGCAGCTGTGGGATGCACTGCAGTCAGCATGACTCCAGATACCTGTGATCACCTACCAGGACCTTATTGAGTCTCCCAGTCCAGCTAGCTGCTGTCTGTGCTGCACACGGCGGTCACTCTGGATATTATGCTTTCCTACTTCATTAAACGGGCTGCAGGAGTGAAGACTTTACACCATCTCACATATATTTTAAATATTGAGAATGTTACTTGCCTTAGAAATGTAATAACCTAATCTCTTTCTCTCTCTCTCTCTCTCTCTCAGCTGAATTCCAAAGCCTGAAAGGCAAAGTGAAAGGATGTTTAACCATGGAAATATGTGATGTAGCACAAAAAAATGGATTGATGACCTGCTGTCAGACTGATCTGTGTAACAGCGCTGAGGGGGTTAAACTGAGTCTCCTCTTCATGCTGGTTCCTCTGATCTCCTCCATCCTCTTCCTCTGATTGATCTCTCTCTGGAGTAACAGAGATGTTCTACCTGTTAGTAAACAGTTCTGTAATGTCTCCACAGTTCTAGCTGAGCTGCACTGTCTGCTTACGTGTGTGTGTGTTATGATAATTACTGTAAGAGCATTTCCTGTAACCAATAATCAATAAACAGTGTGGAGACTGAGAGGAGTGTAACTGAGCTTGCTTCTTTATTCTGAACCTAAGGAATAAAAACGTTACATTTGGTCCAGTGTGAACACTGTTTTTAAATTCAGGAGTGGTCCAGAGAACTGATCTCTGGTCCTCCTGAGTCGGTGGTCTAGGGTGCGGTGAGCTACTTGTTATCAGCTAGCACAAAGTCATAATACATTTAAGTTCCAAAGGCCAATTAGAAAGTCTCTGACTCTTTGCAATCCAAAAGTGGGTGTGGCTTAAACCAGACATGAGAGTCAGGTGCTGGAAGTGGGTATATTTACTGACCCCAACAGACAAGAAGAACTAACATTAAGTACATGCATGTAGAATTTGGCTAAAACAGCCGATTTTTAAACAAGCATGTTTATTGGCTCACCTGAAGCTGGCAAGGCCGACAGTCTAGATATTGGAATTTGGTATTGGGGTATGGAGGGGGAGTGTAAATGCATGAGCTACCAGTTAACTGCAAAGCCCACCCTCCCTGGACACAATTACATCAACAATAACATCAATAAGCCTTTTATATCTAAGTGTGAATGAGCTGTTATGGTGTTGATCTCTCATTGATCTCTTACTAATCTCTCATTGATCTCTCATTGATCTCTTATTGATCTTTCACTGATTACTCATTGATCTCTCATTGATCTCCCATTGATCTCTCACTGATCTCTCATTGATCTCTCACTGATCTCTCATTGATCTCTCATTGATCTCTCACTGATCTCTCATTGATCTCTCACTGATCTCTCACTGATTTCTCATTGATCTCTCATTGATCTCTCACTGATCTCTCACTGATCTCTCACTAATCTCTCTCTGATCTCTCATTTATCTCTCATTGATCTGTCACTGATCTCTCATTTCTCTCTCAATGATCTCTCATTGATCTCTCATTGATCTCTCATTGATCTCTCATTGATATCTTATTGATCTCTCACTGATCTCTCACTGATTTCTCATTGATCTCGCATTGATCTCTCACTGATCTCTCACTGATCTCTCACTAATCTCTCTCTGATCTCTCATTTATCTCTCATTGATCTGTCACTGATCTCTCATTTCTCTCTCAATGATCTCTCATTGATCTCTCATTGATCTCTCATTGATATCTTATTGATCTCTCACTGATCTCTCACTGATCTCTCTTTGATCTCTCATTGAGAGGGTCTTAGACAACATTATGTTGTAGTAATAGCCCAGAAGATCTATATGTTTATTACTCCACTGGTGGACCAATAAAAGATTATCTTATCTTATCTCTCAAGATGTTAGGAGGGCCCCCTGGTGGCCACTGGTCCTCTAAGCAGCTGCTTACATCACTTAATAGGTAGAGAGATATTTAAAGTCAGTGAACTTTGTGGAGTGGAAGATCAGCACCACCTAGTGGACCAAATTGAGAATCACTGTTTATATACGTGTGGAAATGTCTGCATGCGTTTTAAGCGATATAGCTTGTCTGCGTCAGCTCCGTTGACATGGTTGTTGAGCAACACTTCCAGGAGAGGGCAGTACAGAGTAAATCAAACATGGCGGCGCCGGATGAGCTCGTAGTTCTATATTTACTTCATAAACGAAGAAAAACAACTGTTTGTCTCATTTACATCATGGTTAAAAAGTTTAGTTTAGCTTTTAGATGTTAAATTTGGCCGTTGATTAAAAAAAGAATTTATTATTATTTAAACAGTCTATATTTAAAGATAAAAATAATACATTTTATTTAGCTGTGCTGTTGGATATTTAAGTACATGACAAAAAAAAGTACAAGCACAAGAAACAAACAGAACCACAAAAATTTACCAGTGGTAGTGCTGATCATAAGTCTATACAGCTTGGGTAGTTTTTGGTTTAATGTCACTCCCAATTGGTTCTGGGGTGCCAGGAAACCTAAGGCTCACTGCATCTGCAATAATAATTTTCAGTTTTTAGAACTGTATTTAACTATAAGGACAAACTAGAATATGACATCACACTCCAGCAGTGCTGACTTAAAATAAATAGATTTTAAAAGGCCTTTAAAACGTAGGCCTTGTCCACACTACTACAGATATACAGATATATAATCCTGGAAGAAAACATGTTGGAGGCTGCCAAAGACTTGAGATTGGGAAGGAGATTCACCTTCCAGTAAGACAGTAACCCTAAACATACAGCCAGAGCTACATTGGAATATAGTAGCATATTCATGTGTCGGCCCAGTCAAAGTCCAGACCTAAATCCAATTGAGAATCTGTGGCAAGGCATATAAATTGCTGTTCATGCTTGCCATCCAACCTGGCTGAGCTTGAGCTATTTTGCAGAGCAGCAGAGTTTGGTGGGGAAAAACTTGACTGGCCTGTACAGAATCCAGACCTCAACTTTGGGATGAACTTCTCGTCCAACATCAGTGTCTGACTCTCAAATGTGCTTCTGGAAGAACGATCAAACATTCCCATAAACACACTCCTAAACCGTGTGGAGAGCCTTCCCAGAAGAGCTGAAGCTGTTATAGCTGCAAAGGTTGGGCCGCCATCATATTAAACCTTATGGATTAAGAACAGGACGTCACTCAAGTTCATTAAGTTCTGAATTCCCGTCCCGAAATCCTAGGAAGGATTGGGTTGTCGGATGTGGGCGGTTATGGGGTTAATGTGTCCCTACCAGTGTTAAGACCAAGCCCACGCCCTTGCTCCAGACTCATGTCACGGAGATGTAAAAGAAATGTAAATGTTTAACTTGAAAGAGAAGTAAATGTACAAAGCGTTAGCATGTATGTGAAAGACATTAAGCTACAGCTGGTTAAACAAGGCAGATGTTAGTCGGCTTTGATTATTGAACGTTTTAAATACTAGTGTAAAACTGTAGAGATGGAGATTTGCTTTGGCAGCCAAGAATCATTGACTATGTAACAAATATCACACTTTTGGGCAGTTGAATTAGAGACTTGAAGGGCTCTGTCATGCGCTTGGAAAACTTTTTAAAATCAAGTCTAAATCTATTAAGCCGACTCGCTCACTGAATGAATGCGACGACAATCACATGATATTCAGGTCAAATACTTCACTAAATCTATTCCACGTCTTCAGTATCTTTCGCTGGTCACCTTGAAGCTAGTTATCAAATTCAGCCATTGGGTTTAGTATAGTTTCTGGCAATTGACATCATAACCAAACCATGTATGTCCAAATATCTGTGCATTTGTGAGTTCTTGATGGTGTGGGTTTATGACAGTTTCCTCTCTTTCAGCAATGCACATGTGAGTGCTAGCTCCACCTTTGCAGAGAATCTGTAGCCTGCTGAATACGACTGAGTGAGTTACAAAGCATAATTAATTGTTCCTCCATTGTATGGGCGGGAGTTGAGCCCTGTTAATGTTGAATGTACATCATAAACTGTCCAACCAATGACAACTTCCTGGTCGCACCACTGACAGAGAACAAAAAGACTTTCAGTTAAGAATAAAATTAATATGTGTTATATGTTAATATGGGTAACACTGTTCACCTCCTTGTGGCAGACTTAGGTTCAATCCTTTGGTCAAGCACTTCTTATATCATAATTCTATATGTATAATAAGTCTTTGGGAAAAACTCATTTAGCGTTACATTCACCTGCTTCTGTAACAGCTCTGTAAACATGTGGACAAGGACAAAGTTATTGAAATTGATGACCTTGTCAATGTACAAAAGCACTTATCGGTAGCTCTGGATAAGAGCGTGTGCTATAAGTGTTAATGCAACAATTGTTCTTTTCTTAAAGTCTTTGAAAATCCTGAACTGAAAACTACAGTCAAGTGTGCAGGTGTGTTGTAGCCCTGGAGACTTTCACATCGGTCTCCTTACAGCCACACCTTCCTACACCATATATGTATTAGCCCGCTTTCATCCTGCTGTTAACTCTTTCAGCCTTCAACAATGAAGACGCTGGTCACGCTGGTACTGGTCTACGTGCTCTTTTCTGAAGGTACTGGTACAGAGAACTGCAATTCAATTGCTATTCAGGAGATTTTACAGCTGATGTTTGAAATGCAGAGATTTGTCTTTTAGAAGCTAGAAGCTCCTGCCTGGTGTGGTTGTGCAGTGTTAATGGGAATGTAATATTAAGGCAAATTTTTAAAAATCAGTACTAAGGTGGGTGAGACTTGTTGGCTTTGGTTTAAAGTATCTTGCTGGCCTTATAATCCATGCTAAGGCCATGATATTATGGCTCCTGGGCATCTGCTCCAAAGGGGTGGGTTAACCCTGAGAATGCTCGATGCTTCAAAGTCCAATCTTATCCGTGAGGGGCCAATTTGGCCAAATGGGCAGGAGTTCATCTGATTCTTGATTTTACACAATTATATCTTGAGCTCCAGTTTGAAGAACAAAGTTAGGTTCCAGATTTCTCCTGGACGCCCCAGACATTGTATGAATGTATTCAGTTCCTTCAGCAGCAATCTTGATTTAGCTTAATGAAGTACTGAGCAGTCAAAGCAGGTATTAGATGAGAACTGTAAATAATACTGGGTTGTTTCCACAAGGAGAAGCTCAATAAACAAATGAAGTTTTTGTGTAGTTTTTAGTTGTTTTTGTTTATTCACTCCTTCTTTGTGATCAAATGTGAATGTAAAGTCCAGTAGAAGCTGTTCTACTGTTCCATTGTGTTTGTTTAGTTTCCTGTTTCACTGGTTTATTTGTGTATTTGTGAAGTGTTCCAGGCTTCTGTTGCTCTGAAGTGTTACGAGTGTCCGGGACCGACATGTAATGATTCTAAAATTGTGACCTGTTCTCCTTCTGAAGATCGCTGCCGAACTACCTTTGGTAAGAAACCTAAGTTCAACTTCATCTAAAACTCTACGCTGAGCTGTTTGGAGTCGCGAGCAGTGAAGTTAAAAGTTGCGAGCAGTAAAGTTAAAGTCTATATTTGTAGGAAATCAAATGAAACAGCTGGAGCTGATGAGAAGTTCTTGATGAGATCAGGTTTAAAAACAGTTTCAGTATTAAGGCATGATGTGCTGAAGGGTTTATGTGGAGGTCAGATCATCTCTAAATTTAGTTTAAGTGCTCACGTTTCCACATATCTGTTTATTCGTAATTCACTGGAATGAGTCAGTACATGTTACTATCACAGTAAATAAGATTATATGTTCTGTAAAAATATATGTGGGTTTTAACCAAAAAAATCTTTTACTGTTAATTTACTATTTAAAACTTACTTAACTCAGATTAGTAAAGCAGCACTGATGCTGACTTTTGTCATTTAAACAGCTTCTTTATTTAAAGTGTGATTAGTTTTAAACTCTTTAAGATACAGACAAAATCTTCAAACTAGCAACAGCTTTACTGTTAATTAAAGCTTCTACAGGAAACATTACTGACACAGGACAGACATACTACTCACATATAAAACACCACCCATATTTATAGAAGTAAAAGGCCTAAAAACCACATACAATATAATAAAAAACAATTTTAAAACTTTTAGTTATTTGAACTTGGTTCACTTTATTTGAACTTTATTTGAAATTTAATATTTGACGTTCAATAACTATAAATCCCCAAGAAAACATATTTAAGTTAAATAGCTCCCTTGTTTACAATGTACTAGTTCGTAAAACCACAAGTTAGTATTTGGGCAGCCTTTATATTTTTAGTCAATCGAACTTGGATGTGTAAGAAAATCTTCCTTTCATGTCCAGAAATATATTATTTATAAGTTCAAATAACTTCAAAATTTGTTTTAAATGAATTTTGATAAGTTAGCCGAACAAGAATCTTGCTTTCATGTCCAGAAACATATTATTTATAAGTTCAAATAATTTCAAAATTTGTTTTAAATGAATTTTGATAAGTAAGTTAGCCGAACAAGAATCTTTCTTTCATGTCCAGAAATATATTATATATAAGTTCAAATAATTTCAAAATTTGTTTTAAATGAATTTTGATAAGTTAGCCAAACAAGAATCTTTCTTTCATGCACCGAAACATATTATTTATAAGTTCAAATAATTTCAAATTTTGTTTTAAATGAATTTTGATAAGTAAGTTAGCCGAACAAGAATCTTTCTTTCATGTCCAGAAATATATTATATATAAGTTCAAATAATTTCAAAATTTGTTTTAAATGAATTTTGATAAGTTAGCCGAACAAGAATCTTTCTTTCATGTCCAGAAATATATTATTTATAAGTTCAAATAACTTCAAAATTTGTTTTAAATTAATTTTGATAAGTAAGTTAGCCGAACAAGAATCTTTCTTTCATGTCCAGAAATATATTATATATAAGTTCAAATAATTTCAAAATTTGTTTTAAATGAATTTTGATAAGTTAGCCGAACAAGAATCTTTCTTTCATGTCCAGAAATATATTATTTATAAGTTCAAATAACTTCAAAATTTGTTTTAAATTAATTTTGATAAGTAAGTTAGCCGAACAAGAATCTTTCTTTCATGTCCAGAAACATATTTCACCTTCAAATAAGTTTTAAAAGTATTTAAAATGAATGAAGCATTATAGGCAGCACAAATACAGACTTTTTGAAATTTAAACACCACCTTATTTTTTTACAGTGTATATATGACACAAAATTACGCATCATCACATGGTTTTTCACTCGCACGCACAGAAATGGCCAAGCCCAACATACAATGTCTTGTTTTCTGATAGTCTTGTTGGTCAGAGTCCAGATAAAGCCTATAGAGATCATTTGCTCTCATGTTAATAATAAACTAGCCTTGTTTTACTGTTTGAAAGCATCAGTGCTGAGTGGAACAGTATTCACTTGTGGGACTCATTAGGGATCCCATCTTGTGACTGGAAGGTTGCCGGTTTAATCCTCTAAAACAGGGGTGTCCAAAGTCCGGCCCTCAGGCAAAAATGCGGCTCCCAGACAGATTGGCCCACGGCATCACTAATAATACTGGTGGCCTGCCGGTACTTTGCAATATTTTATTTCACCTGACGGGGGCAGCAGTACATATACATGTATAGTACACTTCACCGCCGTGTTAACAACTGAAGGTTGAGAGCTGTTATTTTTCATAACTCAATGACTTGCTCAATGATTTTCACTCACTCATTCACAAACTCATTCACTGACTCACTCACTAACTCATTCACTGACTCACTAACTCACTCACTCACCCATCCATTAACTCACTCACTGACTAACTCATTCACTTACTCACTAAGTCACTCACTCATTCACTAACTCACTCACTCACTCATTCACTCACTCTACTGACTAAACTACACACACCCTCCTCCACAATCGATTAAGAATCCATTTAATTCAGTCTTTCAGTGAATATCTGTGAATAGTTTTCACCCTTGTACCTGACTTACCAGCCTCTTCTCTCTCTCTCTGTGTCTCTCTGTCTCTCTCTCTCCCTCTCACTCTTTGTCTCTCTCTCTCCCTCTCACTCTCTGTCTCTCTTTCTCTCTATGTCTCTCAGTTATTTACACTTCGGGACAGAACGCCACAACAAAAGGATGCTCAACCCAGGCAGGGTGTACTTTATCAAGGGTTTCGTTTTTTCAGTCGATCACATGCTGTTGGGCTGATCTGTGTAGCGGTACTGAGGGGGTTAAACTGAGTCTCCTCTTCATGCTGGTTCCTCTGATCTCCTCCATCCTCTTCCTCTGATTGATCTCTCTCTGGAGTAACAGAGATGTTCTACCTGTTAGTAAACAGTTCTGTAATGTCTCCACAGTTCTAGCTGAGCTGCACTGTCTGCTTATGTGTGTGTGTGTTATGATAATTACTGTAAGAGCATTTCCTGTAACCAATAATCAATAAATAGTGTGGAGACTGAGAGGAGTGTAACGGAGTTTATTCCTTTATTCTGAACTGAAGAAATTAAAATAATTCAAGTTCATTATTTTCAGATCCAGGATCTTGTGCTCTGCAAGTTCAGTAATTTGGTCCAGTATGAAAGCTGTTTTTACATTCATTAGTGGTCCAGAGAACTGAGTTGGTGGTCTAGGGCGGTCAGTGACACACAGTATCAGCTAGCATAAAGTCATAATAGGTTTACTGTATAAGTTCCATAGGTCAATTAGAGGGTCTCTGACTCTGACCCCAACTTTTAATAACTCAGTGTAAGGAGATCATCATCTCTTCATCTCCTCTGTTTTCAGCTCCGGTTCAGTACCTCCTTTTTAGGAGCTGTCATAAGCTAGTCGCTCTTGTTGCCCCACAGAGGGTCTCAGACAACTTTATGGTGCAGTAATACCCCAGAAGATCTTTATCTTTATTACTCCACTGTGGGACTAATAAAGGATTATCTTATCTCTTAACATGTTAGGAGGCCCCCTGATGGCCACTGGTCCTCTAAGCAGCTGCTTACACTTTATAGGTAGAGAGACATTAAAGTCAGTGAACTTTGTGGAGTGGAAGATCAGCACCATCTAGTGGACCAAATAGAGAATCACTGCTTATATATTTGTTCATCTTATCTGCTAGATGGCGCTGTTCTCTGGGGTCTCGCTGCAGTCCTGCAGTTTGAGGCCTATAGAGATTAAAGTATCTGTATTGTATGTGTTGTACAGGGGGTCTCTGAATCAACATCTGTTTATCTGTCTGTTTACGTCCAGCCGGTTACACTTTAGCGTGTGTACACGTTCTGTATATAATAAATATAAATAAAATATATCTCAAAATATTCTGCAGTGAAATCACTAAATCTCATGTACACAATCAGCTCAACACAAATTTCTTGACTTTGTAAAGCACGATACACACAGACACCCTACACTGTACGCTCATATACACCTGTGCTTAAATTCTATATTTTGTTAATTTTCTAAGAGGGCATTAAAACATCCATGACAGAAAACTCACTGTAAAATTTACGAAAAACTTTTCTGTAAATTACAGCAGAATTTCTACTTATTTACTCATTTTAATGTACACGGGCCAAATTTACTTTTGTTCCATCTGAACAGTTCAGTAGATAAACAGTGAGTGTGTATTAAAATGTGTGTTCCTCAGTCAGCATGGCTTGTACTCTTCTAGTCCTTTTCTTATATTAGATGTGTGTGTGTGTGTGTGTTTTTCATGGATTTCCCGTCCTCTGTATACCCCCTTTTCTTATTGTGTTCTTTTTTAAATATTAATTAAAGAAAGTTTGTTGTGTTTCCTGTTATATTTTTGTCACCTGTTACACTTATTTTTATTTTTCGGTGGTAATATAGCTGTGTTCATTTATAACTATAACATTCATTTACTCATTTTCCAAATCTCTGATTCCTCTTTGGGTCGGGGGAACAGGGTGCTGGAGTCTACCCCAGTGCTAACACAGCTGAATATATTTCAGACATCGTTTCTTCTTTCTTTTTCAAGGAGAAGTATGTAAAGGCCAGAAATGTGTGTACTGTCTCTTTAATGGAAAAAGTGGAGTGCGCATGCGCAAACTGTGGCGAGCGCAGATAGAATATTAGTATGCGTTCTAGTGGTGGGCGATACTGCAAAATTTGCTATCGATCCGATACCAAGTAATTACAGGGCAAGTATCACAGATACCAATACCGATACCGATGGGGAATCACCTACGTAAAATATAAAAAGTCTATTTATACCCTACCTTCATGTAGCAGATATGAGCTATTTAATATAATAACAACTGTATTTATATTATATTAATAGCAGCCATATTTTATAATGAAAAAAGAATAATAGAAATCGTATTTGATATTAATAATTAACATTATTACTTATTATAATAATATTATATAGTTATAATATTATATATTATATTATTATAGTATGATTTGTTTGTTTGTTGTTGTTGTTGTTATTTTCGTAAAACAAGAATATACAAGCTTAATAACAGAGTTGAATCTCTTAGAAGCCTGCAGTCATCAGCGTCTCCTATTTCATAAATAAAAAGGATGTGATCTAGATAGAAATCTGTAACATCCCGTTGTCAGATGAATAATAATTGGAGCATCTGTAAACATATGAGCGGGACATTTATAAAGTGCCTAAAGAGAAATAATAGTTTAACTATAGCTGTTGCTAGCGCTAGGCTGCTGAGCCAGTGGGAAAACGCTAACCTCCTGTTGCTAAGCAGCGCTCGCAGCTCCACGACGTCACGTCTGTTTACAAACTCTGAAGGGGTGGATAGCGTCTCTTTCACAGTTAACACAAGATTTATTATATTCAGCCACACCAGAGACACGAGATAATGGTACTTTAAACACTATATGAGCTACCTAGACACTCTAAGGCTCTCTCTGAGGGGTTTTCCTCCTCTTCCCTTCGTTTCTTTTGTAGCTCGGAGTTCTCTTTTTCGTGCTGTTTATGTGTTTATACTCATTTGTGGTGTTGCTACAGCTCCTTACCGTTTTTCCCACAAACATCACAAATCTCGTCCTGGCTGTTTGTGGAGCTGAAATATCTGAAATATCTGAAATATCTGAAATAGCTCCACACATGACTCTCTTTACGCTCTGCCATTGTGTCTCCACACTGAGTGACTGACTGAGCAGCGTGCCGCTGTGCTTACGCATCACACACCCAGGTGGAAGAAAAAGTAGTTCCCACCAACCGCGTATCATTTAGACAAGATCTCAATAGTTTAGTTACTTTCCACTGTGTTCCTGTTAATGATATGCATTTCCTCAAATGAGTATCAAATGTTTCGATATTTTGATTTGAGAATCGATTTTAGAGCATTAAGATCTGGTATCGGAGGTATCGATATTTCAGTATCGATCCGCACATCACTAATGCTTTCTGCTGTACACCGACTCAGACCCCGGACCCTGCTCTTTATTTTATTTTCTGTAAGTAACGACAACTAAACTCAACTGGCTGAGTTTTTGGACAACAAACCAGTTCATGTATGGACGGTGTAGTAATGCTGGAGTCCAGGTTTATTTTGGTCAAGCAGCAAATAAACCGACTAGTGGAATACCACCACCAGCGCGAGGACGAGTCAGTGATTCACTTCTCCTCAGTGTGCTTCATGTTTCACTCTGTAAACTGAACAAGCTCACTTCTATCCGGGTCGGAGTGGATATTTAAGGTTGAACCAACTCCGAAGAACATTACAAGTAGAGCCGTGCTGCCTTTAACCACTGCATCTCACGCTGTGCCTCAGCTTCACAACCACTGTTGCCAACAAAAGTCGCTAGAAGTTGCTAAAAGACGTAATTGCCTAATTTGCATAATAGTCTATTTGCGTGTATTTGAAGGAATAACATTGTGGGAGATTAAATAAATTAGTAAAAAACTCTAAATATGTTAAAACTACAAATGAACTCTGAATAAATGAACTTCTACTGTGGATTCTTTTTTTGAAATCGGCCGTGTCACACTGAAGAATTTCCATCTGGGATTAATAAAGTATCTATCTATCTAAGACACATTTATATTTAAATCCTGCTCTGTAGATGGGGGGTGTCAGCGGAGGCATTGGGCATGCGCAGTGAGAGTAGTGGGTGGTGGAGTGGTGAGGGTCTGCTCTGACTGTGAGACTGAGCACTGTGAGTGTTGTGGGGGCTCACGGCAGCCCCCGCTGCTCACTGAGGATAGTAACTAAAGGGCAGTTCCACCCTCTATTCTGTTACACCCCCCACACCTCCCCAGTCTATTCAGTCTGTAGAGCAGATAAAAGCAACACCAGCTCCATCCATTTAACATCTTTCTACACCCGTGTGATTTTAAGCCTCATATGAAGTTTCTATATTGTTCACACAGATTCTACCAAGAACTCCAGACGCTACAGTGCACTCAAACGATTGCACTACAGAAAACATTGTGAACAATTAGTGATTTTAGCTTTTATTAAAATCTACAGAACGTACACACAAGACAAGAGAGACAGACGGAGAACTCCAGACCTCCGCCGTGTAAACCTGAATGAACTCTGAACAAATGAGATCAAACCTTTAAACTCCAGAGCTGCAGCGAGTCACCCAGCCGAGCACTAGAGAGCAGCATCACCTCCTAACAGGCCAGAGACACAGAGAAATAAACACTAATTACTTTTTGTCCACCAGATGGCGCTGATCTCTGTTCCACAAAGTTTACAGCCTCATCAGCACCATTAGCAGCTGCCTGGGTTCTCCTGCAACTTCTGCTCACTGTACTGTCATGCTGTCTGATGTACAAACTCACTAGCAACAGCTATAGTTACTCGCTGTATACAGTTTATAATTTCTCAAAGAAAGGAGAAGATGAAGATGTTGTATTCTCTCTTTTTACTCTCTTCTGTGTTCTCCACTCATTTAACACAGAGCTCAAAAGGCCACATTTTCTTTTGTTCAATCTAAACAGTTCAGTAAATAAACAGTAATTGTGTATGAAAATGTGAGTCAATGTTATTTGTACTCTTCTAGTCCCTTTGTTTTCTTACCTATATATATATATATATATATATATATATATATATATATATATATATATATATATATATATACAGGGTTTGGACAATGAAACGAACACCTGTCATTTTACAGTGTGGAGAAGCCCCAAAAGAAGCGTAACACCCAGACTGTTGCATGCAGAGTGAAGCATGGGGGTGGATCAGCGATGGTTTGGGCTGCCATATCATTCCCTTGGCCCAATACTTGTGCTAGATGGGCGCCTCACTGCCAAGGACTACCAAACCATTCTGGAGTGCCATGTGCATCAATGGTTCAAACGTTGTATCCTGAAGGCGGTGCCATGTATCAGGATGACAATGCACCAGTACACACAGCAAGACTGGAGAAAGACTGGTTTGATGAACATGAAAGTGAAGTTGAACATCTCCCATGGCCTGCACAGTCACCAGATCTAAATATTATTGAGCTTCTTTGGGGTGTTTTGGAGGAGCGAGTCAGGAAACGTCTTCCTCCACCAGCATCACGTAGTGACCTGAAAACTATCCTACAAGAAGAATGGCTTAAAATCCCTCTGACCACTGTGCAGGACTCGTATATGTCATTCCCAAGACCAACTGACGCTGTATTGGCCGCAAAAGGAGGCCCTACACCATACTAATAAATTATTGTGGTCTAAAACCAGGTGTTTCAGTTTCATTGTCCAACCCCTGTATGTATATATTATATATATATATATATATATATATATATATATATATATATACCAGATGTGAATCCAGGTGATTTTAGTCTATGGTAATCAAGGCATAGAGGAGAATCTGTGGAGAAAAGGAACGTGAGGTACAGTGGTGGAAATAAATATTTGATCTCGGGCTGATTTTGTACGTTTGCCCATTGACAAAAATATGAACAGTCTATAATTCTAAGGGTAGGTTTATTTTAATAGTGAGAGATAGAATATCAAAAAGAAAATCCAGAAAATTACATGGTATAAAATATATACATTTAATTACATTTTGCAGAGAGAAGTATTTGATGCCTCTAGCAAACAAGACTCAATACTTGGTGGTAAAACTCTTGTTTGCGCGCACGTCAGGAGGAATTTCGGTCCACTCCTCTTTGCAGATCATCTCTAAATCTTTAAGATTTTGAGGCTGTCGCTTGGCAACTCGGACCTTCAGCTCCCTCTATAAGTTTTCTAAATGCTAGACTGTTCATATCTTTGTCAGTGGGTTTCCTTCACTGTGTAATAACGCTATTGATTAATGATGTTGCTAAAGGTACCTAGTGATATATCTGTGTATCATCGCTGTGAAAAACAAGTATCTCTAAAATGCTAACTTTAGCGGAGAGAACAAACTTTGAAGAGAACTTTCTTTATGTTCTTTATTTTCTATGTAAGTCAGTGGAACCAGATTTTATCCAAGATATTTTGGAGCATCTCTATTGGTCCATCCATCAAGAAATATTGGAGATACATGGTTTTCTTAGGATAGTGACATTACACTACATTGCCAAAAGTATTCACTCACCCATCCGAATCATTGAATCATCGAGCGCAATGCATGCTTAGGATGCAGTGGCCTAAAGCACGCCACCACCTGACTCTTGAGCAGTTTAGACTCGATGTTCTCTGCAGTGATCAATCACGCTTCTCCATCTGGCAATCTGATGGATTAATCTGGTACTTGCCCGGTACTTGTCTGCATTGTGCAAAAGTTTGGTGGAGGGGGGATAATGTTGTGGGGCTGCTTTTCAGAAGTTGGGCCTGGATTTTTAGTTCCACTGAAAGGAACTCTTAATGTCAAGGCCTTTAAGTGTGTGCAAACATGAGTGCCAAACAGTACTAAATTCTAATTCTAGGCAAGCAAATTTAGAACTTGCCTCATGTATCTCAAGAGAAGAAAAGTGAAATTGTATACCCTTTGAATACCTGTATTATACCGTGTGGAACACGACGTTACCAGTTAAACCTGGAAAATAATCCCATAGAGTTCATTTAACCAGCAAGTCTGTCTAACAGTCAAGTCTTTGTTCATTGGCTCTCTGGCTTTGGTATCACATGTAGCAGAAACAAATAATAAGATTAAGTTACTATTGCAGAAGCCGTGAGTAAAAAATAGAGTCATAAAACGGAGAACATCTTGTTCTCACTTCCTGTTCTACCTAATGGAGCAGTTATGTTCAGACACCTGTACCGACGCATGTAACAGCTGCACTATTTAAGGTGGAACTGAAATTTGAATAAGAAACTACTATCAGCCTGAAGAGATCATTCAATTTTGCCCGTATCCTTCAAATCTTGTACATACAGTTCTACATGTTAACAGCTGCCGTATCTTCAGGGCATCATTGCAGGTAACACATGAACTGGTTCGTGCCCACCGTGGCGTGACAATGATTGGTTGTGGGTTTTTACGATTGTTGTGATATTTCTCCTCGTCTTTGTACAGGTCAGCTGCCTGCTTTGAATTTAGTTTGGTCAGCTTGTCTGAGTATGACTTACAGGAACAGTTTTCTTCCCTTTTCTCTACATTCAACATTATATCTCATTGTAAGTCTTAAAACCTTTTGCTTATTGCTTTTGTGCTGGCTCCATTTTCTGATGTTGACCAGATTAGGACGCGTTCCTCTTTTTGATTTCGGTTCCTCTCAAGGTTTCTTCCTCTTGCTCAGAGGGAGATCTGCTGGCCAGTGTAGGCCCCTGGTTTGCTCGTTGAGGGCCTGGACATGGATTTTCTGCAAAGCTGCTTTGTAAAAACTTTGACTGTAAAAGGCGTCTATAAGTAAACCATGACTTGACTCGACACATGCTTTATAGTAATTGGTGGCTGTGTTTGTGTGAATCCAGCTTTCTGATGGTTGTTGTAGATTTGTATCAGTGTTGAAGAGATGGAGTACGTAAGGTGGTGGCTGCACTGCTGTTAGAAACAGGCTGTAGTCTGATGTAATGACATGGCGGATGATTAGCATGTTTCAATTTTGTGGAAAGCTAGCGGTGGGCTGCTCTGCAATCAAGTTCTGCTGCAACTTAAGAGTTGGCTTCTTAGTAGCTCCAATCAGGTGTAGAGCAGAGAAACATCTCCATTCAGGATTAAAAGTAAAAATTATGGACCATGTTAATCTGCATTTCTTTGGAACGTGTTTATACTTATAATGTCTTGAGTTTGATCCTTTGTCTAGTCAATCATGTGATGTATTTAAGTCTCTGGGAAAGACTCCTGTAGGGCTACATTCATGTGGCTGGACATGTTCATACTATACGTAGCTCTGGAGAAGGACATATGACTGAAGTTAATGAACCATGTTCTTGCATAAAAGACGTTTAAACTTGTGGCTTCAAGATCACACGGCTCGACCATGCAGGTGATGTAACATTGGAGCATTCTTTATAGCCACACCTTCTGCAGTTATACACATATATACAGTATATATATATATGGTCGCTTTCAACTTCTCAAACCCACCAACCATGAAGATGCTGGTCGCTCGGGTGCTCGTCTACATCCTTTTTTCAGAAGGTATGAAGTTGCACGGTGTGGCTGTATATTTTAAATGAATAGCATTGCATGTATATAAAATAAATTGCAGTTCAGCTGTTGATTATGACGTACTGAGTATTATGACTTGTATATGTATTTTATAACTAATGATTTGTTTACTGTAAAGGTGCAGTTGGAGTATTTATATAATCTGCAGTTTATTGTTTCTTTTTCTAAACTTTTTTTTTCTAAAGTTTTATTGTTCTAGAAGCTACAGACAGATACTATCAGCAGCTGCTGTGTAGTTGTAATAGTGTATATGTGGTAATATAATATTCAGCCTAAATGAAGTTAAACATTTTATTTACAGTGTGATTCGTTTTAGACTCTTTAAGATACAGACGAGATCTTCAAACTAGCAACAGCTTTACTGTTAATTAAAGCTTCTATAGGAAACATTACTAACACAGGACAAACATATTACTCACAAATGAAACATCACCCATATTTCTAGAAGTAAAATGTGTAAAAATCACATACACTGTAAAAAAAGTTCAAATTTAAGTTATTTGAACATGAACAAATAAGTTTCTGGCAACTACTGTTTATTGTTTCTTTTTCTGAACTTTAAGTTTTATTGTTCTAGAAGCTACAGATAATATCAGCAGCTGCTGCGTAGTTGTAATATTGTATGTAATGGTGTATGTGGGAATGTCTTGCAGTCCCAGCACAATGTCTTGCAGTGCGGGATAAAATTTCAGTGTCAACATATCCAAGTAGATAAATCCTGCAAATTAATATACAGTTGAAATAAAATACACAGTAATGCATAATTAACACAGATAAATACAGTTCAAAGTAACATGAATATCTTATTGTGGAAGAAGTAAATTTAACACGTGGCTAATTCGAGTGTCTAAATTCTAAAAATTCTAAATTCTAATATCTTGAGCTCCAGTTTGAAGAACAAAGTGTAGTTCCAGATTTCTCCTGGACGCCCCAGACATTGTATGAATGTATTCAGTTCCTTCAGCAGCAATCTTGATTTAGCTTAATGAAGTACTGAGCAGCCAAAGCAGGTATTAGATGAGAACTGTAAATAATACTGGGTTGTTTATAGAAGGAGAAGCTTGGAAAGGGTTAAATAAACACAATGAAGTAAACTAAATCTTATATTAGCCACAGTCTTTTGTGTAGTTTTTAGTTGTTTTTGTTTATTCACTCTTTCTTTGTGATCAAATGTGAATGTAAAGTCCAGTAGAAGCTGTTCTACTGTTCCATTGTGTTTGTTTAGTTTCCTGTTTCACTGGTTTATTTGTGTATTTGTGAAGTGTTCCAGGCTTCTGTTGCTCTGAAGTGTTACGAGTGTCCGGGACCGACATGTAATGATTCTAAAATTGTGACCTGTTCTCCTTCTGAAGATCGCTGCCAAACCTCCATCAGTAAGAAACCTAAGTTCAACCTCATCTAAAACTCTACGCTGCTCACAGTCTTACAGCTGTTTGGAGTCTGTGTGGAAAGTTGCGAGCAGTGAAGTTAAAGTCTATATTTGTAGGAAATCAAATGAAACAGCTGGAGCTGATGAGAAGTTCTTGATGAGATCAGGTTTAAAAACAGTTTCAGTATTAAGGCATGATGAGTTGAAGTGGAGGTTAGATCATCTCTGAATTTAGTTAAAGTGCTCACGTTTCCACATATCTGCCTATTCGTAATTCACTGGAATGGGTCAGTACATGTTACTATCACAGTAAATAAGATTATATGAACTGTAAAAATATACGTGGGTGTTTTAACCTAACATTTTGAGCTTTTGAACTTAAAAGAAGTTTCTAGGCAACAAAACACAAACTATTTTTCTGTTAATTTACTATTTAAAACTTAATTAACTCAGATTATTAAGGCAGCACTGACTGACTCCCTTACGATTTCAACTTATCAAATCCATCAACAATGAAGACGCTGGTTGCTCTGATGCTCTTCTACATGCTTTGTTGAGAATGTATGAAGTCGCCCGGTGTGGCTGTATATTTAAATTAATTGCATTCCCTGTGTATATGTAATTAATTGCAGTTCAGCTACAGACAGATAATATCAGCAGCTGCTGTGTAGTTGCAATATTGTATGTAGTGATGTATATGGAAATATAATATTTAGGCTAAATGAAATGATCATCTGTACCAGAAGTCGGCAGACTCTGCTCACTTACTAATTAACCTACTCATTCACTCACTCACTCACTCACTCACTCACTCACTCACTCACTCACTCAATCACTCACTCACTCACAACTAACTAACTAAACCCGCCACTATACTCACTAAACTACACACCCCCCCTGCCGCAATTGATTTAGAATCCATTTGAATTCAGTCTTTCAGTAAATATCTGTAGTTTTCACCCTTGTACCTCACTTACCAGCCCCTTCTCTCTCACTCACTCACTCTTTCTCTCTCTCTCTCTCTCTCAGCTATTTACAGTCCGGGACAGAACACCACAACAAAAGGATGTTCAACCCAGGCAGGGTGTACTTTATCAAGGGTTTTTCAATCAATCGTATGCTGTTCGGCTGATCTGTGTAACAGCGCTGAGGGGGTTAAACTGAGTCTCCTCTTCATGCTGGTTCCTCTGATCTCCTCCATCCTCTTCCTCTGATTGATCTCTCTCTGGAGTAACAGAGATGTTCTACCTGTTAGTAAACAGTTCTGTAATGTCTCCACAGTTCTAGCTGAGCTGCACTGTCTGCTTATGTGTGTGTGTGTTATGATAATTACTGTAAGAGCATTTCCTGTAACCAATAATCAATAAACAGTGTGGAGACTGAGAGGAGTGTAACGGAGTTTATTCCTTTATTCTGAACTGAAGAAATTAAAATAATTCAAGTTTGTTATTTTCAGATCCAGGATCTTGTGCTCTGCAAGTTCAGTAATTTGGTTCAGTATGAAAGCTGTTTTTACATTCATTAGTGGTCCAGAGAACTGAGTTGGTGGTCTAGGGCGGTCAGTGACGCACAGTATCAGCTAGCATAAAGTCATAATAGGTTTATTGTATAAGTTCCATAGGTCAATTAGAGGGTCTCTGACTCTGACCCCAACCTTTAATAACTCAGTGTAAGGAGATCATCATCTCTTCATCTCCTCTGTTTTCAGCTCCTGTTCTGTACCTCCTTTTTAGGAGCTGTCATAAGCCAGTCGCTCTTGTTGCCCCACAGAGAGGGTCTTAGACCATATTATGGTGCAGTAATACCCCAGAAGATCTTTATCTTTATTACTCCACTGTGGGACTAATAAAGGATTATCTTATCTTTTAACATGTTAGGAGGCCCCCTGGTGGCCACTGGTCCTCTAAGCAGCTGCTTACACTTTATAGGTAGAGAGACATTAAAGTCAGTGAACTTTGTGGAGTGGAAGATCAGCACCATCTAGTGGACCAAATAGAGAATCACTGCTTATATATTTGTTCATCTTATCTGCTAGATGGCGCTGTTCTCTGGGGTCTCGCTGCGGTCCTGCAGTTTGAGGGCTAAAGAGATTAAAGTATCTGTATTGTATGTGTTGTACAGGGGGTCTCTGAATCAACATCTGTTTATCTGTCTGTTTACGTCCAGCCGGTTACACTTTAGCGTGTGTACACGTTCTGTATATAATAAATATAAATAAAATATATCTCAAAATATTCTGCAGTGAAATCACTAAATCTCATGTACACAATCAGCTCAACACAAATTTCTTGACTTTGTAAAACACGATACACACAGACACCCTACACTGTACGCTCATATACACCTGTGCTTAAATTCTATATTTTGTTAATTTTCTAAGAGGGCGTTAAAACATCCATGACAGAAAACTCACTGTAAAATTTACGAAAAACTTTTCTGTAAATTACAGCAGAATTTCTACTTATTTACTCATTGTAATGTACACGGGCCAAATTTACTTTTGTTCCATCTGAACAGTTCAGTAGATAAACAGTGAGTGTGTATTAAAATGTGTGTTCCTCAGTCAGCGTGGTTTGTACTCTTCTAGTCCTTTTCTTTATATTAGATGTGTGTGTGTGTGTGTGTGTTTTTCATGGATTTCCCGTCCTCTGTATACCCCCTTTTCTTATTGTGTTCTTTTTTAAATATTAATTAAAGAAAGTTTGTTGTGTTTCCTGTTATATTTTTGTCACCTGTTACACTTATTTTTATTTTTCGGTGGTAATATAGCTGTGTTCATTTATAACTATAACATTCATTTACTCATTTTCCAAATCTCTGATTCCTCTTTGGGTCGGGGGAACAGGGTGCTGGAGTCTACCCCAGTGCTAACACAGCTGAATATATTTCAGACATCGTTTCTTCTTTCTTTTTCAAGGAGAAGTATGTAAAGGCCAGAAATGTGTGTACTGTCTCTTTAATGGAAAAAGTGGAGTGCGCATGCGCAAACTGTGGCGAGCGCAGATAGAATATTAGTATGCGTTCTAGTGGTGGGCGATACTGCAAAATTTGCTATCGATCCGATACCAAGTAATTACAGGGCAAGTATCACAGATACCAATACCGATACCGATGGGGAATCACCTACGTAAAATATAAAAAGTCTATTTATACCCTACCTTCATGTAGCAGATATGAGCTATTTGTTATAATAACAACTGTATTTATATTATATTAATAGCAGCCATATTTTATAATGAAAAAAGAATAATAGAAATCGTATTTGATATTAATAATTAACATTATTACTTATTATAATAATATTATATAGTTATAATATTATATATTATATTATTATAGTATGATTTGTTTGTTTGTTGTTGTTGTTGTTATTTTCGTAAAACAAGAATATACAAGCTTAATAACAGAGTTGAATCTCTTAGAAGCCTGCAGTCATCAGCGTCTCCTATTTCATAAATAAAAAGGATGTGATCTAGATAGAAATCTGTAACATCCCGTTGTCAGATGAATAATAATTGGAGCATCTGTAAACATATGAGCGGGACATTTATAAAGTGCCTAAAGAGAAATAATAGTTTAACTATAGCTGTTGCTAGCGCTAGGCTGCTGAGCCAGTGGGAAAACGCTAACCTCCTGTTGCTAAGCAGCGCTCGCAGCTCCACGACGTCACGTCTGTTTACAAACTCTGAAGGGGTGGATAGCGTCTCTTTCACAGTTAACACAAGATTTATTATATTCAGCCACACCAGAGACACGAGATAATGGTACTTTAAACACTATATGAGCTACCTAGACACTCTAAGGCTCTCTCTGAGGGGTTTTCCTCCTCTTCCCTTCGTTTCTTTTGTAGCTCGGAGTTCTCTTTTTCGTGCTGTTTATGTGTTTATACTCATTTGTGGTGTTGCTACAGCTCCTTACCGTTTTTCCCACAAACATCACAAATCTCGTCCTGGCTGTTTGTGGAGCTGAAATATCTGAAATATCTGAAATATCTGAAATAGCTCCACACATGACTCTCTTTACGCTCTGCCATTGTGTCTCCACACTGAGTGACTGACTGAGCAGCGTGCCGCTGTGCTTACGCATCACACACCCAGGTGGAAGAAAAAGTAGTTCCCACCAACCGCGTATCATTTAGACAAGATCTCAATAGTTTAGTTACTTTCCACTGTGTTCCTGTTAATGATATGCATTTCCTCAAATGATTTAAGTATCAAATGTTTCGATATTTTGATTTGAGAATCGATTTTAGAGCATTAAGATCTGGTATCGGAGGTATCGATATTTCAGTATCGATCCGCACATCACTAATGCTTTCTGCTGTACACCGACTCAGACCCCGGACCCCGCTCTTTATTTTATTTTCTGTAAGTAACGACAACTAAACTCAACTGGCTGAGTTTTTGGACAACAAACCAGTTCATGTATGGACGGTGTAGTAATGCTGGAGTCCAGGTTTATTTTGGTCAAGCAGCAAATAAACCGACTAGTGGAATACCACCACCAGCGCGAGGACGAGTCAGTGATTCACTTCTCCTCAGTGTGCTTCATGTTTCACTCTGTAAACTGACCAAGCTCACTTCTATCCGGGTCGGAGTGGATATTTAAGGTTGAACCAACTCCGAAGAACATTACAAGTAGAGCCGTGCTGCCTTTAACCACTGCTTCTCACGCTGTGCCTCAGCTTCACAACCACTGTTGCCAACAAAAGTCGCTAGAAGTTGCTAAAAGACGTAATTGCCTAATTTGCATAATAGTCTATTTGCGTGTATTTGAAGGAATAACATTGTGGGAGATTAAATAAATTAGTAAAAAACTCTAAATATGTTAAAACTACAAATGAACTCTGAATAAATGAACTTCTACTGTGGATTCTTTTTTTGAAATCGGCCGTGTCACACTGAAGAATTTCCATCTGGGATTAATAAAGTATCTATCTATCTAAGACACATTTATATTTAAATCCTGCTCTGTAGATGGGGGGCGGGGGGTGTCAGCGGCGGCATTGGGCATGCGCAGTGAGAGTAGTGGGTCGTGGAGTGGTGAGGGTCTGCTCTGACTGTGAGACTGAGCACTGTGAGTGTAGTGGGTGGTGGAGTGGTGAGGGTCTGCTCTGACTGTGAGACTGAGCACTGTGAGTGTTGTGGGGGCTCACGGCAGCCCCCGCTGCTCACTGAGGATAGTAACTAAAGGGCAGTTCCACCCTCTATTCTGTTACACCCCCCACACCTCCCCAGTCTATTCAGTCTGTAGAGCAGATAAAAGCAACACCAGCTCCATCCATTTAACATCTTTCTACACATGTGTGATTTTAAGCCTCATATGAAGTTTCTATATTGTTCACACAGATTCTAACAAGAACTCCAGACGCTACAGTGCACTCAAACGATTGCACTACAGAAAACATTGTGAACAATTAGTGATTTTAGCTTTTATTAAAATCTACAGAACGTACACACAAGACAAGAGAGACAGACGGAGAACTCCAGACCTCCGCCGTGTAAACCTGAATGAACTCTGAACAAATGAGATCAAACCTTTAAACTCCAGAGCTGCAGCGAGTCACCCAGCCGAGCACTAGAGAGCAGCATCACCTCCTAACAGGCCAGAGACACAGAGAAATAAACACTAATTACTTTTTGTCCACCAGATGGCGCTGATCTCTGTTCCACAAAGTTTACAGCCTCATCAGCACCATTAGCAGCTGCCTGGGTTCTCCTGCAACTTCTGCTCACTGTACTGTCATGCTGTCTGATGTACAAACTCACTAGCAACAGCTATAGTTACTCGCTGTATACAGTTTATAATTTCTCAAAGAAAGGAGAAGATGAAGATGTTGTATTCTCTCTTTTTACTCTCTTCTGTGTTCTCCACTCATTTAACACAGAGCTCAAAAGGCCACATTTTCTTTTGTTCAATCTAAACAGTTCAGTAAATAAACAGTAATTGTGTATGAAAATGTGAGTCAATGTTATTTGTACTCTTCTAGTCCCTTTGTTTTCTTACCTATATATATATATATATATATATATATATATATATATATATATATACAGGGTTTGGACAATGAAACGAACACCTGTCATTTTACAGTGTGGAGAAGCCCCAAAAGAAGCGTAACACCCAGACTGTTGCATGCAGAGTGAAGCATGGGGGTGGATCAGCGATGGTTTGGGCTGCCATATCATTCCCTTGGCCCAATACTTGTGCTAGATGGGCGCCTCACTGCCAAGGACTACCAAACCATTCTGGAGTGCCATGTGCATCAGTGGTTCAAACGTTGTATCCTGAAGGCGGTGCCATGTATCAGGATGACAATGCACCAGTACACACAGCAAGACTGGAGAAAGATGGTTTGATGAACATGAAAGTGAAGTTGAACATCTCCCATGGCCTGCACAGTCACCAGATCTAAATATTATTGAGCCACTTTGGGGTGTTTTGGAGGAGCGAGTCAGGAAACGTCTTCCTCCACCAGCATCACGTAGTGACCTGAACACTATCCTACAAGAAGAATGGCTTAAAATCCCTCTGACCACTGAGCAGGACTTGTATATGTCATTCCCAAGACCAACTGACGCTGTATTGGCCGCAAAAGGAGGCCCTACACCATACTAATAAATTATTGTGGTCTAAAACCAGGTGTTTCAGTTTCATTGTCCAACCCCTGTATGTATATTATATATATATATATATATATATATATATATATATATATATATATATATATATATATATATATATATATATATACATATACCAAATGTGAATCCAGGTGATTTTAGTCTATGGTAATCAAGGCATAGAGGAGAATCTGTGGAGAAAAGGAACGTGAGGTACAGTGGTGGAAATAAATATTTGATCTCGGGCTGATTTTGTACATTTGCCCATTGACAAAAATATGAACAGTCTATAATTCTAAGGGTAGGTTTATTTTAATAGTGAGAGATAGAGTATCAAAAAGAAAATCCAGAAAATTACATGGTATAAAATATATACATTTAATTACATTTTGCAGAGAGAAGTATTTGATGCCTCTAGCAAACAAGACTCAATACTTGGTGGTAAAACTCTTGTTGGCCAGGACAGTAGTCAGACGTAGTTTGCGCGCACGTCAGGAGGAATTTCGGTCCACTCCTCTTTGCAGATCATCTCTAAATCTTTAAGATTTTGAGGCTGTCGCTTGGCAACTCGGACCTTCAGCTCCCTCTATAAGTTTTCTAAATGCTAGACTTTGTCAGTGGGTTTCCTTCACTGTGTAATAACGTTATTGATTTATGATGTTGCTAAAGGTACCTAGTGATATATCTGTGTATCATCGTTGTGAAAAACAAGTATCTCTAAAATGCTAACTTTAGCGGAGAGAACAAACTTTGAAGAGAACTTTCTTTATGTTCTTTATTTTCTATGTAAGTCAGTGGAACCAGATTTTATCCAAGATATTTTGGAGCATCTCTACTGGTCAATCCATCAAGAAATATTGGAGATACATGGTTTTCTTAGGATAGTGACATTACACTACATTGCCAAAAGTATTCACTTACCCATCCGAATCATTGAATCATCGAGCGCAATGCATGCTTAGGATGCAGTGGCCTAAAGCACGCCACCAGCTGACTCTAGAGCAGTTTAGACTCGATGTTCTCTGCAGTGATCAATCACGCTTCTCCATCTGGCAATCTGATGGATTAATCTGGTACTTGCCCGGTACTTGTCTGCATTGTGCAAAAGTTTGGTGGAGGGGGGATAATGTTGTGGGGCTGCTTTTCAGAAGTTGGGCCTGGATTTTTAGTTCCACTGAAAGGAACTCTTAATGTCAAGGCCTTTAAGTGTGTGCAAACATGAGTGCCAAACAGTACTAAATTCTAATTCTAGGCAAGCAAATTTAGAACTTGCCTCATGTATCTCAAGAGAAGAAAAGTGAAATTGTATACCCTTTAAATACCTGTATTATACCGTGTGGAACACGACGTTACCAGTTAAACCTGGAAAATAATCCCATAGAGTTCATTTAACCAGCAAGTCTGTCTAACAGTCAAGTCTTTGTTCATTGGCTCTCTGGCTTTGGTATCACATGTAGCAGAAACAAATAATAAGATTAAGTTACTACTGCAGAAGCCGTGAGTAAAAAATAGAGTCATAAAACGGAGAACATCTTGTTCTCACTTCCTGTTCTACCTAATGGAGCAGTTATGTTCAGACACCTGTACCGACGCATGTAACAGCTGCACTATTTAAGGTGGAACTGAAATTTGAATAAGAAACTACTATCAGCCTGAAGAGATCATTCAATTTTGCCCGTATCCTTCAAATCTGGTACATACAGTTCTACATGTTAACAGCTGCCGTATCTTCAGGGCATCATTGCAGGTAACACATGAACTGGTTCGTGCCCACCGTGGCGTGACAATGATTGGTTGTGGGTTTTTACGATTGTTGTGATATTTCTCCTCGTCTTTGTACAGGTCAGCTGCCTGCTTTGAATTTAGTTTGGTCAGCTTGTCTGAGTATGACTTACAGGAACAGTTTTCTTCCCTTTTCTCTACATTCAACATTATATCTCATTGTAAGTCTTAAAACCTTTTGCTTATTGCTTTTGTGCTGGCTCCATTTTCTGATGTCGACCAGATTAGGACGCGTTCCTCTTTTTGATTTCGGTTCCTCTCAAGGTTTCTTCCTCTTGCTCAGAGGGAGATCTGCTGGCCAGTGTAGGCCCCTGGTTTGCTCGTTGAGGGCCTGGACCTGGATTTTCTGCAAAGCTGCTTTGTAAAAACTTTGACTGTAAAAGGCGTCTATAAGTAAACATGCTTTATAGTAATTGGTGGCTGTGTTTGTGTGGATCCAGCTTTCTGATGGTTGTTGTAGATTTGTATCAGTGTTGAAGTGGTGGAGCAGGGCCGGAGTGGGCCCCTTTTTCGGCCCGGGAGTTTCATTTCCAAATCCAGGCCACTTTTTCCATGGAGGAGGAACAGCACTTTTAAACCTTATTCTTATTTCCTACTTCTAGCTTGCTATGACCATCTGAGTACTACTAGTAAACAGCCTCAGCGTATTTTTTTCTTTTAACTGATTTTTTACATTTTTATTTATTTTATTTTTTTTAATGCTTTGTTTCTTATTTCTTTATTTATGTAAAGCACTTTGAGTTGCCACTGTGTATGAAAGGTGCTATACAAATAAACTTGCCTTCACTTAAACAGGTTTAATTCACATTTAAATCAGATAAAGATTTAAAAGGTAAAAAATGTGATGAAGATGAAAACTTGAAGGGGTTTGCTGCTCCGACGCTACAAAAACGTTCCATTAATGAGTTCGGCTATTAATATACTACACTTCTAAATTCTGTTGATTATTTTCAGATTGAAACTGGATATGTGTGATTAATGGTGTGTATTGGACTCTAGAAAATAAACTACACTAAGTTGATGTTGCAAACGTTTCCATATCTCTGTTTACCGACTGTAACTGGAGGTCTGTCTTCTGGAAAACGGCTCTGTTCATTTCGCACATTTAGCAGGATCTTCTTCCACCTTTCTTTTTTTAACCTGGCCTTTTCAGCTTCACCTTCTCTTTCTGTCCTCCATCACCACCAACTGACGCTTGGCACTGTTCTGTATATTTAATTTTACCGCTCCAAAAAAAAAGGGCTGTAGGGCTACATGCATGCTGCTTGACATGTTCAAACTGTACGTAGCTCTGGGTAAGGACATATGACTGAAGGGTTAATGAACCTATTCTTGCATAAAAGACGTTTGAATTTGAGGCTTCAAGATCACATGGCTCGACCATGCAGGTGATGTAACATTGGACATTCGGGAACAGAAACAGTTTCTTCATAGCCACACCTTCTGCAGTTATACACATATATATATATATATATATGTACGTAGATCCAGTTCACTCCCATTTCTCCCAAACGCTTTCAACTTCTCAAACCCACCAACCATGAAGACGCTGGTCGCTCTGGTGCTCGTCTACATGCTTTTTTCAGAAGGTACGAAGTCGCACGGTGTGGCTGTATATTTTAAATTAATAGCATTGCTTGTATATAAAATAAATTGCAGTTCAGCTGCTGATTATGACGTACTGAGTATTATGACTGTTTTATTACTAATTATTTGTTTATTGTGAAGATCTACAGTTTATTTATTGCAAAGATGTTTCTTTTTCTAAACTTTAAGTTTTATTGTACTAGAAGCTACAGACAGATAATATCAGCAGCTGCTGTGTATGTAATAATGTATTGTATGTAATATATACTCGTAATCATGTATGTAGTATGTAATACTGTATGTAATATTGTATGTAATGATGTATATGTAAATATAATCTTCAGGCTAAACGAAATCATGATCTGTACCAGAGGTCTGCAGTCTCTGCTCGACTCCAACATCAAACCACATATCCAAGTAGATAAAACCTGCAACTTATTATATAGATATATAAAATAGAATACACAGTAATGGATGATTAAGATGACTAAAACAAACAGCTTAAGAATCAATTACAAAATTATATTATTGTAAACAGTTGCAAAGTAGCCAATCACGTGATTGAGCATTACTGTGCTAGAGAAGTAGTGCAGCCTTTAGATGGTCAGACTGATGGTCAGTTTTCTCAGCTGTGGAAAGTGCTTTAAAGAAAGGCCACTACAACTAAGGAGACCGAAAGAGACCGAAAGTCAATTGTTTCCAAAAGAAAAAAAGAAATTATTTGATAATATTTTGTGACATAACGTTAAATTCATGTATGGCACTGCGGGCGGGGCACTCTCTTCTTGGACAGCCATGACATAGTAAGCTTTTCAGGACCAAGATATTAGCATTTTTACCACCATATCTCCGAAATATTGAGAATATCACGTCTCCAAACTTTACATGAGAAAGAAAAACATACTTTACATTTAAGGAAAGTCTATGAAACCAGACGTCGGTTAAGCCATGCAAGTGCATGTAGGAGTGGGACGACATGTCCAAGTAGATAAATCCTGCAAATTATTATTATTAATTTACAATTTCTATAAAATACACAGTAATGCAGAATTAACATGAGCGAAACAAACAGCTTAATAATCAATTATAAGTGATTACATCACAGCAAACAGCTGCAAAGCTCCCAATAACGTGAATTAGCATTACTAGCTAATTCTAGCTGCTAGATGAATGGTCAGTTTCCTCAGCTGTGGAAGTGCATTTAAGAAAGCCCACCACAGTTAAGGTCACCATAGTTGATACTGACTCTCTTCATCAGTAATCCGGCAGTATGGTGACGCAGTGTTACAGCAGAAAGACTGAAATTCGATATCGTTTCTTGGTCTGTGGTTCACAGCAGTAACAGTCTCCTCACGTGTGAGAATATAATCTTTGTAATATAAGCACCAAGTGAGCGAACGCTAGCCAATCTCTGAGTAAGCACTGCCGCTGTGGTGCTACTAACATGACCAGAGTTTTAGAGATCTATGATCAGTTTAGAGATCGATGAATCTTCAGGTCCTCTGTTCAGGCCTCTGTTACTGTTGGGTCAGTGTTTCGTTCTGTGGAGTCTTTGGGTGTTAAAAGGTTTCACTTTTGGTTGTGAACCTGTTTTTTTATCCTAAAGCTTTCCAGGCTTCTGCAGCTCTGAAGTGTTACGAGTGCTCAGGGCCGACATGCGACGCTAAACCTGTGACCTGTACTCCTCCTGCTGATACCTGCCAATCCACGACTGGTAAGAAATAAAGCTGAAGCTCTTCTAGGACTCTCCAGTACATGACTCAGCGTCTCACAGCTGTCTGTTTGCTGTAGCCAGCTTAAATCATCGCCATCCAAAAGAAATCTCTGAATTGGAAACTTTACAGGAGAGGACAAGGCAGTCTTTACTTTCAGTGGAAGTCAATGGAGCCATTTTGGAGCGTTTCTATTGGTCTGTTCATCAAGACATTTTCACACACTGTAAACAGCGGCTGCATTCAAACGATGTGGAAAAATAAAAATGCACAGAATTGGAGATACATGTATACGAGTGTAGATACTATGTTTGGCAGTGTATAATTCTAGAATTCGTCCCGCTGGTCAGGTTGTCTGTTTTGTTGTTTTGATGATGATCTACAAGCAAAACGAAGTAGCAGCGTCAGAATGATATTAAGGCAAGTCTGAAAAGTTCAATGAAAAACATGTATTTCCATATTTCCTGCATCGTTCAAGCTCGGCGGATGGGCTTTACGGGTTTTGGCCTCTTGTTTTGACGAATGGACTGAAAATAAAACGCTCCAGAACTGCTTGTAATAAAATGTCCTCACACCGACTCACACTGAAAGGAAAGCTGTTCTTTAATGATATTAATGATTATTACTGTAATTAACAGTATATTCTGTGTTGTTCAAGTCGAGGTTGGATTATCTGTGAACTAAACTCCGTTTCTGTGTAAATACTGTGGAAAGTGTTTGTAGACGTTGGTACTGATGTGGCTGGTATGTGTTAATAAGCTGTAAGAATGATGGAACTGGACGTCCAGCTCTGTCCTGAAGTGTTAAAGCAACATGTTCTCGTAATCATGATTTCAGAACAACAGTTAACGGTGCAGCCATGTCACAACAGAGTTTCCTTAAAGTCACACCTCCTTCTCGCTCTCTCTCTCTCTCTTTCTCTCTCTCTATCTCTCTCTCTCTCTCTCTCTCTCTCTTTCAGTTGAAGTCCAGGGCAAGAAAGCCGTAGTGAAAGGATGTTTACCCAAGGACGCGTGTGATGCAGCGAAACAAGCTGGATTCACGACCTGCTGTCAGACTGATCTGTGTAACGGCGCTGAGGGGGTTAAACTGAGTCTCCTCTTCATGCTGGTTCCTCTGATCTCCTCCATCCTCTTCCTCTGATTGATCTCTCTCTGGAGTAACAGAGATGTTCTACCTGTTAGTAAACAGTTCTGTAATGTCTCCACAGTTCTAGCTGAGCTGCACCGTCTGCTTATGTGTGTGTGTGTTGTGATAATTACTGTAAGAACATTTCCTGAAACCCAATAATCAATAAACAATAAACAGTGTGGAGACTGAGAGGAGTGTAACGGAGCTTATTCCTTTATTCTGAACTGAAGAAATGAAGAGAACACCAGTGCATTATTTTCAGACCCAGGATCTTGTGCTCTGCAAGTTCAGTAATTTGGTCCAGTGTGAAAGCTGTTTTTAAATTCATTAGTGGTCCAGAGAACTGAGTTGGTGGTCTAGGGCGGTCAGTGACACACGGTGTCAGCTAGCATAAAGTCATAATAGGTTTATTGTAAGTTCCATAGGCCAATTAGAGGGTCTCTGACTCTGACCCCAACCATCTCCTCTGTTTTCAGCTCCTGTTCTGTACCTCCTTTTTAGGAGCTGTCATAAGCCATTCGCTCTTCTTGCCCCACAGAGAGGGTCTTAGACCATATTATGGTGCAGTAATACCCCAGAAGATACCACAGATTATGTTTATTACTCCACTGTGGGACTAATAAAGGATTATCTTATCTTCTACGATGTTAGAGGGCCCCCTGGTGGCCCTGGTCCTCTAAGCAGCTGCTTACATCACTTTATAGGTAGAGAGACATTAAAGTCAGTGAACTTTGTGGAGTGGAAGATCAGCACCATCTAGTGGACCAAACAGAGAATCACTGCTTATATATTTGTTCATCTTATCTGCTAGATGGCGCTGTTCTCTGGGGACTCGTGCAGCCCTGCAGTTTGAGGCCTAAAGAGATTAAAGTATCTGTATTGTATGTGTTGTACTGGGGGTCTCTGAAGTTCTCTGTCTTCCATAATCAACATCTGTTTATCTGTCTGTTTACGTCCAGCCGGTTACACTTTAGCGTGTGTACACGTTCTGTATATAATAAATATAAATAAAATATATCTCAAAATATTCTGCAGTGAAATCATTAAATCTCATGTACACAATCAGCTCAACACAAATTTGTAAGGCACGATACACACAGATACCCTACACTGTACGCTCATATACACCTGTGCTTAAATTCTATATTTTGTTAATTTTCTAAGAGGAAGTTAAAACATCTGCGACAGAGAATTCACTTAAATACTGTGTTTTGTCTGTAAATTACAGCAGAATTTCTACTTATTAGCTCATTTTAATGTACACGGGCCAAATTAACTTTTGTTGAATCTGAACAATTCAGTAGATAAACAGTGAGTGTGTATTAAAGTGTGTTTCTCAGTCAGCGTTATTTGTACTCTTCTAGTCCTTTCTTTATATTAGATGTGTGTGTGTGTGTGTGTGTTCTTCATGTATTCCCTGTCCTCTGTATACCCCCCTTTTCTTATTTTGTTCTTTTTTAAATATTAATTAAAGAAAGTTTGTTGTGTTTCCTGTTATATTTTTCTCACCTGTTACACTTATTTTTGTTTTTCGGTGGTAAAATCTGCGTTCATTTATAACTATAACATTCATTTACTCATTTTCCAAATCGCTGATTCCTCTCTGGGACAGGGGGACAGGGTGCTGGAGTCTACCCCAGTGCTAACAAAGCTAAATATATTTCAGAAATAGTTTCTTCTTTCTTTTCTAAGGAGAAGTATGTAAAGGCCAGAAATGTGTGTACTGTCTCTTTAAGTGGAGTGCGCATGCGCGAACTATGGCGCTTATATTGTATTTTATATTGTATTGTATTGTATTATATTATATTGTTATGCTCTCTGCTGTACACAGACTCAGACCCCGGACTTCGCTTTTTATTTTATTTTCTGTAAGTAACGACAACTAAACTCAACTGGCTGAGTTTTTGGACGGTGTAGTAATGCTGGAGTCCAGGTTTATTTTGGTCAAGCAGCAAAGAAACCGACTAGTGGAATACCACCACCAGCGCGAGGACGAGTCAGTGATTCACTTCTCCTCAGTGTGCTTCGTGTTTCACTCTGTAAACTGACCAAGCTCACTTCTATCCGGGTCGGAGTGGATATTTAAGGTTGAACCAACTCCGAAGAACATTACAAGTAGAGCCGTGCTGCCTTTAACCACTGCATCTCACGCTGTGTGTCTCAACTGGGGGGTTTTCTCAGGTGGGCTGGGAAAGACGCTGTTTTGACCAATCACTAGGAGGCAGTGTGGAACTGCTGGGTTGAAAAGCTATGAAGTGTTGATATTGGAGAGATAGACAGATGTAGAAAGTGAGTAGCTCGTGGGCTCCTTTGGCCAGTTTTAGGGTGCGTCCGAAATCGATTACTTGATCAGTACGTACTCAGTTGGAGCTAGAGCGCACTGTCTGTCCGTTAAAGCAGTGCGCTTCAGTGTGTGAGTGTACTTTTTGAGTTCGGTTCCTCTCAAGGTTTCCTCCTCTTGCTCAGAGGGAGATCTGCTGGCCAGTGTAGGGCCTGGACATGGATTTTCTGCAAAGCTGCTTTGTAAAAACTTTGTAAAAGGCATCTATAAGTAAACCATGACTTGACTCGACACACGCTTTATAGTAATTGGTGGCTGTGTTTGTGTGGATCCAGCTTTCTGATGGTTGTTGTAGATTTATATCAGTGTTGAAGCGGTGGAGCAGGGCCGGAGTGGGCCCCTTTTTCGGCCCGGGAGTTTCATTCCCAAATCCGAGCCACTTTTTCCATGGAGGAGGTTTTTGAATAAATAAAACAGCAGCTAGCTCTTAAAATTTCTTTTTACTGGGTATAAGTTCTGGTATATGTCGGTAAGCTTACAGAAAACACGTCACTTTAACAGGTTTAATTCACGTGAAAACGTGTTTACCTTTGTACAGGAGCAGTGTTACGAGTTGGTCTAGGGTTTAACAGCGGACAGTGAGAAGACAAGACACAATGGAGCTTATTACTTTGATATATTTAGAAAAGTAGTAAAAGTGTACAAAGCCACCACATAGGTTCTCCAGGGGTAAGGATATGCCACAATAATAAACAAAACCCACAAATAACTCCACCCCCAAACACAACTTACCTAAACAGAAAAGAAAAGAAACAAAATACAAAAACTTGCCTTACTCCCTGCCTTTCAAAACCAGGAGAAAAGACATCACACAAAACCAGCGGCACTTACCCCCTTCCAGTCAGTGTGGCAACTACATAACACACACACCAAGTCACCAACAGCCTATTTAACAATCACACAGATACTGTTCACTTCAGTACTTTTCAAAACAACACACAAAGCAGGTCAGCCATGCCACTTCTCAAATTCCCACTTCTTTTAAGGAGGGCCTACAGGAAGCTTCTCATCCAACAGCACCCAGCCTGGGAAGGGCTCCACCTGTAGACGGGGAGGACAAACGCACAGGAGAGAAAAAACAACAACAACAAAAAAGAAACAATAGAAGCAACTCGTAACATGTAACATGTGAAATGAAATTAAAATGATTTGAAATTAAAATAGCATTTTTCTTCCCAACAGAGAGGAGCTCTCTTGTTAGATTTACACTAAACTCTTAAGTAGCTTCACTACACGCATGTTAAGTAGCTACCTACAGCATCAACCGCCTCCTAAGCCGTGCACTGGCTTCTCCATTTTATTAATAACGGTGTCTATAAACATGAGAATTTCCCAATTAACGCAATTTAACGTATATCACATCTATTCTCTATGTTATACTTTACATTACAAATAACTCTTAGCTATTACACAGAGTATAAATAACTCTGTTAGTCTATCCTCTACCTGTTCCTTCAGTAAACATGGCCTCCTCGGGATCATCAGTAGTGTCTGAAGGGGTTTGCTGCTCCATTCCATTAATGAGTTCGGCTAATAATGTACTACACTTCTAAATTACGTTGATTATTTTCACCTTGAAACTGGATATGTGTGATTAATGGTGTGTATTGGACTCTAGAAAATAAACTACACTAAGTGGATGTTGCAAACGTTTCCATATCTCGGTTTACCGGCTGTAACTGGGGGTCTGTCTTCTGGAGAACAGCTCTCCCACAGATCTTCTTTCAACACATTACTTTTTTTTAACCTGGCCTTTTCAGCTCCACCTGGCCTCTTTCTGTCCTCCATCACCACCGACTAACACCTGACGCTAGGGCCCAACCAACTTCAACATTTGGGGGGGATAATTCCCTCAGATGGTAGAACCCACCTAATCTACTGCTATGTAGGGGCTGTACTGTGAGATGAATATAGAATGAATACGTAGTTTAGTGGAGAATGAACGCAAGAAGAAGATTAGATAAGTGACAGATAAGTATCAAAATTATTTTTCCCTTCCAACCGGCCCAAACTCGAGATTGACATGAGCCGGCTCATCGGGAATCCTGTGGGCCTGCAGTGGAGTATGTAAGGCGGTGGCTGCACTGCAGTTAAAATTAGGCTGTAGTCTGTTGTAAGGACATTGCGAATGATTAGCGTTTCCAAATGTGTGGAAAGCCAGCAGGGGCTGATTGCAAAGATGTTTCTTTTTTATTGTTCTAGAAGCTACAGACAGAAAATATCAGCAGCTGTTGTGTATGTAATAATGTATTGTATGTAATATATACTCGTAATCATGTATGTAGTATGTAATACTGTATGTAATATTGTATGTAATGATGTATATGTAAATATAATCTTCAGGCTAAATGAAATCATGATCTGTACCAGAGGTCTGCAGTCTCTGCTCGACTCCAACATCAAACCACATATCCAAGTAGATAAAACCTGCAACTTATTATATAGATATATAAAATACTCAGTAATGGATGATTAACATGAGTGAAACAAACAGCTTAAGAATCAATTAGAAAATTATATTATTGTAAACAGTTGCAAAGTAGCCAGTCACGTGATTGAGCATTACTGTGCTAGAGAAGTAGTGCAGCCTTTAGATGGTCACACTGATAGTCAGTTTCCTCAGCTGTGGAAAGTGCATTAAAGAAAGGCCACTACAACTAAAGAGACCAAAGACAAGTAACTTTTTTCCAAAATAAAAAAAAAAAAAGAAAAGATTATTTAATTTAAAAAATTCTGTATTTGTTAATAGAGAATGTTAAATTGTCGTATGGCACTGCGGGCGGGACGCTCTCTTTTTAGACAGCCATGACATATTAAGCTTTTCAGGATCAAGATATTAGCATTTTTACCACCATATCTCTGAAACATTGAGAATATCACGTCTCCAAGGTAGAAACTTTACATGAGAAAGAAAAACATACTTTACATTTAAAGGAAGTCTATGGAACCAGACTTCTTCTTCCCCAAGTCATGTTGGGTCACACTTTTGGTTCATTTGTTGTGATAAACGTAGTGTAATGAACAGCAACTTTCAAATTTAATATGTTTTTGTTGTCCTTTTTGGAAGTAGTGGAGGCTTTAGATGGTCAGCCGGCACTCAGCTGTGGAAAGTGTATGAAACAAAGGCCGCCACGGTTAAGGAGAGCAAAGCCGAGTCAGGTTTTTCCCGAAGAATATAAAAAATATATTATTTATTTATTTATTTGTTTATAGATTGTGCCAAATACTGGATGTTTAACGCTGGTACGGCATTGCGGGTCGCTTCTTAGACAGTCATGACCTATTGAGCTTTCCAAATTTCAGTGTCATGCACAGGAGCAGGCGGTTAAGCCATGCAAGTGCATGTAGAAATGGGACGACATGTCCAAGTAGATAAATCCTGCAAATTATTATTTTTAATATACAATTTATATAAAATACACAGTAATGCACAATTAGCCTGAGCGAAACAAACAGCTTAATAATCAATTATAAGTGATTACATCACAGCAAACAGCTGCAAAGCTCCCAATAACGTGAATTAGCATTACTGTGCTAGATGAATGGTCAGTTTCCTCAGCTGTGGAAAGTGCATTTAAGAAAGCCCACCACAGTTAAGGTCACCATAGTCGATACTGACTCTCTTCATCAGTAATCCGGCAGTATGGTGACGCAGTGTTACAGCAGAAAGACTGAAATTCGATATTGTTTCGTGGTCCAAGGTTCACAGCAACATAAGCACCGAATGAGCGAGAGTCCTGGCCAGCCTTGCCGCTGTGGTGCTACTAACATGACCAGAGTTTTAGAGATCTATGATCAGTTTAGAGATCGGTGAGTCAGGCGGGAATGAAGAGTCCTCCGTTCAGGCCTCTGTTACTGTTGGGTCAGTGTTGGGTTCTGTGGAGTCTTTGGGTGTTAAACGGTTCTTCTGGTCAGATTTGTTCTCTCTTGGTTATGTGATCCTGTGATGATGCTAGTAGATCATATACTTCCTCCCATTTTATCTGTTTGTTTTTTTATCCCAAAGCTTTCCAGACTTCTGCAGCTCTGAAGTGTTAGCAGTGCCCAGGGCCAATATGCAAGGCTAAACCTGGGACCTGTACTCCTCCTGAAAATGCCTGCGCAACCAAGACCAGAAATAAAGCTGAAGCTCTTCTAAGTCTCTCCAGTACATGACTCAGCGTCTCACAGCTGTCGGTTTGCTGTAGCCAGTTTAAATCATCGCCGTCCAAAAGAAATCTCCGAATTGACAACTTCACAGGAGAGGACCAAAAGTGTCAATGGAGGCAGAAATTTGGAGCATTTCTATTGGTCCGTTCATTTTCCCCCAATGTGAACCGTGCCAGCTGCATTCAAACGATGTGGAAAAATAAAAATGCACAGAATTGGAGATACATGTATACGTGTGTAGATAATATGTTTGGCAGTGTATAATTCTAGAATTCGTCCCGCTGGTCAGGTTGTCTGTTTTGTTGTTTTGATGATGATCTACAAGCAAAACGAAGTAGCAGCGTCAGAATGATATTAAGTCTGAAAAGTTCAATGAAAAACATGTATTTCCGTATTTCCTGCATCGTTCAAGCTCGGCGGATGGGCTTTACGGGTTTTGGCCTCTTGTTTTGATGAACGGACTGAAAATAAAACGCTCCAGAACTGCTTGTAATAAAATGTCCTCACACCGACTCACACTGAAAGGAAAGCTGTTCTTTAATGATATTAATGATTATTACTGTAATTAACAGTATATTCTGTGTTGTTCAAGTCGAGGTTGGATTATCTGTGAACTAAACTCCGTTTCTGTGTAAATACTGTGGAAAGTGTTTGTAGACGTTGGTACTGATGTGGCTGGTATGTGTTAATAAGCTGTAAGAATGATGGAACTGGACGTCCAGCTCTGTCCTGAAGTGTTAAAGCAACATGTTCTCGTAATCATGATTTCAGAACAACAGTTAACGGTGCAGCCATGTCACAACAGAGTTTCCTTAAAGTCACACCTCCTTCTCGCTCTCTCTCTCTCTCTTTCTCTCTCTCTCTCTCTCTATCTCTCTCTCTCATCTCTCTTTCTCTCTCTCTATCTCTCAACTCTCTCTCTCTTTCTCTCTCTCTCTCTTTCTCTTTCTCTATCTATCTCTCTATCTATCTCTCATCTCTCTCATCTCTCTCTTTCTCTCTCTCTCTTTCTCTCTCTCTTTCTCTCTCTCTTTCTCTATCTCTCATCTCTCTATCTATATATCTATCTCACTCTTTCTCTCTCCCTCTCTCTCTCATCTCTCTCTCCCTCTCTCTCTCTGTCTATCTCTCATCTCTTTCTCTCATCTCTCTCTTTCTCTCTCTCTCTCTCTCTTTCTCACTCTCTCTCTCTTTATCTCTCATCTTTCTCTCTATCTATCTATCTCACTCTCTTTCTCTTTCTCTCTCCCTCTCTCTCATCTCCCTCTCTCTCTCTCTCTCTCCCTCTCTCTCATCTCTTTCTCTCATCTCTCTCTTTCTCTCTCTCTCTCTCTGTCTCTCTATATCTCATCTCTCTCTATCTCTTTCTCTCTCTCTCTTTCTCTATCTCTCATCTTTCTCTCTCCCTCTCTCTTTCATCTCTCTCCCCCTCTCTCTCTTTCTCTCTCTCTATCTTGTATCTTTCTCTCTTTCCCTCTCTCTCTTTCTCTCTATCTCTCATCTCTTTCTCTCATCTCTCTCTTTCCCTCTCTCTCTCGTATCTTTCTCTTTCCCTCTCTCTCTCTTTCTCTCTAGTGAACGGTATTGGGGTCTCTCAGCCTCACAGTTTGTTCAGAAGCCTGACAGCGTGTGGGTAGAAGCTGTTCAGTAGCCGGTTGTTCTGGTCTGGATGTGGAATCTCCTGCCTGATGGCAGTATAGTGAACAGGCTGTGTGCTGGGTGACCTCTGTCTAACCTGATCTTCTGGATTTTCCTCAGGCAGCGGGACTGATAGATGTCCTGTAAGGCTGGTAGTTTGTTCCTCAGGTAGCGGGACTGATAGATGTCCTGTAAGGCTGGTAGTTTGTTCCTCAGGTAGCGGGACTGATAGATGTCCTGTAAGGCTGGTAGTTTGTTCCTCAGGCAGCGGGACTGGTAGATGTCCTGTAAGGCTGGTAGTTTGTTCATCAGGCAGCGGGACTGATAGATGTCCTGTAAGGCTGGTAGTTTGTTCCTCAGGCAGCGGGATTGATAGATGTCCTGTAAGGCTGGTAGTTTGTTCCTCAGGCAGCGGGATTGATAGATGTCCTGTAAGGCTGGTAGTTTGTTTCTCAGGCAGCGGGACTGGTAGATGTCCTGTAACGCTGGTAGTTTGTTCCTCAGGCAGCGGGACTGATAGATGTCCTGTAAGGCTGGTAGTTTGTTCATCAGGCAGCGGGACTGATAGATGTCCTGTAAGGCTGGTAGTTTGTTCCTCAGGCAGCGGTATTGATAGATGTGCTGTAAGGCTGGTAGTTTGTTCCTCAGGCAGCGGGACTGATAGATGTCCTGTAAGGCTGATAGTTTGTTCCTCAGGCAGCGGGACTGATAGATGTCCTGTAAGGCTGATAGTTTGTTCCTCAGGCAGCGGTATTGATAGATGTCCTGTAAGGCTGGTAGTTTGTTCCTCAGGCAGCGGGACTGGTAGATGTCCTGTAAGGCTGGTAGTTTGTTCCTCAGGCAGCGGGATTGATAGATGTCCTGTAAGGCTGGTAGTTTATTCCTCAGGTAGCGGGACTGGTAGATGTCCTGTAAGGCTGGTAGTTTGTTCCTCAGGCAGCGGGACTGATAGATGTCCTGTAAGGCTGGTAGTTTGTTCATCAGGCAGCGGGACTGATAGATGTCCTGTAAGGCTGGTAGTTTGTTCCTCAGGCAGCGGGATTGATAGATGTGCTGTAAGGCTGGTAGTTTGTTCCTCAGGCAGCGGGACTGATAGATGTCCTGTAAGGCTGATAGTTGGTTCCTCAGGCAGCGGCATTGATAGATGTCCTGTAAGGCTGGTAGTTTGTTCCTCAGGCAGCGGGACTGGTAGATGTCCTGTAAGGCTGGTAGTTTGTTCCTCAGGCAGCGGGATTGATAGATGTCCTGTAAGGCTGGTAGTTTGTTCCTCAGGCAGTGGGACTGGTAGATGTCTTGCAAGGCTGGCACTTTGTTCCTCAAGTAGCGGGACTGGTAGATGTCCTGTAAGGCTGGTAGTTTGTTCCTCAGGCAGCGGGATTGATAGATGTCCTGTAAGGCTGGTAGTTTGTTCCTCAGGCAGCGGGATTGATAGATGTCCTGTAAGGCTGGTAGTTTGTTCCTCAGGCAGCAGGATTGATAGATGTCCTGTAAGGCTGGCAGTTTGTTCCTCAGGTAGCGGGACTGGTAGATGTCCTGTAAGGCTGGCAGTTTGTTCCTCAGGTAGCGGGATTGGTAGATGTCCGGTAAGGCTGGTAGTTTGTTCCTTAGGCAGCAGGACTGGTAGAGGTCCTGTAAGGCTGGAAGTTTGTTCCTCAGGCAGCGGGACTGGTAGATGTCCTGTAAGGCTGGTAGTTTGTTGCCTACGATGTATTCTGCTGTCCTCACCACTCCTTTTAGGGCCTTGCAGTCGCAGGCAGTGCAGCTGCCGTACCAGACAGTGATGCAGCCCATTAGGATGCTCTCTATAGTGCATCTATAGAAGCTGGTGAGGAGATCAGAAGGCAGTCCAAACTTCCTGAGCCTGAGCAGATCTCACAATCGTGTTAGTGTGGAGGGACCAGGTGAGGTCATCAGAGAGGTGAACGCCGAGGAACTTAACACTGCTGACTCTCTCCACTTCAGCCCTGTTGATGTAAAGGGGAGAGTGACCACCCTTGTGCTGCTTCCTATAGTCCACAATCATCTCCTTCGTTTTGCTGATGGTTAGAAGGAGATTGTTGTCATGGCTCCACTCTGACAGAGCGCTGACCTCGTCTCCATAGGCTGTTTCATCTCCATCTGGGATGAGGCCTAGGATGGTAGTGTCATCAGTGAATTTGAAGATGAGGTTGGAGGAGTGTGTTTGGCTACACATTTATGAGTGTACAGGGAATACAGGAGGGGGCTAAGTACACATCCCTGGGGGGCCCCCGTGCTCAGAGTCAGAGTGGAAGAGATGCTGTCACCCACCCTCACCACCTGCGGTCTGCTCGTCAGGAAGTCTAGTATCCAGAGTTCAAACCCAAGTCTTTGAGCTTCGGGATGAGTTTGGCTGGGATGATTGTGTTGAATGCTGAGCTGTAATCTATGAACAGCATTCTCACATACGTGTTCTTTCTGTCCAAGTGTGAGAGAGCAGTGTGTCTGAGTGTGTGAGAGCAGTGTGTACTGTGGCGTCGCAGGAAGCACAGAACAGATGTGAGCTTTGACCAGCTGCTCAAAGCACTTCATAACTGTTGATGTCAGTGCAACAGGGCGGTAGTCATTCAGACAGGTGACAGAAGGTTTCTTGGGAGCTGGAACAATGATGGTTTCTTTAAAGTACGTAGGAACCACTGACAGTCTTAGGGAGAGAGATGGTCAGTGTGCAGCTCTCCTGATGTATTGGGAGATTTCCAGCAGGGGAGGTGTTATTTGCCTCAAAGCGAGCATAAGGTGCATTAAGATCATCTGCTAGTGAGGAGGGCGACCCCCTATCACAACACCTCCTTTATAATCAGTGATGGTGCGCAGTCCACTCCACATACGTCTGAGATCAGAGCAGAGGAAGTTGGATTCAACTCTGTCCCTGTAGTTCCGTTTGGCTAGCCTGATGGTCCTCTGAAGGTCATATCTGGCCTTCTTGTAGCTAGCCAGATCACCAGAGTTGTAGGCAGAGGTTTGAGCTAACAATAACAGACCACCTGCAGCATTAGCCTGCTAAACTAAAATAAACCATCAGATAGTCACTCCTAGCTAACAGTAACAGACCACCTGCAGCATTAGCCTTAAAATAAACCATCAGATAGTCACTCCTAGCTAACAGTAACAGACCACCTGCAGCATTAGCCTTAAAATAAACCATCAGATAGTCACTCCTAGCTAACAGTAACAGACCACCTGCAGCATTAAACTAAACTAAACCATCAGATAGTCACTCCTAGCTAACAGTAACAGACCACCTGCAGTATTAGCCTGCTAAACTAAACTAAACCATCAGATAGTCACTCCTAGCTAACAATAACAGACCACCTGCAGCATTAGCCTTAAAATAAACCATCAGATAGACACTCCTAGCTAACAGTAACAGCCCACCTGCAGCATTAGCCTGCTAAATTAAAATAAACCATCAGATAGTCACTCCTAGCTAACAGTAGCAGCCCACCTGCAGCATTAAACTAAAATAAACCATCAGATAGTCACTCCTAGCTAACAGTAACAGACCACCTGCAGCATTAAATTAAAATAAACCATCAGATAGACACTCCTAGCTAACAATAACAGACCACCTGCAGCATTAGCCTGATAAATTAAAATAAACCAACAGATAGTCACTCCTAGCTAACAGTAACAGACCACCTGCAGCATTAAATTAAAATAAACCATCAGATAGACACTCCTAGCTAACAATAACAGACCACCTGCAGCATTAGCCTGCTAAATTAAAATAAACCATCAGATAGACACTCCTAGCTAACAATAACAGACCACCTGCAGCATTAGCCTGCTAAATTAAAATAAACCATCAGATAGTCACTCCTAGCTAACAATAACAGACCACCTGCAGCATTAGCCAGCTAAACTAAACTAAACCATCAGACAGTCACTCCTAGCTAACAGTAACAGACCACCTGCAGCATTAGCTTGCTAAACTAAAATAAACCATCAGATAGTCACTCCTAGCTAACAGTAACAGACCACCTGCAGCAATAGACTAAAATAAACCATCAGATAGTCACTCCTAGCTAACAGTAACAGACCACCTGCAGCATTAGCCTGCTAAACTAAAATAAACCATCAGATAGTCACTCCTAGCTAACAGTAACAGACCACCTACAGCATTAGCCTTAAAATAAACCATCAGATAGACACTCCTAGCTAACAGTAACAGACCACCTGCAGCAATAGACTAAAATAAACCATCAGATAGTCACTCCTAGCTAACAGTAACAGACCACCTGCAGCATTAGCCTGCTAAATTAAAATAAACCATCAGATAGTCACTCCTAGCTAACAGTAACAGACCACCTGCAGCATTAGCCTGCTAAACTAAAATAAACCATCAAATAGACACTCCTAGCTAACAGTAACAGACCACCTGCAGCATTAGCCTTAAAATAAACGATCAGATAGTCACTCCTAGCTAACAGTAACAGACCACCTGCAGCATTAGCCTGCAAATTAAAAAAAACATCAGATAGTCACTCCTAGCTAACAGTAACAGACCACCTGCAGCATTAGCCTTAAAATAAACCATCAGATAGTCACTCCTAGCTAACAGTAACAGACCACCTGCAGCATTAGCCTTAAAATAAACCATCAGATAGTCACTCCTAGCTAACAGTAACAGACCACCTGCAGCATTAGCCTGCAAATTAAAAAAAACATCAGATAGTCACTCCTAGCTAACAGTAACAGACCACCTGCAGCATTAGCCTGCAAATTAAAAAAACCATCAGATAGTCACTCCTAGCTAACAATAACAGAATACAGAGTGATCAGAAATATGGACTACTGATAATGACAGCAATGTGTTGGTTCTAAGTTATAAGGCAGGGGCGGGGGATCTGCTGTATTTTGTTGTTACAATAATTGGTTTAAACATATACTCTCTATATACTCTCTATATACTCTCTATATACTCTCTTTGGTTTTAACATTTCCATTCTCAGAGACAAGCTCCTGTAATGATTACTATAATCTTTAGGGCTATCTACGCCCCTGGTACCATGTAAGTCCATTGTTGGTGCAACAGAAGCTCTATTATTGCATACATATCTTCACTAAGCTTTACTTTCAGTATGACTAAAACCCTTGTTATTCTCTCCCAATTAACCCGTATGGACGTGGGTTTTGTTTGTGGTCAAGTCCCTGACGTAAAGATAAAAGAAGTAATAACACAGTTATAACACACAGCCTCATGAATCTAGTTTACACTTGATGAGGGCTCTTCATTTATTTCAGTGAAGCGGTAAAATCAGAGAGCAGATACTGTTTTCATGTAGGTGATCTTGATACATCAGTATGTAGATATTTAGAACTGAGCAATGATTCATTATCAATACACTGTACTACACTATACAGCCTACAATGCACTGTACTACAATATACAGCCTACAATGCACTGTACTACAATATACAGCCTACAATGCACTGTACTACAGTATACAGCCTACAGTGCACTGTACTACAGTATACAGCCTACAGTGCACTGTACTACAGTATATAGCCTACAATACACTGTATTACAGTATACAGCCTACAATACACTGTACTACAGTATACAGCCTACAATACACTGTATTACAGTATACAGCCTACAATGCACTGTACTACAGTATACAGCCTACAATACACTGTATTACAGTATACAGCCTACAATGCACTGTACTAAAGTATACAATACTTATATACTGATATATTGAAATAAGTGAGATCAGTTTTGAGTGGTTGTGGTTAATCAGTGATGTGTGTATTACTTGAGGCATGCTTGCAGAAAATGTGTGTAAACAATAAAAAAATTTAATTACAATAAAAATGTTCAATTACCGCCTGTTCCAGGGGTGTCCTAGCACTATATATGGCTTTGGCCTTACAAAGTCTCTCTGGTCTTGAAAGTGTTCTAAGATGTTGCTCCATTGTTGGGATATTGTGCCTCTGATATCGCCTACCCTGAACTGTCATGACTCTAATAAAGCCATGCTGCAAATGCCATCTGCCTACATGCCCCAAACGTTAATGATTCCACAAGAAATTCTATTATTTTCATGATCGAGTTTTCAATGAAAACACGAACTGGTAATTTATTAGTTAATGATTTATATTGTTTAAAAACTGACAGTGAGGGAAAACTCATTCACAACGCTGCTGTGCAGTCTTGCGATCAACATCTCAGCACAAGCTTACCATTTCACCAGTAAGACCGCAGTGAGTTCTAGAGAACTTAAAGTAACTAGAACACTCTGCCTCCATCCTGCCACATTTCCTGACCACCAACACATAGCAGCCCCCCATTTGGGGCTACAACTGCATATACTTTTCTGGAAAGTCTTTGCACAAGAAATGTCGTTGTGTGTAGCATTAACATTATTCCTCCGCCACAAAACTTTACTGTCGCCCCTTTGAATTCTGGTTGGGTTCTCCTGGCATACACCAAACCCAGATTCATCCATCTGATTGACTTGTGTGCAGCTTCTTAGCCGTGGAAACCAATTTTATGAAGCTTTTATGGACAGTTCATGAGCTGATGTTGCTTCCAGAGGCAGTTTGGAGCTCTGTAGTGTTTTATGCAACAGATGACAGGCTGTTGTTGCTCGTAGATGTTTCCAGTTCACAGAAATAGCACGTACAGTTGTCTGGGGAAGCTCTAGCATGGCAGAAATTTCACCAACTGGTAAAGGTGGCATTTTTTGACAGTGGTACTTTTAAAGACATTGACCTCTTCAGTGTGACCTATTTTACTGCCAGTGTCTAGGTAGATCGCAAGGCCATGTGCTTGATTTTATACACCTTTTAACAATGGGTGTGGTTAAAACACCTGAACTCAAGAATGGGATGTGTGTCCACATACTTTTGGCCACATCGTTTATAGCACTTTGGCCAGCCATAGTCTCAGCCAAGAAAATTCTTTTGATAATATGTGGACATATCAATATTTGAATTTTAGTTATACACAGAACGGATGAATATTGTGTAATAACAATGGAAATAAAAGAGTTGAGACCTACAAAGTTCTCCTATATGATAAGGAGCGCTGATAAAACAGAGATCGATAATCGATAATAAAAATAATAATAATAATAATAATAATAATAATGATCTTTATTTATAGAGCACTTTTCATACGAATAGCAGCTCAAAGTGCTTTACAGGCAGTTTTCAACAGTAATACCATAAACTTAATTAACCAAAGACAAGTTCAACTTTATATATACTATGATGTTAAGGTTTGAATTAAACTCAAAGTTAAACAGAGTTTTATTAATGAAAACATTTTATTAAATGTGTTTTAAAGCGACGCTGAGCTGGACTGTCTAATAGAAGCTGAACTGAGCTCCACAGTTTAGAAGCAGAAGAGCTGAAAGAGTCTCTCCAGGTTCTCTATGTTACTGAAGGTGTTTGTACAAAAGGTCAGTATCTGCAGATCTAAGATCAGAAGCTGGAACATAAACAGAGAGACGTTCTGTGATGTAGCAGGTTCTAGATTATTTAGAGTTTATAGACGAGTACAGAAGCTTAAAGTCTGGTCTAAAAGATACAGGTAGTCAGTGCAGCTCTTTTAAAACAGGACTGATCTGAGATCTGTTTAGTGTTTGTTAGGATCCCAGCTCCTGCGTTCTGGACCAGTTGGGCTGTTTTCTTAGGAACTCTAGTAGGAGACCAGTACATTGATCAACTCTGACCATTACAGTGATCAACTCTGACTATTACAGTGACCAACTCTGACCATTACAGTGATCAACTCTGACCATTACAGTGATCAACTCTGACCATTACAGCAATCAACTCTAATCATTAAAGTAATCAACTCTGACCATAACAATAATCAACTCTGACCATTACAGTGATCAACTCTGACCATAACAATAATCAACTCTGACATTACAGTGATCAACTCTGACCATTACAGTAATCAACTCTGACCATTACAGTGATCAACTCTGACCATAACAGTAATCAACTCTGACCATTACAGTGATCAACTCTGACCATTACAGTAATCAACTCTGACCATTACAGCGATCAACTCTGACCATTACAGTAATTAACTCTGACCATTGCAGTGATCAACTCTGACCATTACAGCGATCAACTCTGACCATTACAGTGATCAACTCTGACCAGTACAGTGATCATCTCTGCTTGTAACAAACGCATGAACGAGTTTCTCTTTTATTAGAAAATTAGTAAAGCATGTGAGCACATCATCAATGGCTTCATTGAGATTGACAAAGGATGTGGTTTTGTGGAGACTGTTGCTGTTCAAAATTTTCCATAAACTGAATACAGACACATGCAGTGCAGTGAACTGTGGGTTTATAAAAAGGTCAGTGATCATGCATGATGCTGAGATGTGTCTTGTTGGATCTTATATAGACCTCTATATGTAGACCATTTTATGTAGACCACTTCATCTAGACCTCTACATGTAGACCATTTCATGTAGACCACTTCATTTAGACCTCTACATGTAGACCATTTCATCTAGAGTGCTACATGTAGACCATTTCATTTAGATCTGTGGGGCTCGGACCTGTGACCATGGAAGCCAAGAAACGTTTGACATATATCACACTTGTGTTTGTGACACAAAGAAGATAGGTTTTTTAAATTTTGCATAAAGAAAACATTGTATTTTCTATTTTTTCTTGCCCACATTTGTTCTCATGATCCTGGACTCAATAGTAATTACATTGTCTTGCATCAAGAGGGCTACAGGACCAAAGGGCGCAGGGGGGTTGGGCAAAGATGGAGAATTCTAAGCAGTTCTCATAAGGCCACACCTTCTTGGAACTATATATATATATATATATATTATATATATATATATATATATATATATATATATATATATATATATATATATATATATGTGTGTGTGTGTGTGTGTGTGTATCCAGAACAATCTTAGCTTCTCAAACCCACCAACAATGAAGACGCTGGTCACTTTGGGGCTGGTCTACATGCTTTTTTCAGAAGGTACTGGTATAGAGTCAGATGTTGTGACTGTATATTCACATTAAATTAACTGCAATTGCTAATTATTACCTTTTGATCATTATTACTGTTTTATTATCAATTAATTATTCATTTTCAACATCCTGTTAATGTATCCTTAAAGACATTTACAGCTGAAGTTCTAAGAATGTTCTATTTAGTGGTCGGATGGTAATAATAAAATATATTAGGAGGTGCCGTGCTGGTGTGATGTTGTGTAGAGTGTCAGTGAGAATGTAACATTAAGCCGAATGTAAATGATTATCAGTACTAAACACTGCAAAACATCATTAACGAGCCCATCTTTGATTTGGGACAGGACAGTCCTATACGATACACAAGTTTTTTTTATTTATCTGTAAAGTTTTTCAGGATTCTGCTGCTCTGGTGTGTTACCAGTGTAGGGGAACGACATGTGATCATGAACCTAAGATTTGTAAGCCTCCTGATGATACCTGCGTCTCTGCAATCGGTAAGAATTAAAGTTTAACCTGTTGATGTCTGTATTTATATGAAATCAAGCCTAAATCATCAAAGCTGAGATCAGATTATATACGCAGCGTCAGGTTTACAGTCCTATCCACCATAACATTAAAACCACCTCCTTATTTACACATATTGTCTATTGTATCAGCTCCACTGACCATATAGGAGCTACACTTACAGACTGTAGTTCATCTGATTCAATGCATACACTGTATATCCCCCTTTACTGTGTCCTTTAATGGTCCACAGAGTAGGTACTATTAGGGAGGGGGGGTCATTCTCGTTCTCGCAGTGATGCTGACGTGGTGGTGTTTTAGTGTGTGTTGTGCTGGTGTGAGTGGATCAGATACAGCAGTGCTGCTGCTGGAGTGTTTAAACACCTCAGTGTCACTGCTGGACTGAGAATCGTCCACCAACCAAAACTATCCAGACAGCAGTGTCCTGTGGGCGGCGTCCTGTGTCCACTGATGAAGGACTAGAGAACACAGACTGTGCAGCAGCAGATGAGCTACTGTCTCTGACTTTACATCTACAAGGTGGACCAGCAAGTAGTAGGAGTGTGTACTAGAGTGGACAGTGAGTGGACGCCACGAAAGAGAATGCCACGAAAACATTCTCCAGACCATAGAGCTGCCACCTACACACTGCCGTCGTCCAAAGTAGGAGGTGGTCATAATTATGTGACTCGACTGCGTCTTTTTATATGTGATTTGTGATTATATGTTTTATTAATGCTGAATGTACAGATTTCTACAAATCAGTAAAGTACTAGAGGCAAGGGCATTTCCCATAACACTAACACTGGATTTTCTTCTATGGCGTAGGATTTCTTGGGCACAGTTTTAACAGCAAACACATGCAATACACACTATTTAGAATATAATTGCATATAGTATACCACTGCATTACATCACCCATAATTCCGTTATTTTTAAAATGATATCTTCGGATTTCAGCTGAACCGGGATTGCGGCACCTGACGTATTAACGGGGAATCGATTGACAAGATTATTATTCATCATAGTTTTATTTTTTTCAGAATTTCAGAAAAAAGATGCATTGGTTCAAAGTTAAATGTCTCTCTCTCTCTCTCTCTCTCTCTTCCAGTTAAAATTGAACCTGGTGAGAGAACCATAAGAGAAAGCATGTACCACCAAGAAAATATGTGATATTACACCATGGTCAGTGAAGTGCTGTCAGACTGATCTGTGTAACAGCACTGAGGGGGTTAAACTGAGTCTCCTCTTCATGCTGGTTCCTCTGATCTCCTCCATCCTCTTCCTCTGATTGATCTCTCTCTGGAGTAACAGAGATGTTCTAACCTGTTAGTAAACAGTTCTGTAATGTCTCCACAGTTCTAGCTGAGCTGCACTGTCTGCTTATGTGTGTGTGTGTTGTGATAATTACTGTAAGAGCATTTCCTGTAACCCAATAATCAATAAACAGTGTGGAGACTGAGAGGAGAGCTTATTCCTTTATTCTGAACTGAAGAAATAAAGAGCACACCAGGTGGCGCTGTAGGAGCTGACACCATTTCACTAGTGCTCTCCAAAACACCAGAAATATATATATATATATAGTCACAGTCTAAAGAAAACCATGCATCTTCTTTTTCATAACATTTTTATGACTGTTGACTGTTGACTGTTGACTCAAGTTACAAGTTACACTATCTGACTTACATGGTTACAGTTGAGCTCAGCAGACAAACTGAGTAAACTGGGGAAACACACAAACCGAGCGGTGAACTGAGAATATTACAGCCTGAGTTTCTGATCTGAATGTTAAAACTTTGTCAACATCTGATTAAAAAATGATTAATAACAAGATACAATTAAAAAAAGCTTTTTAAATATAATAATGTCCTCAAGTGCCTGAAACTACCCATAGTACAGAGAGATGTTTACACATCTGAAAATTTTCATTTTGTTACTGTTTTTGAGATGCTCGTTTTTCTTTGGACTGTGATGATATACTGTGATGATATACTGTGATGATATACTGTGATGATGACTGTGATGATGATTGTGAGGCTGTAATCGCTGCCAAAGGTGCTTCAACAAAGTGTTGAGCGAAGACTGTGATACATATTTACACATGATATTTTTTATTTTTTTATTTGTAATAAATTAGCAAATTTTTCACTTTGGTGGCACCTTGGCGTAGTGGTCAGCACGGTGGTGTAGTGGTTAGTATGGTGGTGTAGTGGTCAGTACGTTGGTGTAGTGGTTAGTATGGTGGTGTAGTGGTTAGTATAGTGGTGTAGTGGTTAGTACGGTGGTGTAGTGGTTAGTATGGTGGTGTAGTGGTTAGTATCGTGGTGTAGTGGTTAGTACGATGGTGTAGTGGTTAGTATGGTGGTGTCGTGGTTAGTACGGTGGTGTAGTGGTCAGTACGGTGGTGTAGTGGTTAGTACGGTGGTGTAGTGGTCAGAACGGTGGTGTAGTGGTTAGTACGGTGGTGTAGTGGTTAGTATGGTGGTGTAGTGGTTAGTATGGTGGTGTAGTGGTTAGTACGGTGGGTGTAGTGGTTAGTATGGTGTGTAGTGGTTAGTATGGTGGTGTAGTGGTTAGTACGATGGTGTTGTGGTCAGTATGGTGGTGTAGTGGTTAGTATGGTGGTGTAGTGGTTAGTATGGTGGTGTAGTGGTTAGTACGATGGTGTTGTGGTTAGTATGGTGGTGTAGTGGTTAGTATGGTGGTGTAGTGGTTAGTATGGTGGTGTAGTGGTTAGTATGGTGATGTAGTGGGTCAGTATGGTGGTGTAGTGGTTAGTATGGTGTGTAGTGGTTAGTATGGTGGTGTAGTGGTTAGTATGGTGATATAGTGGTTAGTACGATGGTGTTGTGGTCAGTATGGTGGTGTAGTGGTTAGTACGGTGGTGTAGTGGTTAGTACGATGGTGTAGTGGTTAGTATGTTGGTGTAGTGGTTAGTATGGTGGTGTAGTGGTTAGTATGGTGGTGTAGTGGTTAGTACGGTGGTGTAGTGGTTAGTATGGTGTGTAGTGGTTAGTACGGTGGTGTAGTGGTTAGTATGGTGGTGTAGTGGTTAGAATGGTGGTGTTGTGGTTAGTACGGCGGTGTAGTGGTTAGTATGGTGGTGTAGTGGTTATTATGGTGGTGTAGTGGTTAGTATGGTGGTGTAGTGGTCAGTATTGTGGTGTAGTGGTTAGTAAGGTGTTGTAGTAGTGTTTAGTATGGTGGTGTAGTGGTTAGTATGGTGGTGTAGTGGTCAGTACGGTGGTGTCGTGGTCAGCACAGTAAGATGATCTGGGTTGGATTCCTGGTCTGGGTGGTTCTGTGTTGGAGTGTTCCTGTTCTCTCTCTGTGTTTGAGTGGGTTTCCTCTGGGTACCTCCGGTTTCCACCCACAGTCCAAACTCATGCATGTTAGGGCTGATCCTCACTCTAAACTGCCTGTAGGTGTGAGTGTGTGTGTGCGTGAGTGTTGACCATGTGATGGACTGCCGACCTGTCCATGTGTTTGCCGCATTCACCCAATGACGCTGGGTTTGGGCTCAGGGGCCCCCACCTAGTGGGATAAAAGCAGAAGATAAAGAATGAATGGATGGATGGATTTCACTTTGTCATTATGGAGTACTGAGTGTAGAATTCTGAGGAAAAAATGAATTGAATTCATTTCAGAATCAAGGCTATAATATGAAATGTGGAATGAAGTGAACAGTTTATTCAGTTTATTCAGTTTGGCTACCAGCTGAATCGTAACCATGCAATGTCTTTTACTGTAACCTAGTTTTGTCCCACTGAAGCACCTGCTCTGGGTACTCGTGTGTATTTGCTGATTTTCATATTTGATGCAAATGATTCTCCCACGTCTAAGTATAAGGTGGCTTTTGTTGCCTATGCATGTGTTATAACAATGAATGAAATCAAAGCAATTTGTAAAATGTACTGAATGTATACATTATAATTAAATACTTAACTTGAAATTAAATGACAAAATACAACAAAAATAATTGGCTTGTGGTGAATTGGCGCCGTCTTTCAGGACCTTTAGTTGCAAATTAGAACTAACCATCCAACACAATGTCACAATGCCCTCCTTCAGCTCCGTACAGAGCCAAGCCCCTGAGAACTCTGTTTCCCAGAAGTCACATGACTTCCCACATGCAGCTGGCCAGCCTATCCCGGATCTTCCTTACCTGACTACAGTTGTGCACACCTGTTCTTCAGAACTGTATGAATTGATTAAGTATTTCATAGGTACGCTGATGACAAACAGCTAGACATTCTATTTCCTTCAGGTCATTTACCTTCAGACCTACAAGCTGTGCTTCAGATATTTCTCAGTGGATGTTTTTTACAGTTGGATCAAAACTGAAAGTAAAACTTTAGAGTGCTTTATAAAAGGTTTGTTTCTTTTAAGGTTTCTTTTAAGGTTTGTTTTTCTATTAATATCAAAGCTGGGTTTGCTCCTTAGACTCTGAGCTCTGTTTAATCCCGCATGTAAACACAGTCACTAAAGTAGCTTCTTATCATCTGAGAAATATTCACTACACTTCAGCTTTTCTATCTCAGAGCGACGCAGAGAAACTCAGTCATCTGTTTCTTACAAGCAAAGTTCATCACTGTAATGGTCAGAGTTGATCACTGTGATGATCAGAGTTGATCACTGTGACGGTCAGAGTTGATCACTGAGATGGCCAGATTTGATCACTGTAATGGTCAGAGTTGATCACAGTGATGGTCAGAGTTGATCACTGTAATGAACAGAGTGATCACTGTGATGGTCAGAGTTGATCACTGTAATGGTCAGAGTTGATCACTGTGATGGTCAGAGTTGATCACTGTGATGGACAGAGTTGATCACTGTAATGAACAGAGTTGATCACTGTGATGGTCAGAGGTTGATCACTGTGATGGCAGAGTTGATCACTGTAATTATCAGAGCTGATCAGCTGATCGCTGTAAAGGTCTAAGTTGATCACTGTAATGGTCAGAGTCGGGTCACTGTAATTATCAGAGCTAATCACTGTAAGTGGGCACAACGTGATCCTGTAATGGTCAGAGGTTGATCCACTGTAATGGTCAGTGTTGATCTGCTGTAATGGTCACGAGGTTGATCGCTGCAAGGTCAAAGTTTATCACTGTGATGGCCCAGAGTTTGGTCAGAGTTAATTACTGTAATGGTCAGAGTTTGGTCAGAGTTGATCACTGTAATGGTCAGAGTTTGGTCAGAGTTAATTACTGTAATGGTCAGAGTTTGGTCAGAGTTGATCACTGTAATGGTCAGAGTTTGGTCAGAGTTAATTACTGTAATGGTCAGAGTTTGGTCAGAGTTGATCACTGTAATGGTCAGAGTTTGGTCAGAGTTGATCTCTGTGATGGTCAGAGTTTATAACTGTGATGGTCAAAGTTGATCACTGTAATGGTCAGAGTTGATCACTGCAATGGTCAGAGCTGATCACTGTAATGGTCTCTTACTGAGTTTCTAAGAAAACAGTCCAACTGGTCCAGAACGCAGCATCTGGGATCCTAACAAACACTAAACAGATCTCAGATCAGTCCTGTTTTAAAAGAGCTGCACTGACTACCTTTATCTTTTAAAACAGACTTTAAACTTCTGTACTCGTCTATAAACTCTGAATAATCTAGAACCTGCTAAATCACAGAACGTCTCTCTGTTTATGTTCCAGCTTCTGATCTTAGATCTGCAGATACTGAACTTCTGTACAAACACCTTCAGTAACATACAGAGAACCTGGAGAGGCTCTTGCAGCTCTTCTGCTTCTATTAGACAGTCCAGCTCAGAGTCACTTTTAATACAATAAACAAAATAGAAATAAATATAATAAACGTCTCTCTTTAACTCTGAGTTTAACAATAACTTTAACAATATAGTGATTATAAAGCTGAACATTGTCTTTGGCTTATCAAGGTTATGTGAATACTGATGAAATTGTCTGCAAAACACTTTGAGCTGCCACTGGTATAAATAGTTCTCTGTAAATAAAGATTATTAGAGCCTACATAGCAACCACCTGGGAAACTGCAACTAGCAACAACCTAACAACACCATAGCAAATAACTGGTATACCCTAGCAGCTGCCAAGCAACACCACAGCAACCCCATAGCAACCAGTTGGGATAACCTATCAAACATCTTGCAACCACACAGTAACACCATAGCAACCAGCAGGGATACATTAGCAACTGTCCAGCAAAACCATAGCAACAGCATAGCAACAACATAGTAACCAGTTGGGATTCCCTAGCAATCACCTTGCAACCACATAGCAACACCCTAGCAATCCATAACAACCAGCTGAGATACCCTAACAACCGCATAGCAACTGCCAT